>JAIOJX010000023.1:47086111-47413611 GCA_022376925.1 Tragulus kanchil
AACAGAATCCTCTGGTGCTTTGTCAAAGCCTCTGTTGTTAGGAGCCGGCTCCCTCAAGTCACTGCAGCAAAACAAAAGATTTAATAAAACAAGCAATATTCACTGATGGTGAATAACATAAATAAAAGAGAATAATTTAGTTTAAAATGTGCTCAATGAGAAGATATGGGAAGAAAGGCACTCTAGTCTCTGAACTCAATCACTATTCTTAACTTTCCCATAGGCACATTAATATAATTTTAGGTGCCTACATTAAAGAAAAAAATGCCTCTACTCTGGAGCTTTGTCAGCAGGCTTTTCATATAATTACAGCTATCAAGTCATCTGACTGTCTGCATACTTTGGTAGTCACTGTGTACATACACTATTTCTCAGAGACAGAAAATACTTACATACCCTGTTGTACATGTACTCTGAATCCATGTGAGACAGAATTTTTTCTATGTGGAGTATCTTAAAAAGAATTTCTTGGGCATTAGCCTTCAATCAAAATTCCATAAATATTGCTACAAGGTCTGAAATCATAAAAATAAACAATTGAAATTCAAAATAAAAAAATAAAAATAAAATTTAAGATAAATTACAACTTTAATAGTGTTTTATATTACTATTATATAAAAACTTGTCATTCATGATAAACAAGAGCCATAACCATACAAAAGATAATATGTAGTAGTATGTATAGAATCTATACAATTTCTTTTTTTTTGGCTTGCCAATCAACATGGAAAGTCATGCATTAGTCTCTATCTCTAGGCTACCTCCAAAATGAACCAGCCTTCATAAAATCATCTTCCCACAGAAGGTCAAATTTTAATCAATCTCTATACTCTTAATCCTTGGTAATCAGGGAAACTGACAAGCCTAATTTTTTGCTCAACGACATCTCCCTTTGATATTTTCCTCCTAATGTAAGTGCAGTTATGAAGGCATAAAGTTTGTCAGTCGTACATTACATTTCAGGCTTTATTTAAAGATGTAACAGCTTATATTTTATAGGAATTACATCAAAACAAGCAACCAAAAAAACAAAACAAATAATACATATATTACGCTGTATTACCTTAAGTAACTGTATTTCTATTTTCATCTCAGAGAATCACAAATCTTTCTGGAGACATCTTGATTATGAATCTAGACTACTAACATAACTTAATTTTACAAACAGCTAATAATGTTTACAATATACACTTGCTAGTTTTTAGCAAAAAGTAAACAGTATAAGAGTAAAATGAACCATGATAATGTTAGTGGCTAATATCAGTGACTCTACAGCCAATGTAGAATTTAAATCCTAGCTCAATTATTTACTCTCTTGGGCAAGTCAGAACGTCTCTGTATCTCAGTTTCCTCACTGACAAAACGGGGATAACTTCTTCAAAGGGCTGTTGCAATGGTTAAAATCCTTGGAACAATGCCCGACACAAAGCAAGCACTCTATTGTATTATTATTGCTATAATGGAAGTCCATTTGGCAAAAAGTGATCATGAGGAAATCAGCATCAATTAGATAGCTAAAATTGGTGAATTCTACTATATAATGGTCAGCTCTTGGATGTGACTAGATCTGAGAGAAAGCAAGAGCTCAGTTTCAGTGAGCTGTTGATAAAAGGAAGAAAACTTCCAAAGGACAAATAAAAAATGAACAGCCTGTTAGGATTTAGTGGCCACCATCTATGTAGGAGAGAAAAAAAAGAAAAGAATCCAAAAACATCAATGACGATCTGCTACGGTTAAGTACTTATTTTTCAATTCAACTGAGGTCTCCTCAGTAATGTTTTTAGTTCTTCAAAAATACATAGAAAAGAATGTTTGATCAGATAAAGTTGATTTTGTATTTTATAGTTAAGCCATGGGATTAAAAAAATCTTAAATTATTTTGATCAGTGGTTAAAAAAAAAAAAACACAACAACAAAAGTACTCCTCTACATCAGTCTTAAAGTTGATATGCCTTCTTTAGTCTACTCAAGTTTGATTGTTTTTTTCAACAATGTTTTCTACAATCCTAGCTTTCTTACTAGCCTTTCCCTCTGGCCTTTTTTTTTTTTTAAGAAGTTGCTTTTATTTACTTAGGCCACTTCTATTGGTCTTTCATTTCCATCTTTGTTCTTTGGCCTGTGTGGGCCTACCATTGCAGTGGCCTCTCTCACTGCTGAGCACCGGGTCTGGGCACATGTGCTCCAGGGCACCGGCTTGGCAATTGGACACATCGGTCCAACTGCTCCATGGCACGTGGGATCCTCCCAGGCCAGGGATCGAACCGGCGCCTCCTGCACCACAAGGCAGTGTCTTTACCCACTGGACCACCAGGGAAGCCCCTGGCCTTTCTTTCTTACAGTAACCAGAGATGTATCACCTGAAGGTTAAGAAAGTGGGGATCAGGAAGGAGAAACCCTGGAGGGACAGATCCCTATTATTTTGGTAACCTATCTAAGGTAATCCATGCACACAAGCCAGGAGAGAAGTTTTATTTCCTGCTCTCTAGCATCTTAACCCCTCCATCTATAACTTTCAGCATACTCCCATCTTCCATTTTTAAACAAACAAAGCATCCCCTGAAAAAACAAGGAAAACTTTATGTTGATGACATCCTTTAATTCTAACTGCTAGAAGCTGATTTCATTACCCCTTTGATATTGATGCCTGTGTTCTGAGTAACCACAAACTAGTGCTCAAAGGTGCTATACCACACTGTTTCCTTAAGCTCACTAGCAGCTCTTATTAACTAGATTAATAAGAGATAATCTAAAGGTAAAATAATTTTAAAATGCAAACTTAGGGGCTTCCCTAGTGGTCCTGTGGGTACAGAGTCTGCCTTGCAGCGCAAGGGGCACTGGTTCGATCCCTGGCCCAGGAAGATCCCATGTGCTGCAGAGTGGCTGGACTGGTGTGTCCAGTTAGGAGCCAGCGCTCTGGAGCGCATGAGCACAGAGCTGGTGCTCTGCAGTGAGAGAGGCCACAGCAATGGGAGGCCACATAGGCCAAAGAATAAAGATGGATGAAAACAAACAAAACAAAAAACAGTAAAAGAGGCCAAAATTTAAAAAAAGACTCAAAAAACCTTAAATGCAAACTTAGAATTCTCTTCATAAACCAACTATACAAAGTCCATCACAAATAGCAGATATATAGAAGAGCAAATTGTTTAAAACCACTGAAGTAATCATAATTCATCTTAGTCAACTATGCTATATTTCTTTGATTTATAATTATGCCCTGCATTCAGTTCTAGCTCTCTGATCCTTACAGCATTTTCCTGGAAAACTTTCCTTCCATCTTCTCCCAATAATCTTGTAACATCCAGGATATTTCAAGTATACAACTAATCACCTTTAGGTCCAAAGGTGAAACTACTAATTTTAGCCCCTAGAAGCTATTTTTAAAAATAAAAGAGTAACATTAAATATTATAAAAGTAATGCATATTCACTATAAGAATAGAAAATACTGATCAACAAAAAGAAAAACCACCTATAATATTACCACATGAGATAACTGCTAACATTTCAGAGTATTTCACTCCAAATTTTTTTCTGTATCCAGGCAATAAACAATTGAAACCAAAATAATATTAAAAAAACCCAACAATACCATTTACAAGAAGATGAAATACCTAGATATAAACCTAAACATGCAGGGATTTGTGTATACTGAAAGCTACAAAATTCTGACAAGACAAACTGTAGAAATATCTAAATAAATGGTGAGGTATACTATGTTCATGGACTGGAAGTTCCAAATAGTGGAGTCAGTTCTCCCCAGTGATCTACAGACTCAACACAGTACTGACCAAAATCCCATCAAGATTTTTTTTTAAAGTATAGACAACTCACTGTACAACTTAAATGGAAACGGAGAAGAACTAGAATAGCAATCTCCATTTGGAAGTTTACTCCAGAGAAACAAAAACATGTTCACACAAAGACTGTACACAAATGTTCATAGCAGCTACATACATAATATTCAATAGCTATAAATAATCCAAATGCCCCTCATGGATAAGCAAACTATACTACATCCACGCAACAGAATACTACAGAAGAACTGACTACTGATACATGCAATAACTCATATGAGTCTTCAAAATATTATGTGAAAGAAGTGGTCTGAAAAGTTTACAATGGTGTGATTCTACTTACATGAAATCCTCAAAATGACAAAATCACAGTAATAGAGAAGAGATTAATGATTGCCAGAAGTAAAGGATGAGGGGAGAGTGTGACTTTAAAGCATGAGGAAGTTTTTCAGGGTGTTTTATATCCTAGTTGTGGTGGTGTTTGCATAAATCTATACATATTCATAGGCTGAATAGCAAAAGAAAAGTCAATTTATTAGTGAAGAAAAAAAAAGGATGACTATTGGCTTAGATTATTTACCACACCATTCCTAAAATGTTTATAAAAGGCATCATCTACTCAATGCACATGAATTTGAGCAAACTCCAGGAGATAGGGAAGGACAGGGAAGCCTGGTGTGCTATACATAGTCTATGGGGTCACAGTCAGCAATGACTTAAGTGACTGTACAACAACAAAATTATAAAATGAATATACACTTATTACAAAAACAAAATAAAGGTCAACAGAAATTTTATAAACCTTCACCTACAATTCTTGATATAACCACAACAGCAGTTTGGAATACTTTATATCAAACTTAAATATTTGAGTTGTTTCTAATTTTCATTACTATAAACAACCCAGGTGGCGCTAGTGATAAATAACCTGCCTGCCAATGCAAGTGGACCTAAGAGACACAGGTTTGATCCTTGGATTAGGAAGATCCCCTGGAGAAGCGCATCACAGTCCATTCTGTTCTTGCCTGGAGAATCCTAAGGACAGAGGAGCCTTGCAGGCTGCAGTCCACAGGGTCACACAGAGTTGGACACAACTGAAATGACTTAGCATGCTGAGATGAACATTCTTGTAGCTGTACCTTCGCAAACATCTATCACTTAACTCTAGAAAGGTTATTTAAATGTACTTTTCCAGTACAACCTAACACCAACTATCATTATTATTGAGGCATATTTTTCTTTTTACTAATCTGTAAGAGCTTTTTATATTATAGGTAATTATCCCATTATATATTTTATAAAAATCATGTATTTTATAATAATCTTTCAAGTTATGGTTTGTTACTCAACTTCATTAGTGGTCTCTTTGGATAATCTGTTTTTTTTTCAGTGAAATCTATTCTCTTACATCTGTTCTTTTTCCTTACAGTTTCTGAAAATGGTGTCTTTACTTTCTAGTAAGAATATTAAATTTATTTATTGTGATAATTGATATATTTGGTCCTATTTTGGTTCTCATAATTTTTTCGTACATCTTAATTATTTCCATTTCCCCCTATCATTTGCTATATTAAGGTTCCTTTGCCTGATTTTAAATTAGTAACCTACAGGTTATTTTTTTTTCTTCTTTTGGTTTTACAACCATTCCTAAAATGTTTATAAAAGGATGACTATTGGCTTAGATTATTTACCACCATTCCTAAAATGTTTATAAAAGGCATCATCTACTCAATGCACATGAATTTGAGCAAACTCCAGGAGATAGGGAAGGACAGGGAAGCCTGGTGTGCTATACATAGTCTATGGGGTCACAGTCAGCAATGACTTAAGTGACTGTACAACAACAAAATTATAAAATGAATATACACTTATTAAAAAAACAAAATAAAGGTCAACAGAAATTTTATAAACCTTCACCTACAATTCTTGATATAACCACAACAGCAGTTTGGAATACTTTATATCAAACTTAAATATTTGAGTTGTTTCTAATTTTCATTACTATAAACAACCCAGGTGGCGCTAGTGATAAATAACCTGCCTGCCAATGCAAGTGGACCTAAGAGACACAGGTTTGATCCTTGGATTAGGAAGATCCCCTGGAGAAGCGCATCACAGTCCATTCTGTTCTTGCCTGGAGAATCCTAAGGACAGAGGAGCCTTGCAGGCTGCAGTCCACAGGGTCACACAGAGTTGGACACAACTGAAATGACTTAGCATGCTGAGATGAACATTCTTGTAGCTGTACCTTCGCAAACATCTATCACTTAACTCTAGAAAGGTTATTTAAATGTACTTTTCCAGTACAACCTAACACCAACTATCATTATTATTGAGGCATATTTTTCTTTTTACTAATCTGTAAGAGCTTTTTATATTATAGGTAATTATCCCATTATATATTTTATAAAAATCATGTATTTTATAATAATCTTTCAAGTTATGGTTTGTTACTCAACTTCATTAGTGGTCTCTTTGGATAATCTGTTTTTTTTTCAGTGAAATCTATTCTCTTACATCTGTTCTTTTTCCTTACAGTTTCTGAAAATGGTGTCTTTACTTTCTAGTAAGAATATTAAATTTATTTATTGTGATAATTGATATATTTGGTCCTATTTTGGTTCTCATAATTTTTTCGTACATCTTAATTATTTCCATTTCCCCCTATCATTTGCTATATTAAGGTTCCTTTGCCTGATTTTAAATTAGTAACCTACAGGTTATATGGTCTATTTTTTCTTCTTTTGGTTAAAACAAACCTCTATTACATTGGAATTATCTATGATCCACATTATTATTGGTTATAAGTTCAAAATTATTTTTCTAAAAATAGTACTAAGTTTTTAAGCAGATTAAGAGGAAGTATTCAGACATGTGCTGTATGCTTTCCCGATTACACTGTTCATTGCTGTTATTTTGTTTTCTGACTTTTCCATTAAATTTACAAATACACAACAGCTTGGCTGTGTCATCTATTTTTCTCAGAATGCTCTAGCCTCTAGAGATTTCTCTAGTGCTTCCTGGCATTTAGTACTGCATGGGAGAAGCTTGATGCAAACTCAAGTATACGTGTATGTGTGTGTAATGTGCTTGCAAGATTTTTGTTTGATATCCAGGAATGTCACTAGAATATGCCTGGATGTGGGCCTTTTTTCTTCCACATGTTGAGAGTGTGCTCTTTTGATCAGGATTCCCTTTGACCATTTTGCTTTGGATTGCTTCTCCTCTATCCACACTGTGAACAATAAATCAGGATTTTCTCAGTTTTCTACTATTTTGGACCGTACAGGTCTCTGATCAACTTATTTATGGAAAAGTTTAGATTTGATCAAGTTTCAGTTTTCTCAGTCATGTTTGGTTTGTTTGTGAGGAACAGGGAAGGAGTTATAATTACAGGGACTGGCAAAGTAGGGGTGTTAATATTACACTGAAAATTGTTATCTACTCCATTAAAAGACCATTCCTATTGTCCTAGATATTTAGATATATTAAGGTAATATATTAAGATAAGACTTCTGAATGGCAACTAAATCATGTAAGACACCCCTAAACCAGGTAAGGCAATGGAGGTAGAAGCAGTGATGAGATGGGTAAGAGAAAAAGGTTTAATATTAAGACAGTATCATTTACTTCATCATTGATTCTTGCCTAAAAGCTCACTGGCTAAAGGGAAAACAACAGAAGTATAGAATAATGCTTGATGACATAACTTATTTGAAAATTGAATCAGATCTTCCTATATATTTGAAACTCCCCTATTATATAATCTACTTGTTTCTTGAATTCTTATATAGTTTACTATTGTTTTTATTTTTTTTAATCAAGGAAATGATCATTAGATTGGCTGTACAACATGTCAAGATCATACCTGTTATTAAACTGAAATCTGGCAGAATTTATCATCACTTTCTCTTTTTTAAAGAAATGAAACAATACATAACAAGATGAATCAAAGTAAAGTTAATTATATCTCTCAGCCCTCTTCCAGTCCATTCCCTGTCTGCTAAAGTCCAGCATTACTAGCCTAGGAGCCTGGTATGTATTCTTCCATCTCATTCATCTTTGTTCATAAATATATATGTGCAAGTATATATATAAAATATACAGAGCTCATTTTTTAAAACTCCAGTAGAATCCCTCTACAGACATCTGTAATTTTCAAGACAAAATGTGTGTACCTTTTAAATCTAATTAGTCTATGATTTAGTACTTTTTTTTGTTTTGTTTTGAATTAGATAAATTTGACACATTACAATTTGCAAATTTAAGGGGCATGGCCATGTTATTTTGATACTTTCATATAATGTAATATGACTGTCAAGGAAGTAATATTTATTATTATTATATTACACTATTATAGTACAGTATTATAGACTATGCTCATTATATTATGCTTATTTACTGCTAGTTACAAGTTTGTACCCTTAAACACCACCAACACTATGTTCCCCCCGCCTCCCCCCAGCTCTGGTAAAACATTTTATAAAGTTTGAGACAGGCGAAGAAAGGGGTTATAATTACAGGGACTGGCAAAGTAGGGGTGTTAATATTACACTGAAAATTGTTATCTACTCCATTAAAAGACCATTCCTATTGTCCTAGATATTTAGATATATTAAGGTAATATATTAAGATAAGACTTCTGAATGGCAACTAAATCATGTAAGACACCCCTAAACCAGGTAAGGCAATGGAGGTAGAAGCAGTGATGAGATGGGTAAGAGAAAAAGGTTTAATATTAAGACAGTATCATTTACTTCATCATTGATTCTTGCCTAAAAGCTCACTGGCTAAAGGGAAAACAACAGAAGTATAGAATAATGCTTGATGACATAACTTATTTGAAAATTGAATCAGATCTTCCTATATATTTGAAACTCCCCTATTATATAATCTACTTGTTTCTTGAATTCTTATATAGTTTACTATTGTTTTTATTTTTTTTAATCAAGGAAATGATCATTAGATTGGCTGTACAACATGTCAAGATCATACCTGTTATTAAACTGAAATCTGGCAGAATTTATCATCACTTTCTCTCTTTTTTAAAGAAATGAAACAATACATAACAAGATGAATCAAAGTAAAGTTAATTATATCTCTCAGCCCTCTTCCAGTCCATTCCCTGTCTGCTAAAGTCCAGCATTACTAGCCTAGGAGCCTGGTATGTATTCTTCCATCTCATTCATCTTTGTTCATAAATATATATGTGCAAGTATATATATAAAATATACAGAGCTCATTTTTTAAAACTCCAGTAGAATCCCTCTACAGACATCTGTAATTTTCAAGACAAAATGTGTGTACCTTTTAAATCTAATTAGTCTATGATTTCGAGTACTTTTGTTTTGTTTTGTTTTGAATTAGATAAATTTGACACATTACAATTTGCAAATTTAAGGGGCATGGCCATGTTATTTTGATACTTTCATATAATGTAATATGACTGTCAAGGAAGTAATATTTATTATTATTATATTACACTATTATAGTACAGTATTATAGACTATGCTCATTATATTATGCTTATTTACTGCTAGTTACAAGTTTGTACCCTTAAACACCACCAACACTATGTTCCCCCCGCCTCCCCCCAGCTCTGGTAAACACCATTTTATGGGCTTCCCCTGGTGGTCCAGTGGATAAGGACACCGCCTTGCAGTGCAAGGGACACCGGTTCGATCCCTGGCCTGGGAAGATCCCATGTGCCGCGGAGTGGCTGGACCGATGTGTCCAATGACCGAGCCGGAGCTCTGGCGCGCATGCGCCCAGAGCCGGCGTTCTGCAACGACAGACGCCACCGCGATGGGAGGCCCACAGGAGCCAAAAGAACAAAGATGGACGAAAATAGAGAAATGAAGGACCAATGGAAGTGGCCCGCCCGCTCCCCTCCCTCCCCAACCCCCGCCCAAAAATAAATAAATAAATCTTAAAAAAAAAAAAAAAGGCACACCATTTTACAGTTTTTTATTTACAGGTTTAACTTCTATTTTTTTCAGATTCCACATTTAAGTGATATTATACAGTTCTTGTTTTTGACTGACTTATCTTGCTTAGCATAATGCTCAAGGTGCACCCATGTTGTCACAAATGGCAAGGTATCTTTCTTTCTCTTGGCTGAATATCATCCCACTGCATTTATATATTATATCTTTTTTATCCACTCATCCACTGATGGATATTTGGGTTGTTTCCATACCTTGGCCATTGTGAACAATTCTGCAGTAAACACAGGTGTGCTATCTCATCAAAACCCTGATTACATTTTTGGGGGGTATATACTCAGAAGTGGAACTCCTGAATCATACGGTGGATCTATTTTTCATTTTTCGAGGAACTTCTGTATTGTTTTTCATAGTGGCTGGACTAATTTACAGTCTCACTAACAGTGGGTATGGGGTTGCCTTTTCACTGCATCTTAACAAGCACTTGCCTTCTTGATAGCTATTTCAACAGTTGTGAGGTGTATTTTATAATATGAGTAAACCAAATTCAAGAACACATTAAAAGGATTATATTCCATGGCCAAGTGCAGTTTATACATGAATGCAAGAATGTTTCAACATATGTAGATCAATACTTCATTATATACCTCAACATAAAAAAGGCCATATGATAAACTCACTGATAATATTATAATCGCTGAAGAAAAACGGAGTTTCTGCTAAGATAAGCTATAAGACAAAGTTGCCCACTCTTAGCATTCTTATTCAGTGTTAATATCTGTCCCTTGGTATCTGTGGGAATTGGTTCCAGGAGCTCCTGTGGATGCTAAAATCCTTGGAAACTTAAGTCTCTTGTATAAAATGGTATAGTTCAATAAACACAGCTGGCCTGTTGTATCCATGAAACCTGTGAAACCCATGGATATGGAGGGCTGACTGTAGAGGAAGTTCTAGCTAGAACAATTAGGCAAGACAAAGAAATAAAAGACATTCAAGGGGTTTCCCTGGTGGCTCAGTGGTGAAGAGTCTGCCTGCCAATGCAGCAGACACGGGGTTTGGTCCCTGATCCAGGAGGATGCCACATGCTGAGAAGCAACTGAGCCCATAAGCCACAACTATTGAGTCTGTGCTCTGGAGCCTCGGAGCTGCAACTATTGAGCCCATCCACCAAAGCTACTGAAGCCTGTGTGCCCTAGAGATCGAGTTCCACAACAAGAGAAATCACTTCAACAAGAAGTCTGCTCACCTCAACTAGAGAGTAGCCTCCACTCCCCGCAACTAGAGAACAAACTGCAGCAGCAGTGAAAACCCAGAATAGCCGAAAATAAATTTAAAAATTAAAAAAAACCCCACAAAGGCTAAAACAGTATTTTTTTTTTTTAAAAAAGACATTCAAATTGGAAAGAAAGAAATACAACTGTCATTATTTGCTGATGATATAATCTTACATAAAAAAAATTTCAAGGAGTCAGTCAAAAACTTTTAGAACTAGTTAATGATTTCAATAAAGTGGTAGGTTACAAAATCAACTTATTGAAATCAGTGGTATTCCTTTATACTAATGATGAAACATCAAAAAAAAAAAAACCACACATAAGAAATGAAGAAAACTATTCCATTCATAACAACCTCAAATAATAAAATATTTAGGAATAAACTGAGCCAAGGAAATGAAAGATCTGTACACTGAAAACGGTAAGTCTGTACTGAGAAAAATAAGATGACACAAACAAATGAAAAGACATCCATGTTCACAGATCAGAAGAGTGCTGTTTTTTTAAAGATGAGGAAACTAGCAAAGATAGATGTCCATAATTAAGTCTTGGAATATTTTCAGAGGTTGAAAATCTTATGTATTTTCCTTCATATGTACTAGTTAAGGGAGATGATCAGAACCCAATCAAAAAGCTGTGTGGGATTTTTTAAAGTTGTGGGGAGTTGACCTTAGCTTGTAATACTTTAATAAATAAAACTTTTAGCCTTCCAAGTGTTAATGAGAATCTGACTTCCTTAATTTTACCCTCCAAACTCATAGCTTAGATAACTATGCCCCAGAATTTGTCCTTATTATTGGACTTAATAGTTAAATTTAAGTTCAAAGTGAGGACTAGAATGAGTTAGATATTTAACAAAATTCCCAGTGGTCTGATGCTGTATTTATCAAAGACTCATGTTTTCCAAATATGATTGCACTGAAGATTAAGAGCACTCCTAAATTCCATAAAATGCTCAATAAGCACTAAAGTTTACTTATCTTTTCATTTTTAGAGCTGTTTGTTTTATACACTGTGTGAAGACAATCCTTCTCATTTGGTGGAAGTTTGTGGGAGTCTGGAAGGGGAACCATTTCTATCCTCTACAGACCTATTCTTAAATCTTCTATAAGAAATACATAAACCAGGCTTCCCCGGTGGTCCAGTGGGTAAGGACACCGCCTTGTAGTGCAAGGGGCGCTGGTTCAATTTCTGACCTGGGAAGATCCCACATGCCGCAGAGCAGCTGGACCTATGTGTCCAACTACTGAGCCAGAGCTCTGGAGCACATGCACCCAGAGCTGGTGCTCTACAGTGAAAGAGGCCACTGTGATGGGAGGCCCACACAGGCCAAAGAACAAAGATGCATGAAAACTAAACAAATGAAAGACCAGTAGAAGTGGCCAAAAAAAAACCAAACCACCATTTAAAAAAAATGCATAAACCTACTCTTAATCTGCTAGTTCTACTGAAAGTGACTAATACTATGCCATGAGGCAGGTGCTATAGGGAGACTTGGGGAAGCTGGGGGAATTCATCAGGTTAGTTAGAGATGACTAGAAAGGACACTATTCAGTTAAATTTCAAAGTAAGCACTGGTCTCTTCTTCAGACTCTGTGCTAAATTACACTCCTTAAGTTAAAAATGTAGAACTTTCTCTCTGCTAAGGTTATTTCCATAAGGTTCATAATAATTTTAACCACGAAAAGTTCACATAATCATTTATTAGGTGGTTTGGGAACAGTTCCAACGAATTTTTAATGACTAATTCTGGGATTTACTCCCTAAACAATGAATACACATGAATTTTCACTCACATTATCATGGGTTTTGCAAATACCCATCAAGAGAATAAGAGACCTCTAAGCATAAAAATCTACTTAAACTTCCTTGGGGAGGTGTTCTGGTCTCCCAGGTAAATAAGCATTTTATAAGCCTATTCAACTTTTTTTTATTAAGCAAATCAATCAATCCCAGCCATGACCCCTTCCTTCAATATTATGTTTAAATAGTGAAATGCTGTGAAAAGTGAGAATGACAAGTGTATCTAACCTGATTTTCCTTATTCTCAAAAGTCGGCTCAGTGTGTTCAGGTGTCAGCAGAACTACATATTTAAGTGAATGTACATATCAATCTATTACAATGATATATTTATGATATCTTTCTTTTCAGACATAACCATTTTTTCAAAATTATTCCTTTTCTCCTGTGAAGGAGCAATCCTTCTCATTTGGTGGAAGTTTGTGGAGTCTGGAAGGGTAACCATTTCTATCCTCTACAGACCTATTCTTAAATCTTCTATAAGAAATACATAAACCAGGCTTCCCCGGTGGTCCAGTGGGTAAGGACACCGCCTTGTAGTGCAAGGGGCGCTGGTTCAATTTCTGACCTGGGAAGATCCCACATGCCGCAGAGCAGCTGGACCTATGTGTCCAACTACTGAGCCAGAGCTCTGGAGCACATGCACCCAGAGCTGGTGCTCTACAGTGAAAGAGGCCACTGTGATGGGAGGCCCACACAGGCCAAAGAACAAAGATGCATGAAAACTAAACAAATGAAAGACCAGTAGAAGTGGCCAAAAAAAAACCAAACCACCATTTAAAAAAAATGCATAAACCTACTCTTAATCTGCTAGTTCTACTGAAAGTGACTAATACTATGCCATGAGGCAGGTGCTATAGGGAGACTTGGGGAAGCTGGGGGAATTCATCAGGTTAGTTAGAGATGACTAGAAAGGACACTATTCAGTTAAATTTCAAAGTAAGCACTGGTCTCTTCTTCAGACTCTGTGCTAAATTACACTCCTTAAGTTAAAAATGTAGAACTTTCTCTCTGCTAAGGTTATTTCCATAAGGTTCATAATAATTTTAACCACGAAAAGTTCACATAATCATTTATTAGGTGGTTTGGGAACAGTTCCAACGAATTTTTAATGACTAATTCTGGGATTTACTCCCTAAACAATGAATACACATGAATTTTCACTCACATTATCATGGGTTTTGCAAATACCCATCAAGAGAATAAGAGACCTCTAAGCATAAAAATCTACTTAAACTTCCTTGGGGAGGTGTTCTGGTCTCCCAGGTAAATAAGCATTTTATAAGCCTATTCAACTTTTTTTTATTAAGCAAATCAATCAATCCCAGCCATGACCCCTTCCTTCAATATTATGTTTAAATAGTGAAATGCTGTGAAAAGTGAGAATGACAAGTGTATCTAACCTGATTTTCCTTATTCTCAAAAGTCGGCTCAGTGTGTTCAGGTGTCAGCAGAACTACATATTTAAGTGAATGTACATATCAATCTATTACAATGATATATTTATGATATTTTCTTTTTCAGACATAACCATTTTTTCAAAATTATTCCTTTTCTCCTTCAGTATTGTGCTTTTATCCAAATTATTCTATGGTATCTTGAAAAGGAAAAAACTTTTTAAAGTGAGAAGTCTTATGTGTATGTATGCTCAGTCACTTAGTTGTATGACCCCATGGACTGTAGCCCACCAGGCTCCTCTGTCCATGGGATTCTCCAGGCAAGAACACTGGAGTAGGTAGCCATTCTCTTTTTCAGGGGACCTTCCTGGCCTAGGGATTGAACCAGGTCTCTCACAATGCAGGCAGATTCTTTACTGTATGAGCCAATAGTATATTGATATTTTAAATGTTATGTTTATTATCAAAGTTGTTTATTAGATGCACAGTATCTGCAGGTTTAAGACAGAAACATGAGAAATCTGAGAAGGAGTTAAACTGACAATGTCTAGACTGTCAGGAAGTGCATTTTCTCCATGTGCACTCATAAAGTCCAGCATCAATTTATCTTTGAGACCTTGGGCAGAGTCTAATTTTACAATATCTCAGTTTTCTCTTTTGCAAAAGAGGAGTAATAAACAGTGTCTATCGCATATGAAGGTTATGAAGACAACATAAATGCCTCTGGGGCCAGCACAAATATCTACTAAGCACCTACTGAGTGTTGAGGATATAGCAGTGAACAAAAGCACTCCCACTCCCCTTAATAGGTAACTGACTTAACACAGTACCTAAACCACTGTAAATACAACTAATTACAGCTATTATTGTCTTGGGAATGTCAGATATTGCTCACAGAATGGGATTTTCTGTGTTCAAGATAAATGTGTATAGACAGTTTTAAATTCTCTGTTAATACATGAAGAGCTTTCCAAGCAGACTTCAGTAGTCATAGCAAGAACATGAATATGACTCATGAGTTTTCATTACTAATTCTCTTTACACATTTAATTGGTACTCTGGTATTACGGAGATCCTGGTATGGAAGTTTCTTGATCTCCTTAATGTGCAAGAAGTTAGGATATCTATGGTAACCCAGGGCTTCATAAATCCCAGTAGGAGAGAAGATGAAAATGACAAAGAAGGCTGGATAACATCATGGTCAGAGGGTCTTAGCCTTAAATAAGTCAAAGTTATCTACATAAAGAGGAAGGAGAAATGACTTAGAAGCAGTCATGGCCAGTGACTCATTGAAAAAGACCCTGAAGATGCTGGGAAAGATTGAGGGCAAGAGGAGAAGAGGGTGGCAGAGGATGAGATGGTTAGATAACATCACTAACTCAATGGACGAATTTGAGCAAACTCTGGGAGGTAGCGAAAGACAGGGAAGCCTGGTGTGCTGCAGTTCATGGGTGTTGCATAGAGTCAGACATGACTTAGTGACTGAACAACAATAACAGCTAGTGAGAAAGAGGCTGATCTTAATCAACTTAATTCAGCGGTATGTGGGTCAAGAAAGAATGAATAGCAAGTATTTGAGAATACTGCAAGGGAAACAATACTTTCTGTGGAGGGCCAGGTTTCAAGACAGATTTTTTTTTTGGCCACTTCTATTGGTCTTTCATTTACTTCTATCTTTGTTCTTTGGCCTGTGTGGGCCTCCCATCGCAGTGGCCTCTCTTGTCACAGAGTACTGGCTCTGGGGGCATGCGCTCCAGAGCTCCAGCTCAGTAGTTGGCCACACAGGTCCAACTGCTTGGCGGCACGTGGGATCTTCCCAGGTCAGGGATTGAACCACGCCCCTTGCACTGCAAAGCAGTGTCATGACCCACTGGACCACCAAGGAAGCCCTCACGACAGATTTAAAGCAAGTATGGGACTAGCTGAACAGTTCCAGCCATCTGGGGCCAGAATGAAACTACTTCCAAGTGAATCATGAAGAGCTTCTGGGATGGTGGAAGTTTCTTCAGAAAAACTCAGTGGAGGACTTCCCTGGCGGTAATGTAGATAGGAATCTGCCTGTCAATGTAGGGAACACAGGTTCAATCTCTGGTCCAGGAAGACTTCACAAACCATAAAGCCACTAAGCCCATGTGCCCCAACTACAGAGCCTGAGGTCTAGAGCCTGCGAGCTGCAACTACTAAGTGCTGCAACTACTGAAGTTTGTGCCCCTAGAGCCTAATGCTCCACAACAAGAGAAGCCACTGCAATGAGAAGCCTGAGTATTGGAACTAGAGTAGCCCCCTGCTCTTCACAACTAGAGAAAGCCTGCACTCAGCAACTAAGACCCAGTGTAGCCAAAAACAGTAAGTCAGTAAAGCCCAGGTTTGATGGGCTTCCAAGGGAATCCTATACCAAGTGGGCAGCCTGAGAAAAAGATCAATTCATGCCCAGAACTTTCACCAAGTAATTAAAAAAAAAAAAACTGTAAGGGGGAAAATAAAACAATGATAGATCTTTGCAGATTTACGGTAAAAGGTGATGCCTTCCCTGAAGCCAGTCACTGTCTAACCCTATCTTAAAAATGTATAATCACTGGGGTTATTAATCCTCAAGGCCATTTTAGATAAAGAGTTTAACATACATTAGAGGCCAAAATTAAGAAGTTAAGCAAAATGAGCTACAGATTTAATCACAGCTAATTACATAACCTTTAGCAAACCATTCTTAACTGTTCTGTACTATGGTTTCCTATTTTTAAAAAACCGCTCATGACAATGTCTAAGCCTCTTCTGTTATCACAGGCAAATTAAACCATACTTGTAAGAGCTCTTTGGAAGGAAGAAGTTGAAAAATATGCTTTTAAACCTAACTGCCAAACTAGAAAATCTTGCTAAGAAATTATAATTGATAAACTTAAGGCAAAGAACAACAGAATAAAACTAAGACAACTTAAAATTTACAACTTTTTAAAAAATTTACTATTTTTAAGAGTTAGTAAATATTGAAAAATAAATTTAAACTACTTTGAATGAAACCACAATTTCTATCTCTATACCCTGAGACCAATATTCAGCCTCACTAGGGAACTATGAAATAAAAATTAAAACAGTAGATACCATTTTCTCCTTATCTGACTGCTCAAGAATTTTAAAGATTCATTACAACTAGGATTGAGAGTACTTTCAAACATTGGTAGCAGGTGGATACACTGGTACAGTCTTTAGAGGTGCAATCTGGCAATATTTATGCAGATACACATTGATGGCAGAAAGTGAAGAGGAATTAGAGTCTCTTAATGAAGGTGAAAGAGGAGAGTGAAAAAGCTGACTTGAAATCCAAAATTAAAAAAAAAACAAGATCATGGCATCCAGTTCCATCACTCTAATGGCAAACAGAAAGGGAAAAAGTGGAAGCAGTGACAGATTTTATTTTCTTGGGTTCCAAAATCATTGCAGACAGTGACTGCAGCCATGAAATTAACAGATGCTTGCTCCTTGGAAGGAAAACTATGACAAACCTAGACAGCATATTAAAAAACCACAGACATCATTTTGCTGACAAAGGTCCATATAGTCAAGCTATCGTTTTTCCAGTAGTCATGTAGTGATGTGAGAGTTGGACCAGAAAGAAGCCTGAGTGCTGAAGAATTGATCCTTTTGAACTATGGTGCTGGAGAAAACTCTTCTGAGTCCCTTGGACAGCAAGAAGCTCAAACTAGTAAACCTTAAAGGAAATAAACCCTGAATATTCATAGGAAGGACTGCTGCTCCAATATTGTGGTCACCTGATGTGAAGAGTCAATTCATTGGAAAAGACCCTGATGCTGGGAAAGACTGAAGGCAAAAGAAGCAGCAGGCGGGCGGAGGATGAGATGGCTGGGTAGCATCACCTTCTCAATGCACATGAATTTGAGCAAACTGGGAGACAATGGAGGAGAGAGAAGCCTGGCATGGTACAGTCCACGAGGTCACAAAGAATCAGATACAACTTAGCGACTGAACAACAATACATGTATACATCCTTCAACAATTTAGATTATCCATTTAGAATATGGTTTACTAAAATACTCTTACATGAATGCAGATATATAAAAAGGTGATAAAAAAGATGTTTACAGCAGCACTGTTTGCTTAAAAAAATGGATAACAGTATAAATCTAAATGTATTGGTAAAGAAATGGCTGGGTACTGGTAACAATGGAATAAATCTTAGCCGTGAGAAAGGTAGTCTTTATGAACTGATACAGAGACATTGTCATAAAGAATTAAGTAGAAAACAATTAAGTTATTGAACAGTAACCCTATTTTTGTTTATAAAACCTCTTTAGAAACTAAAATCAGTAACTGTTAGAAACACCTGTACCAAACATTCATCCTAAAAGTAATAATAATGTTTTAAGCAAAAGGCTCTAGGTATAATTCAATATAATCAACATTTTAAAAATATTTCTTCATTTTATCATGTCTTTGGGAAAAACAAATTAAAGGGAAATGATTCTTACTTTTTGTGGGGGGATACTTCTATAGCCCTTCTGGTTGAAGTTGTGACTAAAACCCACAGACATTTATAACACAAGACAAAACGACATCTAAAATAACAATGTATTAAAATTTTATGTGCTACAAGGAACTGAAATGTCGTCTAAGTTACTCTTGTCTCTTTAAATCTAAGGAAAGATCTAAGATAAGCAGATTTAAAGTGTTGGTGGCTTGTCTTTCTTGCATGAGACTATTATACCATCAAGAGCCATCAATACGCAGGCTTCATACAGATTTTTTTGTATACAACTGTTAAATACGTAACAACTGTTAAATAAATAAATATATATATATATATATATTTTTGTCTAACTATGAATAGGTGCATAAATTTTCCATGTTATTTATTATACATCTTTAATATCAACCTTCACTTTGACAACAGATTAAGCCAAAGAGGCTACTAGCACAGTTTACAGTATCTGTTGATGCTGCCTCCAGATGAACCATTCAGTAGGATCCCTATCCTGAGACATTATAGCATTGATTTACATGATCAGTGGCCAAAGAGACAGTGACTATCATTATACACAGAGCAGAGTAGACATTCTTTTAAGTATGCTGGCAGATGGTTACAAATTGGCGCAATGCCCCCAAAGCATGACAAATTAGTTATTTGCTAAAATACTCTTACATGAA
Organism: Tragulus kanchil; assembly: GCA_022376925.1. Taxonomy (NCBI): domain Eukaryota; kingdom Metazoa; phylum Chordata; class Mammalia; order Artiodactyla; family Tragulidae; genus Tragulus; species Tragulus kanchil. The sequence goes on from JAIOJX010000023.1 coordinate 47,105,485, forward strand.
TGCAGATATATAAAAAGGTGATAAAAAAGATGTTTACAGCAGCACTGTTTGCTTAAAAAAATGGATAACAGTATAAATCTAAATGTATTGGTAAAGAAATGGCTGGGTACTGGTAACAATGGAATAAATCTTAGCCGTGAGAAAGGTAGTCTTTATGAACTGATACAGAGACATTGTCATAAAGAATTAAGTAGAAAACAATTAAGTTATTGAACAGTAACCCTATTTTTGTTTATAAAACCTCTTTAGAAACTAAAATCAGTAACTGTTAGAAACACCTGTACCAAACATTCATCCTAAAAGTAATAATAATGTTTTAAGCAAAAGGCTCTAGGTATAATTCAATATAATCAACATTTTAAAAATATTTCTTCATTTTATCATGTCTTTGGGAAAAACAAATTAAAGGGAAATGATTCTTACTTTTTGTGGGGGGATACTTCTATAGCCCTTCTGGTTGAAGTTGTGACTAAAACCCACAGACATTTATAACACAAGACAAAACGACATCTAAAATAACAATGTATTAAAATTTTATGTGCTACAAGGAACTGAAATGTCGTCTAAGTTACTCTTGTCTCTTTAAATCTAAGGAAAGATCTAAGATAAGCAGATTTAAAGTGTTGGTGGCTTGTCTTTCTTGCATGAGACTATTATACCATCAAGAGCCATCAATACGCAGGCTTCATACAGATTTTTTTGTATACAACTGTTAAATACGTAACAACTGTTAAATAAATAAATATATATATATATATATATTTTTGTCTAACTATGAATAGGTGCATAAATTTTCCATGTTATTTATTATACATCTTTAATATCAACCTTCACTTTGACAACAGATTAAGCCAAAGAGGCTACTAGCACAGTTTACAGTATCTGTTGATGCTGCCTCCAGATGAACCATTCAGTAGGATCCCTATCCTGAGACATTATAGCATTGATTTACATGATCAGTGGCCAAAGAGACAGTGACTATCATTATACACAGAGCAGAGTAGACATTCTTTTAAGTATGCTGGCAGATGGTTACAAATTGGCGCAATGCCCCCAAAGCATGACAAATTAGTTATTTGCTAGATACTCACATCAGCATAGTGGCCTATCATATCACATCGGTCACACCGTTTTCTCCAGGAAGCTCTTTCAAGACATCTGTGAGTGGAAGACATAGGCAAAGAACAGTCTAAGCAAAAGCGGGCCGGACAGGCATACTGGAGGTGTCCTCTCTCGGAGCAGAGGCAGCAGGGGCGTACTTTCTATGTGGTAGACAAACAGAAAATCTCTTTAGCAAAATACTTTCAGTCTCAAATAGAATACTACCTTTTCCTTTTCAGTGTCATTCCATAGGAAAGTTATTTCCAATTTGGGAACCCAGTGAAGGTCAAATCAAACATAATTGTAAAACTGAACAACATGTCTTAAACCAGAGCTTTAACAAAAGTCATCTGTATCCTGTAGTTGCCACAAAGGTTGAGTCTGCATGTATTCTATCAGGTGGCATCTATTCCTACGCCTTGTTTTGTAGAACACTGACCAAGTGGAATGTGTCTGAGGTGGGAAGTAGCATGAGGAGAATCTGGATGCTAAGTCATAGGAGAAACAGAGAAAGAAAGAGGCTGCTTTTCCTGAAGAAACAAAGACAAAGAGGAAACAAGAGAGTCATCTCAAACATGTGAAAGACAATCATTTGGAAGAGGACATAGGTAAGGGAAGGAATATTTGTTAAGGGCTTACTAAATGTCAAAAAATGTCTAACAGTTCTGTGTTATTTCAAAGGTTGATGTATCTGTCTAACATAATCTACATCAATAAACATTTATAAATGCCTAAAATTATAATTTTCTAACAATGAAAATTATCCCACCATGGAACAAGCTATGTCATAACATAGAAGATTTAGAAGTAAAATGAGTTTCAAGAATCAATCTGATTTAACTTTCTTATTTTATAGAAAAGAAAAATAAAGTGCAAAAGGTGAAACCATTTGCCAAGGTTTTACGACTACTAATGTACAACTACTAACTGAAATGGATTCTGGTTGTAGACTTATTCTTCTTCACTACTACTCTAGGCTGTGACCAATATGAACATTTAACATGAAATGTAACCCATATGTTATATAACATTTAAATTCTAAGATATTCAGGATTCCAACCTTATAATTTACATTTTGACAATGTGGAAAGAAATAAGCATTTCACATACTTGTGGCAAGGGGCAGTTTTTTGATAGATGGCCACATTTATCACAATTTCTACAGGTAACATTTTTGTCGGCTGTGTAGTATCGATGGGTCCATCTTCCGGAAGATCTTTTATTACCTATCTGTGCCTGGGAAGGTCAGCAGGCGTACTTTCTTATTTGTGGTAGACAAACAGAAAATCTCTTTAGCAAAATACTTTCAGTCTCAAATAGAATACTACCTTTTCCTTTTCAGTGTCATTCCATAGGAAAGTTATTTCCAATTTGGGAACCCAGTGAAGGTCAAATCAAACATAATTGTAAAACTGAACAACATGTCTTAAACCAGAGCTTTAACAAAAGTCATCTGTATCCTGTAGTTGCCACAAAGGTTGAGTCTGCATGTATTCTATCAGGTGGCATCTATTCCTACGCCTTGTTTTGTAGAACACTGACCAAGTGGAATGTGTCTGAGGTGGGAAGTAGCATGAGGAGAATCTGGATGCTAAGTCATAGGAGAAACAGAGAAAGAAAGAGGCTGCTTTTCCTGAAGAAACAAAGACAAAGAGGAAACAAGAGAGTCATCTCAAACATGTGAAAGACAATCATTTGGAAGAGGACATAGGTAAGGGAAGGAATATTTGTTAAGGGCTTACTAAATGTCAAAAAATGTCTAACAGTTCTGTGTTATTTCAAAGGTTGATGTATCTGTCTAACATAATCTACATCAATAAACATTTATAAATGCCTAAAATTATAATTTTCTAACAATGAAAATTATCCCACCATGGAACAAGCTATGTCATAACATAGAAGATTTAGAAGTAAAATGAGTTTCAAGAATCAATCTGATTTAACTTTCTTATTTTATAGAAAAGAAAAATAAAGTGCAAAAGGTGAAACCATTTGCCAAGGTTTTACGACTACTAATGTACAACTACTAACTGAAATGGATTCTGGTTGTAGACTTATTCTTCTTCACTACTACTCTAGGCTGTGACCAATATGAACATTTAACATGAAATGTAACCCATATGTTATATAACATTTAAATTCTAAGATATTCAGGATTCCAACCTTATAATTTACATTTTGACAATGTGGAAAGAAATAAGCATTTCACATACTTGTGGCAAGGGGCAGTTTTTTGATAGATGGCCACATTTATCACAATTTCTACAGGTAACATTTTTGTCGGCTGTGTAGTATCGATGGGTCCATCTTCCGGAAGATCTTTTATTACCTATCTGTGCCTAAAGGAAAAAAAGATCAAGAATTAAAATTATTTTACTCTGTTCAGAAAGACAAGTCCAATATACTAACACATATACATGGAATCTAGTAGGATGGTAATGACAACACATGCAATGAAGCAATGGAAAAACAGACATGGAGAATAGACATTGGACATCATGGGGAATGAACAGTGGGTGGGTGGCGTAAAGGAAGTAGCATGAAAACCTATACTATCATATGTAAAAAAAAAAAAAAAGCTATTTTCATTGAGCAGTGAGAAAAGGGGATCCTGCAGGGGCGCTGTGCGACGGCCTGGAGGGGTGGAATGGGGGGGATATACATATGACTAATCTGGGATCATACATATCTGTAAACAACAAAACTCTGTAAAAGTAAAAACTAAAATAAAAATTTTAAAATTTTTAAAAAAGTAAAATAAAATGACAGTATCTATAAATAATTGAAAGAAAATTATTTTACTCTGTTCAACAGCATTAACAGTCATAATCTGTTCAATTTAGAAGCCAGCAATAAGGAACTTCATGTTCTTAGAGGAGTCAGAAAAATTTAAAAGGATGTCATGAAGACAACTCTACCTTTTGTCTGCCCATCTCTTGCATTCTTTTACACTTCTCCATAGGGTTCCATTTTTTTTTTGGTCTTTCTCTGTTTATGGTTCGGGTCTGGTAAGGGCACTGATGCATCATTTAGACATTGGAGTGGTATTCAGAGTCAATATATATCTGAATCTATGTATCTTGCATATATCTGAATGTATACCATATTTTTTTCTGAATGTATACCATATTTTTTTCTGAATGAGAAGCTGTCTTAAATTTTTAATTAGGGGTTGGTGCTTTTTGATTTTGCCCTTTACAAAGTTACAAAACCACAGAGTTACCAAATACATTTCTTCTTTTGAACAGTTTAGGGTTAACGCACACAAACTTGATTTCCACTTCTAAGAGAGAAGAAGATACTTTCCTTTCCCTAGAGTTGTTTTAAGATCCACTCTGCCTACACTGATCCAACTCCAGCTGTTGCATAATCTAGCCCAAATCCAGTATCATGCAAGAGAGTATTAGCAAAGCATATCATATGGACTATCTAGAGAGGAAAAACTAAATACCAACCATGCTTTTATCTTGTTTGGTGGTCTCATCTTTGAAAAAAATGTTCATGCTTTACTTGTTATCTTGATGAATTAGCCAAGTAGGCCTCAAAAGGAGACACAATCTAATTATCTCATAAAACTTTCCTTATACTGAATTGTAAAATTACTCTCTTTTCTAGCCATCTGTCATAATTAAGGCTAATCATTGAAAAAGACAAACACCTGCCACATCCTAAATATAGACTAACCATTTCCTTACACTGAAGAAGCAGTTATTTCCGGTGTTGATCTTTAGTGGTACCAGGCAAAATGGGCTGAGAGGACTCACCATAGCAGAGAAAAAGCAAAAGGGAAAGGGGACTACATCAGTATAGCCATTAACTGACTGACAAGAGCAAGGCTTAACTATGCTTCTGAAAAATTCAGTCACTCATAAACTAAAGTTATACTTTTTCTTACAAGATATTTGGATTGCTGCTACTTTTAAAAAGTGTATTAAGTCATCATAATAAAGTGAGAGGACACTACACATCCAATGAAATTATTAATTTCCAATCAAAAGAAAATTTAAAAGGATGTCATGAAGACAACTCTACCTTTTGTCTGCCCATCTCTTGCATTCTTTTACACTTCTCCATAGGGTTCCATTTTTTTTGGTCTTTCTCTGTTTATGGTTCGGGTCTGGTAAGGGCACTGATGCATCATTTAGACATTGGAGTGGTATTCAGAGTCAATATATATCTGAATCTATGTATCTTGCATATATCTGAATGTATACCATATTTTTTTCTGAATGTATACCATATTTTTTTCTGAATGAGAAGCTGTCTTAAATTTTTAATTAGGGGTTGGGGATTTTTGATTTTGCCCTTTACAAAGTTACAAAACCACAGAGTTACCAAATACATTTCTTCTTTTGAACAGTTTAGGGTTAACGCACACAAACTTGATTTCCACTTCTAAGAGAGAAGAAGATACTTTCCTTTCCCTAGAGTTGTTTTAAGATCCACTCTGCCTACACTGATCCAACTCCAGCTGTTGCATAATCTAGCCCAAATCCAGTATCATGCAAGAGAGTATTAGCAAAGCATATCATATGGACTATCTAGAGAGGAAAAACTAAATACCAACCATGCTTTTATCTTGTTTGGTGGTCTCATCTTTGAAAAAAATGTTCATGCTTTACTTGTTATCTTGATGAATTAGCCAAGTAGGCCTCAAAAGGAGACACAATCTAATTATCTCATAAAACTTTCCTTATACTGAATTGTAAAATTACTCTCTTTTCTAGCCATCTGTCATAATTAAGGCTAATCATTGAAAAAGACAAACACCTGCCACATCCTAAATATAGACTAACCATTTCCTTACACTGAAGAAGCAGTTATTTCCGGTGTTGATCTTTAGTGGTACCAGGCAAAATGGGCTGAGAGGACTCACCATAGCAGAGAAAAAGCAAAAGGGAAAGGGGACTACATCAGTATAGCCATTAACTGACTGACAAGAGCAAGGCTTAACTATGCTTCTGAAAAATTCAGTCACTCATAAACTAAAGTTATACTTTTTCTTACAAGATATTTGGATTGCTGCTACTTTTAAAAAGTGTATTAAGTCATCATAATAAAGTGAGAGGAAACTACACATCCAAGGAAATTATTAATTTATTATCCATAACTTCAAAAATGTTCTGATTTTACCTCAATGTCTTTGTCACTGATGAACCAGTTTACATCATCTTCTCCTACAAAACAAATAAAATGTATTACTCAACCTTTATACCTCTAAAGCACTTGATTGACAATAAATATTCAATTTATTAGTACTGAAATTGAACCCCAAAGGTATAGCAAGAAATGTGAATCCCTTAACATCTTGACCCACTCTTGTGACTCTGAAAATACTTAACCTCTCTTAATCTGTTTCCTTACCTGTGAAATGGGAATAACAGTATTTTTCCCGCTGTATACCTAAAAATATTGTGTGAATCAGACAAGCTATGTGAAAACACTTTGAACATCATCAAACTGTAAGTCTCTAAAGGGACCAAGAACCCAATAGCAGGTGCAGAAAGAACTTTTATCTGAACTTCCCTTATCTGACTACAAGCTTGTTTTGTGAGCCAGCCGCCAGAGCTCCTTTCCCCAACTCAGAGGTCTCTGATTGGGAAAGTCAACTGATTTGGGGTACCAAGACATTCCTCCCAGATTGTGTAAACAAGTCTTCTATCTCTGGAAGCCCTACTTCTCCCTTTTGTTAAGCTGGCAAACAAACTTGTACTTTTGGCTGTTCAGCGAGTTACTCATTACTGAGTGCTTCCACCTTTCGTCTCTTCTGTTACTCTCTCTGGTCAGTTAATTCACAGGCCTCCCCACCATTCAGACTGAAGTAGACAGAAGAGAGGTTTTTAACTTCCAGTATCAGTATTAACTGTGTCCACCAGCTTCTCACAGTTGACTTTTATAACATTCTAAAAAGTTGGACTCTGAATACTATCTCATGATTAGAGCTAGGAATTTAACACTGTATTTTACAGCATCAAAAATAGTGAAATAAAAACAAAAGTGAAATAAGAGCGCAAAACAGGAGGTCAAATATTTAGAAGCTAGTGGTTGGTCTGAAAATACAGCTGTAAAAATCAATCTCTTTCTTTATCAGCTATTTTCTTCTTCTTGCACGGCCCGTTTACAAACTTGCAAGTGGCTGCTATTCCCTTGGTCCACCCATGGCCAAGGAGGAAGGGACACAGGACTAAGGCGGAAGCCAAGGTATCAACAAAGGACTGAAAGATACTTTTCTTCCCCCAAAGCAAAGTTAAGATTTCCTCCTTCTTCCTATCTACCCTTCTTCTCTATCTCAAAACACAAACCGAGTTCCTTTGAAAGGAATTTTGAAGAGATACGAAGTATTCAATTTATTAGTACTGAAATTGAACCCCAAAGGTATAGCAAGAAATGTGAATCCCTTAACATCTTGACCCACTCTTGTGACTCTGAAAATACTTAACCTCTCTTAATCTGTTTCCTTACCTGTGAAATGGGAATAACAGTATTTTTCCCGCTGTATACCTAAAAATATTGTGTGAATCAGACAAGCTATGTGAAAACACTTTGAACATCATCAAACTGTAAGTCTCTAAAGGGACCAAGAACCCAATAGCAGGTGCAGAAAGAACTTTTATCTGAACTTCCCTTATCTGACTACAAGCTTGTTTTGTGAGCCAGCCGCCAGAGCTCCTTTCCCCAACTCAGAGGTCTCTGATTGGGAAAGTCAACTGATTTGGGGTACCAAGACATTCCTCCCAGATTGTGTAAACAAGTCTTCTATCTCTGGAAGCCCTACTTCTCCCTTTTGTTAAGCTGGCAAACAAACTTGTACTTTTGGCTGTTCAGCGAGTTACTCATTACTGAGTGCTTCCACCTTTCGTCTCTTCTGTTACTCTCTCTGGTCAGTTAATTCACAGGCCTCCCCACCATTCAGACTGAAGTAGACAGAAGAGAGGTTTTTAACTTCCAGTATCAGTATTAACTGTGTCCACCAGCTTCTCACAGTTGACTTTTATAACATTCTAAAAAGTTGGACTCTGAATACTATCTCATGATTAGAGCTAGGAATTTAACACTGTATTTTACAGCATCAAAAATAGTGAAATAAAAACAAAAGTGAAATAAGAGCGCAAAACAGGAGGTCAAATATTTAGAAGCTAGTGGTTGGTCTGAAAATACAGCTGTAAAAATCAATCTCTTTCTTTATCAGCTATTTTCTTCTTCTTGCACGGCCCGTTTACAAACTTGCAAGTGGCTGCTATTCCCTTGGTCCACCCATGGCCAAGGAGGAAGGGACACAGGACTAAGGCGGAAGCCAAGGTATCAACAAAGGACTGAAAGATACTTTTCTTCCCCCAAAGCAAAGTTAAGATTTCCTCCTTCTTCCTATCTACCCTTCTTCTCTATCTCAAAACACAAACCGAGCTTGACTCTTCTTTGAAAGGAATTTTGAAGAGATACGAAGTAATCTACATTTTCCCAGGCCTACCAGGAGTAAGTGTCAAGAGATATATTTTAAAATAAAATACTTTTACTAAGAAAACCGAGGCTGCTTTACAAAAAGACCAGTCCACAGGAGAGCAGAGATGCTGTGCTGGTGATTATGCCCTTTACAAACTTCGAAGGCTGCATCCATATACTGAGAGTGGAGAATACATTAAATAGCAGCAGCTTCTATTCCTTCACCATCACCATCCGTGCTATTATTCTTTCATTCAAAGGATTCATCTAAGGGGCATGCTCTGCTGTACCTTCCAAAGCTGCCTTTTGTACCTCAATGTCCTTCATCATTAAAACTCAAAATGACCATTTAAAATCACTAATTACAAAACTGACTTAGTACTGTACTTTAAAAAATGAACTCCCAAACCAAGGAAATGCAAAACAGCAATTGTTACCAGCCCCAAATCCCAATAAATTTACACATGAAAAGAGAATACTGAAAAAAAGGGAAGGTTTATGACAGAGATCAGCTCCATTAAGTAGCTTCATCATCTCACTAAGGCTTGGAATTGTCATTTATTTAAAAATTTTTATTGGAGTAGAGTTGATTTACAATGCTGTTAGTTTCTGCTGTACATCAAAGAGAATAATCAGTTGTATATGTATATATAAATATATATATATATATATATATATCTCCACTCTTTTTAGATTCTTTTCCCATACAGGTCATTACAGAGTACTGAGTCGAGTTCCCTGTACTATACAGTAGGTCCTTGTTATCCATTTTATATATAGTGTCTGTATATGTCAATCCCAGCCTCCCAATTTATTCCTCCCCCAACTCTGTCCCTTGGTAACCGTGCTTGTTTTTTTTTTTTTTTTAAACATTTATTTATTTTGGCGGGGGTGAGGAGGGAGGGGGACGGGCGGGCCACTTCCACTGGTCTTTCATTTGTCTAGTTTCACCCATCTTTGTTCTATGGCCCGTGTGGGCCTCCCATCGCAGTGGCATCTGTTGTCTCAGAGCTCCGGCTCGGTAATTGGACACATTGGTCCAGCCGCTCCACGGCACATGGGATCTTCCCAGGCCAGGGATCGAACTGGCGCCGCTTGCACTGCAAGGCGGTGTCCTTACCCACTGAACCACCAGGGAAGCCACGTGCTTGTTTTCTTTAGCCGTGACTCCTTCTGTTTTGTAAATAAGTTCATTTGCACAATTTTTTAAAGATTTCACAAATAAGTGATATTGTATGATATTTGTCTTTGTCTGACTTGCTTCACTTAGTATGATAATATCTAGGTTCATGGATGTCACTGAAAATGGCATTATTTCATTCATGTTTATGGTTGAGTAATATGCCATTGTATATATGTACCACATCTTCTTTACCCAACTGTTGATGGATGTTTAGGTTGCTTTCATGTCTTAGCTATTGTAAACAGTGGTGCGATGAACAGTAAGGTGAATGTTTTGAATTTTTTGAAAAATTTCTTTTCTCAATGTATGCCCTGCAGTGGGATTGCTGGGTCATATGGTAGTTCTAATTATAGTTTTTATAAGGAACCTCTATAATGTTCTCCATAGTGGTTGTACCAGTTCTGAAACTGTGAGGCTTTTTACATTTTAACCTTAGAATGGGTATGAAGTAGAATTCATTACAACTATAATGGGCATTATTCTGATGAATACTGTGAATAAAAAAAAGTTTTATTGCCTCCTTTCCTATCTGTAGGCCTTTATTTTCCTTATCTTACTGCATTATACAGGACCTCCATTATGATACTCAATTTTAGTGGTGATGGCAGATAATCTTTTGTTCTTTATTTTAGAGAAAAATCTTTTTCATAATTAAGTATACTATTTGCTGTAGATTTTTCATAACAGGTTTTGAAATTCCTTTCTATTCCTAATTTCCTGAGTTTTTAATATGAATATGTACTGAAATTTATCAAATACCTTTTCTGCATCAACTGAGATAGACCACAGTTTTTGTTCTCTCCTTCTCTTCATATAGTGAATTACAATGATTTCATTTTTAAAATATTAAACCAACCTTATATTCTGAGATTAGCTCTACCTGGTTAGGATGTACTATTCTTTAAAATGTATTGCAGAATTCAACTTGCTATTATTTTATTAGGAATTTTTACATCTGTGTTCATGAAGGACATTGATTTATACTTTCTTATAATATCTGTCTGGTTTTGACACTGATATAAAACTGGCCTCACAAGAGTTCAGAAGTATTGGAAAGAATTGGTATCATTTCTTCCTTAAATATCTGATAGAATTCACCAGTGAAGTCATCTAGATTGAAATTTTCCTTGTTTGTGAGCCAAGAATTTTACTTGTAGGAAGGTTTTAAAATAATAATTCTACTTTTTTTTTAGTAGATACAGAGCTATTCACATTTTCAGTTTCTTCTTGGGCCAATCTTGATAATTTGTGACTTGCAAAAAATTTATTAGCTCTAAATTGCTGAAGTTATTGGCATAAAGTTGTCCATAATAGCCTCTTATTCTTCTCCTTTGAATAATCTAATTTGTACTCATGATCATCCAGTAAATTTTTAATCTCAAATATACATTTCAGCTCTAGAAATTTCATTTGTTTTTTATACCTTTCATTTTCTCTTATTATATTTCTTCCTTTAAAATTTCAGAGTACATTTTTAATAGGTTCCTGCTGTTAATTTCATATTCTCTATCATTTCTAATTTTTCTCCTGGTTATGAATAACATTCACCTGCTTTTTTAATGTCTAGTAATTTCCCTCCTTACCCAAATGGATGCTACTAAGGTACACCATTGAGTGTCTTGATTTTGTTTTCTTAGTTTAAAAGTGTAAGACTGTTCTGAAAAGCAGTTAAGTAACTTCCAGATCAGGTGACCCTATTGAGACTTTTAAAGCTTTGCTAGGGCTGTCTAGAGTAGCCTTTACATAAAGGTTAATTAAGACCTACTACTAACATATATCTTCTGGGATCTCTATTGAATATCTTGGGTGTTCAACAATGTCCAATGTGGCAAGTAAGAATCTGAATAAGTTCTGGCAATTGTATGGCTTCCAGTAGGGTTTGGTCCAAATCTAGTGGAGGACTGCTCTATTCATGGGCAGAGAAGAGCTCAGTATGCTTGGGATTCCTGGGTAACCCCTAAGTATTGCAGAATTCAATTTTTTTTAAAATGTATTGCAGAATTCAACTTGCTATTATTTTATTAGGAATTTTTACATCTGTGTTCATGAAGGACATTGATTTATACTTTCTTATAATATCTGTCTGGTTTTGACACTGATATAAAACTGGCCTCACAAGAGTTCAGAAGTATTGGAAAGAATTGGTATCATTTCTTCCTTAAATATCTGATAGAATTCACCAGTGAAGTCATCTAGATTGAAATTTTCCTTGTTTGTGAGCCAAGAATTTTACTTGTAGGAAGGTTTTAAAATAATAATTCTACTTTTTTTTTAGTAGATACAGAGCTATTCACATTTTCAGTTTCTTCTTGGGCCAATCTTGATAATTTGTGACTTGCAAAAAATTTATTAGCTCTAAATTGCTGAAGTTATTGGCATAAAGTTGTCCATAATAGCCTCTTATTCTTCTCCTTTGAATAATCTAATTTGTACTCATGATCATCCAGTAAATTTTTAATCTCAAATATACATTTCAGCTCTAGAAATTTCATTTGTTTTTTATACCTTTCATTTTCTCTTATTATATTTCTTCCTTTAAAATTTCAGAGTACATTTTTAATAGGTTCCTGCTGTTAATTTCATATTCTCTATCATTTCTAATTTTTCTCCTGGTTATGAATAACATTCACCTGCTTTTTTAATGTCTAGTAATTTCCCTCCTTACCCAAATGGATGCTACTAAGGTACACCATTGAGTGTCTTGATTTTGTTTTCTTAGTTTAAAAAGTGTAAGACTGTTCTGAAAAGCAGTTAAGTAACTTCCAGATCAGGTGACCCTATTGAGACTTTTAAAGCTTTGCTAGGGCTGTCTAGAGTAGCCTTTACATAAAGGTTAATTAAGACCTACTACTAACATATATCTTCTGGGATCTCTATTGAATATCTTGGGTGTTCAACAATGTCCAATGTGGCAAGTAAGAATCTGAATAAGTTCTGGCAATTGTATGGCTTCCAGTAGGGTTTGGTCCAAATCTAGTGGAGGACTGCTCTATTCATGGGCAGAGAAGAGCTCAGTATCCTTGGGATTCCTGGGTAACCCCCTATACAAATTTCTGAAACCATTTCCCTCTTCAGTTCTCTGTCTCTCCAGTACTCTACTCCATAAATCACAGCTTCTTTAGCCTCTAAGAATGCTGATCTCTGTCTTCTTCTTCGGCCACTATGCCTGGGTTCCCTGTCTCTACATCACGATGCAGGTTGATTATAAGGTGCATCTCTTTCATTTTCACATTCTGGTGAATCATGGTCCAGTACTGCTTGTTCAATGTTTGAAAATGTGCTAACTGGTCTGTAATTAAGTCATACCACTAAAATATTTCATTTTTTAATTTCTAAGATTATTTATTTCAGCTCTGTAAGTTTCCTATGCTTCTTTATATTTTTCGTTTCTCTTTTCATTATATGCCTCTTTCCCTTTTTAAACTTCTGCATATCCATAATGTCTGTTTTAAAGTTCTTGTCTGCTAATTTCATCATCTCTTGTCAGGAGGGCAAGTCTAGTATAAAATAACAGAAAGTGGCTAGAAGCAAACATCACAAGAAGAATTTTAACAGGCGGTGAAGGATATGAGTAAAAAGCAAAGGCACAAATAACATAATGAAAGAGGTAAAAAGATATAGCAAACACTACAGTGTGACTGGAACTACGGGTATAATTTCTTTACTATGAGTTTTCACCTTTTTATATATACAGAATGTTGAGAATTAAAATACTAGTACTTACAAGAAGCTTTTCATTTCATTTTCACCTGAAACATGAGGACTTATGAACATTAAGTCTATCTTTCCAACTAAGGAATTTTCCATGTCTTTCCTTCTTTAATTTGTAAAGTCTTGACTTCCTACTTTGTGGAGCTCTACAAGAACAGTAGATCAGGCCTCTTTCTGCCAGAATAGTATTCTTGAGAGAAGAGACAGTAAAACAGTATTACAGTGCTTTGGTACTTCCTGTCTTCTGAAATAACCTTCAAAACAAAAAGGCAAACCCCAAGGAAAAACCTCACACATTTTCTATTTCTGGAACTATTCTGCTATCTTTATTCTTCCCTCCCTCCTTTCTCTCCTTCCTTCTCTCTCTCATGCATAAAGATAAACATCTTTCTTATTTATATGGTGATGGTGACTCACTGTCTATAAATTGTTTTAAACACATATTTTAACTTAGGACAATCCTGTAAGTATGGACACATAAATATTTATTTTTAAAATGTGTGTACTTCCTACAAAAAATGGCAATTGTTGCTTTTATGAAATATAGTGCTAATGTAGCTGGTTTTACTCATAAGACTATACTCAGTTTTTGAAGGATCTAAGGAAGAGTTTGAGTTAAATTTCTGAGGAGTAAAGCCAGTTCATGCCTTCACTTCAATTATACTTGGCTTGCCTAAATTCTGGTGGGTGGGAATATGTGAAGATTACTTCTCTGCTGAGAAAGCAGCCACAATGCTATAGTTGGTTCTCTCTATCTTTTGGGAGAATCTGACAGAAAGTAAGGTTTGTTAAGTCAGGAGTTAGCAAAACGTTTTTTCAAAGATTACTGATGATTTCAGTTCAGCATAGCCAGTTGATTATTTTCAGTAAAAGAGCCAGGGACTAAGAAAAATCTTTTCTTGAGTCTAATACCCTACAGTCCCTTTTCTTATATGTAGATACCCTTATTTCTAACACCTAAAATTTGTCTCATTATATTTCAGTGAAAGGTATATGTTTCTCTGCAAACAATGGACTGGAATTTAATATTCAGCAAAGTAGATATAAAAACTTATTTTGCTACTACTAATTATTTGAGAATGCAAATACAACTTGCCTCAAAGTGTAAAATGTTTTCATTGAATGTAGTGTCAACAAACATCCACTCTGAAAATCCCTCATGTACAAGATAATGTAGGAGACAGAAAGATGACTTTGTGCTTGCCCTCAAGGAACTTATGTGCCTTTGCGCTAAAGAATCTAAAAAGCATTACTGGTTTAAGTAAATAACCATGGTAATCTCATTTTTAAAAAATAGGATGATTTTAAAATTAAGTCTTTCACAAGACTGACATGAAAGTCACTCAGCTATGTCCAACTCTTTGCGATCTCCTGTCTTCTGAAATAACCTTCAAAACAAAAGGCAAACCCCAAGGAAAAACCTCACACATTTTCTATTTCTGGAACTATTCTGCTATCTTTATTCTTCCCTCCCTCCTTTCTCTCCTTCCTTCTCTCTCTCATGCATAAAGATAAACATCTTTCTTATTTATATGGTGATGGTGACTCACTGTCTATAAATTGTTTTAAACACATATTTTAACTTAGGACAATCCTGTAAGTATGGACACATAAATATTTATTTTTAAAATGTGTGTACTTCCTACAAAAAATGGCAATTGTTGCTTTTATGAAATATAGTGCTAATGTAGCTGGTTTTACTCATAAGACTATACTCAGTTTTTGAAGGATCTAAGGAAGAGTTTGAGTTAAATTTCTGAGGAGTAAAGCCAGTTCATGCCTTCACTTCAATTATACTTGGCTTGCCTAAATTCTGGTGGGTGGGAATATGTGAAGATTACTTCTCTGCTGAGAAAGCAGCCACAATGCTATAGTTGGTTCTCTCTATCTTTTGGGAGAATCTGACAGAAAGTAAGGTTTGTTAAGTCAGGAGTTAGCAAAACGTTTTTTCAAAGATTACTGATGATTTCAGTTCAGCATAGCCAGTTGATTATTTTCAGTAAAAGAGCCAGGGACTAAGAAAAATCTTTTCTTGAGTCTAATACCCTACAGTCCCTTTTCTTATATGTAGATACCCTTATTTCTAACACCTAAAATTTGTCTCATTATATTTCAGTGAAAGGTATATGTTTCTCTGCAAACAATGGACTGGAATTTAATATTCAGCAAAGTAGATATAAAAACTTATTTTGCTACTACTAATTATTTGAGAATGCAAATACAACTTGCCTCAAAGTGTAAAATGTTTTCATTGAATGTAGTGTCAACAAACATCCACTCTGAAAATCCCTCATGTACAAGATAATGTAGGAGACAGAAAGATGACTTTGTGCTTGCCCTCAAGGAACTTATGTGCCTTTGCGCTAAAGAATCTAAAAAGCATTACTGGTTTAAGTAAATAACCATGGTAATCTCATTTTTAAAAAATAGGATGATTTTAAAATTAAGTCTTTCAAAAGACTGACATGAAAGTCACTCAGCTATGTCCAACTCTTTGCGATCTCAGTGGGAGCCCGCCAGGCTCCTCTGTCCATGGAATTCTTCACGCAAAACTGGGGCTGGCCGTAGCTCCTGTAGTGCTTCCTTCCACCACAGAATGGTTCAATGACCTTCAGGCAAGAATACTAGAGTGGGGCTTCCCCTGGTGGTCCAGTGGATAAGGACACCGCCTTGCACTGCAAGGGGCGCCGGTTCGATCCCTGGCCTGGGAAGATCCCACGTGCCGCGGAGCGGCTGGACCAATGTGTCCAATTACTGAGCCCGAGTTCTGGGCGCATGCGCCCAGGGCCGGTGCTCTCGACAACAGATGCCACCGTGATGGGAGGCCCACAGGAGCCGAAGAACAAAGACGGATGAAAAATAGAGAAATGGAAAACCAATAGAAGTGGCCCGCCCGCTCCCCGCCCCCCCCAGCCCGACCCCCGCCCAAAATAAATAAATAAATAAATCTTAAAAAAAAAAAAAAAAGAATACTAGAGTGGGTAGCCACTCCCTTCTTCAGGAGATCTTTCCAACCCAAGGACTGAACCCGAGTTTCCTGTATTGGCAAGTAGATTCTTTACCATCAGAGCTACCAGGGAAGCCCCCAGAGGACTCTAAGTCCTCTATTATTTGGGATGTGGGTTATTTAACAAGAAATACTGAATTCTACCAATGATCAATTAATTATGGTATGATGACTGCATCATCAAAATAGTCTTTATACAATCCTAAGTATGTACGTTCTCCAGCAACTGTTTCCTCTCTAAATAATCCTGTCAGTCTATAAACAGGCTCACAGATGGGGACTGGGAAAAAAATGACTATGGCTGGTATCCACGTGCAATCTCTAAGGAACCAAGATTTGGGGCCTTCTCAACACCCTTTCTCCCTGGCAATATAGCCCACTCATTGAATGTAGTGTCAACAAACATCCACTCTGAAAATCCCTCATGTACAAGATAATGTAGGAGACAGAAAGATGACTTTGTGCTTGCCCTCAAGGAACTTATGTGCCTTTGCGCTAAAGAATCTAAAAAGCATTACTGGTTTAAGTAAATAACCATGGTAATCTCATTTTTAAAAAATAGGATGATTTTAAAATTAAGTCTTTCAAAAGACTGACATGAAAGTCACTCAGCTATGTCCAACTCTTTGCGATCTCAGTGGGAGCCCGCCAGGCTCCTCTGTCCATGGAATTCTTCACGCAAAACTGGGGCTGGCCGTAGCTCCTGTAGTGCTTCCTTCCACCACAGAATGGTTCAATGACCTTCAGGCAAGAATACTAGAGTGGGGCTTCCCCTGGTGGTCCAGTGGATAAGGACACCGCCTTGCACTGCAAGGGGCGCCGGTTCGATCCCTGGCCTGGGAAGATCCCACGTGCCGCGGAGCGGCTGGACCAATGTGTCCAATTACTGAGCCCGAGTTCTGGAGCGCATGCGCCCAGGGCCGGTGCTCTGCGACAACAGATGCCACCGTGATGGGAGGCCCACAGGAGCCGAAGAACAAAGACGGATGAAAAATAGAGAAATGGAAAACCAATAGAAGTGGCCCGCCCGCTCCCCTCCCTCCCCAACCCGACCCCCGCCCAAAATAAATAAATAAATAAATCTTAAAAAAAAAAAAAAAAGAATACTAGAGTGGGTAGCCACTCCCTTCTTCAGGAGATCTTTCCAACCCAAGGACTGAACCCGAGTTTCCTGTATTGGCAAGTAGATTCTTTACCATCAGAGCTACCAGGGAAGCCCCCAGAGGACTCTAAGTCCTCTATTATTTGGGATGTGGGTTATTTAACAAGAAATACTGAATTCTACCAATGATCAATTAATTATGGTATGATGACTGCATCATCAAAATAGTCTTTATACAATCCTAAGTATGTACGTTCTCCAGCAACTGTTTCCTCTCTAAATAATCCTGTCAGTCTATAAACAGGCTCACAGATGGGGACTGGGAAAAAAATGACTATGGCTGGTATCCACGTGCAATCTCTAAGGAACCAAGATTTGGGGCCTTCTCAACACCCTTTCTCCCTGGCAATATACAGCCCAAACTCTTGACTCATATGACATTGCATTATTCAACTGGATATGTTGAAATGAAATCTATGATCTCTGAAAAAAACATTTTACTAACTCCTACTTTAACAAATCTTATACACTGAAATGGTGGTTTAAAAAAAACCCCACAAAACATGAATATAAAACTGAGACTAAGTAATTTGGTAGTTACAGCATAAAAGACAAATCAACAGCATTACATTTCTAATTTTCTGTCCATGCTCCTTTTTAAAATACCTAATATTTTAAGCTAAAAGGTCTCACTGTTTGCAAGCTAACACTCCCCGTGCCTTTCCTTCTCTGTATTTTTGGTCATTTTATTCTTGATCTTCAACACCATCTCCCTCTTTGCCCAGTTTTCCACTTAACTCAACCCAGTTTCCACAGTGATAATAATTTTTTTTCCCCTCTAGGGCAGCTTTCCTTCCAGAGGCTGAGGAAAATCCACTTCCTGGCCTTTCCCAGCTTCAAGAGGCTGCCTACAACTTCAAAGTCAACATAAGTTTTCTTTCTTTCTTCCTTAGCTTCTTGTGAGATCTAATTTCCCTAACCAAGGGTTGAACTCAGGTGTTTGGCAGTGAGAGCTCAGAGTCCTGAACACTGAACTGTCAGGGAACTCCCATGATAATAAACTCTGAATATGATAGCTCAGTTCTATATTCAGTACTTTTCTAATTTGATCTCTGTGAGCAGCTGACAATTTTTTGGCTTATATAACAACCTACTTTTCTTGTTTCCATCGACAGATTCTTCTTCCTTCACTGGCCATTCATTTCAGAGCTACCAGGAAGCCCCCAGAGGACTCTAAGTCCTCTATTATTTGGGATGTGGGTTATTTAACAAGAAATACTGAATTCTACCAATGATCAATTAATTATGGTATGATGACTGCATCATCAAAATAGTCTTTATACAATCCTAAGTATGTACGTTCTCCAGCAACTGTTTCCTCTCTAAATAATCCTGTCAGTCTATAAACAGGCTCACAGATGGGGACGGGGAAAAAAAATGACTATGGCTGGTATCCACGTGCAATCTCTAAGGAACCAAGATTTGGGGCCTTCTCAACACCCTTTCTCCCTGGCAATATACAGCCCAAACTCTTGACTCATATGACATTGCATTATTCAACTGGATATGTTGAAATGAAATCTATGATCTCTGAAAAAAACATTTTACTAACTCCTACTTTAACAAATCTTATACACTGAAATGGTGGTTTAAAAAAAACCCCACAAAACATGAATATAAAACTGAGACTAAGTAATTTGGTAGTTACAGCATAAAAGACAAATCAACAGCATTACATTTCTAATTTTCTGTCCATGCTCCTTTTTAAAATACCTAATATTTTAAGCTAAAAGGTCTCACTGTTTGCAAGCTAACACTCCCCGTGCCTTTCCTTCTCTGTATTTTTGGTCATTTTATTCTTGATCTTCAACACCATCTCCCTCTTTGCCCAGTTTTCCACTTAACTCAACCCAGTTTCCACAGTGATAATAATTTTTTTTCCCCTCTAGGGCAGCTTTCCTTCCAGAGGCTGAGGAAAATCCACTTCCTGGCCTTTCCCAGCTTCAAGAGGCTGCCTACAACTTCAAAGTCAACATAAGTTTTCTTTCTTTCTTCCTTAGCTTCTTGTGAGATCTAATTTCCCTAACCAAGGGTTGAACTCAGGTGTTTGGCAGTGAGAGCTCAGAGTCCTGAACACTGAACTGTCAGGGAACTCCCATGATAATAAACTCTGAATATGATAGCTCAGTTCTATATTCAGTACTTTTCTAATTTGATCTCTGTGAGCAGCTGACAATTTTTTGGCTTATATAACAACCTACTTTTCTTGTTTCCATCGACAGATTCTTCTTCCTTCACTGGCCATTCATTCTCTGTCCTCCCTCTTAGTCTATATTCTTTGTCACAAATTCTGGTCACACATGCCTGCCAAATTTGTATTTCTAGACCCAATCTTTTCTTGAGCTCCTGATCCATGGGATATTTGGATCAGACATCTTACATGTAACTCAAACTCATACTCACTAAAAATAAATTCTCTACCTTTTCCTCATTCCTTGCATTTCTCTCTTACAAACAAACAACTCTCCACCTGGTATGTTCTATCACAATAACTTAGTTTATTTTCCAAATCAAAACCTCACCTGTTCCCTCTCACCGTTTATACAGCTGTTCACCATATCTATTCATAATAACTTCAGTGCCATTAGAATGACCCAAAGACACTCAGTTTCTCACTTAAGATTATTAAACTAATTTCTAACTATCTTTAGTACCACAACCCATTCTGTTTTCCTCTCTTACTGGAATAATGTTTCTTTTTTTTAGGGAGTTTTCCCCCCTTCAAATGTAACTACATACATTAGCTTCAGGCGTGTAACAATTCGATCTCTGTATATATTGCGAATGAAATGCTTCTAAAACATAAATGTGAAAACATTCTGTCAGGAAGGATTCCTCAGTGCCTGCAGAATCAATGTAAAACTCTTCTGTGTGTCTTGCTAAGATCTGGCCCTCATCTAATTCTCTGGCTTCACTGTCCTGACTTAAATACTCCAATTATGCCTAGTAATTTCCCTGGCATGTCCTCTTGTTCTCTGCAACTTGGCTAATGCATATATTCCTTGGAACACAAATCAACTCCAATCTCAACCACATGGAACTGTGGTATTTGATCTTTATGTCTCAAATTATATGTTACCTCATCCAATGACGTTGTCCCTGAACCCCTCAAGAGGAGAAATGATTACTCTCAAATTTGTAACATCTTGGATTTAACTTTGTCATCCTTTCTTTTTCTCTTCCACACATCAAAGCATGACTATGGGGCGTCTCTAGTGGTTCAGTGGGTAAAGAGTCTGCCTTGCAGTGCAAGGGACACCGGTTGGATCCCTGGCCCAGGAAGATCTCACGTGCCCTGAAGCAGCTGGACCAGTGTGTCCAATTATGAACCAGCACTCTGGAGTGCATACAACCACAGCCTGTGCTCTGCAAAGAGATAAGCACCTGCAATGAGAGGCCCACACAGGCCAAAAGAATAAAGATGGATGAAAATAAATAAATAAAAAACCAATAAAAGAGGCCAAAATTTTAAAGATATATACATTAACTATTAAAAAAAAAAAGCATGATTGTGTAGTTATCACAGGTACTCATGTTTACTGAATTACCTAAATAACAGTTCTTTTTTCGATTTCATTCTGTAGAATTATTTTGTCTCTTACTCATAGTCTAAAGTAGCTTATTTGTATCTCTTAGGCTGCTGAGAACTTTTTGTATTAAAAAATACTTTATTTCCCTCACAAAATTGTAAGTTCTATCTATCTATCCAGTTATCAACACGTCTTCAAATGACATTAGGAAAAATTTTAAAAGAAAAATAAAACATTCATATGCACACTTATGTGAATAAATACTGTTCTGAACTGGGGTATATAAGCCAACAGATAATTTTACAGACTGTCACTGTATATACATATACATATACATATATATATATATATATAAATTCAATAGGATAAATTCTCAATGACTGAGGGAAAAAACTTGGAATTTCTATAGTAAGCAACTCTAGAAACTAAAAAAGAAATTTAAAAAATCATCGTTATCAAATAAAATTACTTGGCAGACACAGGATCCACATGAAATATAAGATAATTGGACATTTATAGATAATTCAGCCTTTTCCTAGTCAGTGTCTACGGATTAAAGATCACAAAGATGAAGCTGGAAGATATTTATGTTATATCCTTTCCTGAGCCTAACTCCACTATGCCAGATTTCCCCCTGGGATCTTCTCACTTTTAATAAGCAACTGAATCAGCCACAAGTGAAGTTACTATTCCCAACTTCATCAGTAGCATCTGTTATTTCAACGGAAACTTTTGAAATATACACAATGCCACATGCAAATCCCCTGAGGGCTGAGCCACTGTATCACAAGCAGTTTTCTCAAACTGCTCTTTATTTCTGTCTTGGTTTTCTCTTATTTATACTTTTCCATTTAACACTGGTCACAAAACCATTTCGTCATTAAAATTTTTGCATTGTATAACTGGCAACAGTTTAAATAAAACAAATTTTAGTAGAAGAATTTGCAAGTTAGGTGTCATCTTATTTTAAATCATATTAAATTTACCAGAAATTTTATATTTTTAAGTGTGTGTCAATGATAAATGGGGATTTAGCTTTTCTTTTTTTAGAGGTAGAGGAGGAAGAAGAAAGAGGAAATAAATACAGGTGCTTATTAGCACAGGGTTACACAGAGGTTCTTGCAAAATTTTTAAAAAACAGTCTGTAGAATTATTTTGTCTCTTACTCATAGTCTAAAGTAGCTTATTTGTATCTCTTAGGCTGCTGAGAACTTTTTGTATTAAAAAATACTTTATTTCCCTCACAAAATTGTAAGTTCTATCTATCTATCCAGTTATCAACACGTCTTCAAATGACATTAGGAAAAATTTTAAAAGAAAAATAAAACATTCATATGCACACTTATGTGAATAAATACTGTTCTGAACTGGGGTATATAAGCCAACAGATAATTTTACAGACTGTCACTGTATATACATATACATATACATATATATATATATATATAAATTCAATAGGATAAATTCTCAATGACTGAGGGAAAAAACTTGGAATTTCTATAGTAAGCAACTCTAGAAACTAAAAAAGAAATTTAAAAAATCATCGTTATCAAATAAAATTACTTGGCAGACACAGGATCCACATGAAATATAAGATAATTGGACATTTATAGATAATTCAGCCTTTTCCTAGTCAGTGTCTACGGATTAAAGATCACAAAGATGAAGCTGGAAGATATTTATGTTATATCCTTTCCTGAGCCTAACTCCACTATGCCAGATTTCCCCCTGGGATCTTCTCACTTTTAATAAGCAACTGAATCAGCCACAAGTGAAGTTACTATTCCCAACTTCATCAGTAGCATCTGTTATTTCAACGGAAACTTTTGAAATATACACAATGCCACATGCAAATCCCCTGAGGGCTGAGCCACTGTATCACAAGCAGTTTTCTCAAACTGCTCTTTATTTCTGTCTTGGTTTTCTCTTATTTATACTTTTCCATTTAACACTGGTCACAAAACCATTTCGTCATTAAAATTTTTGCATTGTATAACTGGCAACAGTTTAAATAAAACAAATTTTAGTAGAAGAATTTGCAAGTTAGGTGTCATCTTATTTTAAATCATATTAAATTTACCAGAAATTTTATATTTTTAAGTGTGTGTCAATGATAAATGGGGATTTAGCTTTTCTTTTTTTAGAGGTAGAGGAGGAAGAAGAAAGAGGAAATAAATACAGGTGCTTATTAGCACAGGGTTACACAGAGGTCTTGCAAAATATATCAGTCACATAAAGGCTTTGTGTATCCCCAAAGATACAGACACACACACACACAGTGTTCTCTCTCATCCCCCATTCTCCGTCCCCCCGCTCCCGTCCCCCTGTGCCAAGGATTTAGTCCATAAACCACATGGTTAAGAAATACTTGTTTAGAAATAAAAGATCCCTCAAATTACACTAAGTAACAAGAACAGAAAAGGAAAAGGTATCAACAGAAACAGTAATTACAGTGGGAGTACAGGAGTCGTTTTTTGCTCTTTTAAAAATATCTACTATGATACCTATTCCTAACTTTCACCCTTCTCTGTCCAAAAGGCAAAAAGGAAAACATACAATATGGACACCTGAAACATTTGTAAAATGACAAGCACATGCATTCAAATTTAATAAAGAGGCGACTTTTTAAAGATACTACAGGTTTCTAGAGAAGATTTTAAAGCTATGTAAATTTGCTATCTACCTACTGGTAAAACTTTAATACCAATCTGGAAGCTTTATTCTTTCAGTCATCCTTCTATTTAACACTTCTTTGTCTACTTCACAAACCCTTTTTCTTTACTTGTCATCACACTGTATGTGAGCATATGTATCGTCCTCAATGTCTGATTCTCTCTTCACTCTCTCCTTAGTGAAATAAGTCAGTCTGAAACAATTCATTTTTATTATTTTGGGGGCTTATCTATTTTTAAAATCTCTCTCCAGACCAGCTATGTTCAGGCTTATATTTATAACTGCTTACAGGATATATCACAAACATTTATATTAAAGTCAACTGCAAACAAACATACCCAAAGCAAAATTCATCTTTACAACCCCACTTGAAACTGGTTCAAAACATTTTCTTCTTTGTTTTCTTTCCAGTTGTTAATAACTCAAAATATGTGCTTTTTTTTCATCTTAAGCCAATGTTTCAATCAATCAGGCCAGGTCTTAAATTTTACAGTATATTCCTTAAAAGTATCTTCCAGGTCAATACTCTGGTTTCTTCCAGTTATCATATACTCACCGCCTCAGACTTAGGCTTGTTGCCCTGTCCCTATGTCTTCAACTTCAGATGATACATACCAGCTAAGCTTTCTCTTTAAATTCATAACTTCCCATTTTAATGCTAATTTTTTATCAAGTAATATATGCACACAGTTTTAAAAGTCCCAATAATGCTAAAAAAGTATAGAAGAAAAAAAACAGCAATTCCCTCTTTCTTCCTCCAGCTCCCACTCCTCAGAGGCAAGCTGTTTCAGTTCTATTTCTTTTGGTATTTTCCTGCAGACTTGTAAGTAATGTTCATCCTGATACTTATGGATTTATCTATTCTGTGCATTAATATCTAAATTTTCAGTTTTCTAATAACAATCTATCTAAATTTCTTTTCCTTCCATTTCCCTTCTCAGGTCAGTATTCAGTTTATGGCCATACAGTAGTACACTGAGCTTCCCTGTGGCTCAGCGGAAAGACCAGAAAATGTGGGTTTAATCCCTGGGTCAGGAAGACCCCCTGAAGAAGGAAATGGCAACCTACTCCAGTATCCGTGCCTGGGAAATCCCATGGACAGAAGAGCCTGGTAGGCTACAGTCCGTGGATTCAGAAAAGAGTCGGACAGGACTCAGCAACTAAACACCACCACCACTGCCAGTGGCCCATTGTTTCTCTTCTTATATAATCCTTCTTTAATTTTCCTGTATTTAATGCTAGCCTAGTTGTTGCATTTACTTAGTCTGAAAAGTCTACTTACTATCATGTCAGTCACTAGCACCTCATCTCTCTACAAGGTCAATGTTTAGATGCTGTCATATCTCCAGTATCAGGGCAGTACCTTCATGGGCTTTCCTGATGGTTCAGAGTGGCCCTAGAACGCCTTTGCCACTGCAGATGTCATGAATGAACTTGGAGCACGTCCATTTTGTAAATATTAATATCAGATTTCAAATAGGTCTTTTTCTGTATAATTTTAAAAAAATTTTGGCCTCTTTTATTATTTTTTTCCTTTATTTATTTTCATCCATCTTTATTCTTCGGCTTGTGTGGGTCTCCCACAGCAGTGGCCTCCCTTGTTGCAGAGCACCAGCACTGGGTGCATGTGCTCCAGAGCGCTGGCTCATAATTGGACACACTGGTCCAGCCGCTCCATGGCACGTGAGATCTTCCCAGGTCAGGGATTGAACCGGTGTTCCCTGCACTGCAAGGCGGACTCTTTATCCACTGGACCACCAGGGAAGCCTCCTCAAGTAGGTCTTTTCTCTGCTCCATAGTTATGAAATACTTTTACTTTTAGGTTTATAGACATCAATTAGAATAATCAATCCATTTTTTTTTTTTACTTCCATATCACCAATTTCCTTCTAATCATCTCTCCATATACATCTGCCTGCAGCATCTGTTCACTTGAAGCAAATCATATCAAGTGAGTTTTGGTACACAAGTGTCATAAAATATGAAATATTACTGCCACACATCCCCTTATCAAAGCAGGATGGTACAGAGCCTTGTCATGAAATTCTGCGGGGCAAAGAACTTCCTGTTGTTTGACAAAATGAGAACATCCTATTCCCTTTCTGCACTTAAAAGTTCATCACATCATTCAAGTCTAGATATTACAACTTGTCTCTTCACATTCGTGTTCTGATTCATCTAGTAACTGTGAAATATCTTTCTCTGTTAATTTTGTTTGCCACTTTGGGCAGAAAACGCAAAATTCTGGATTTTTAACTGTGTCCAATGAAAGCTAAAAAAGATGGTTTCTCCACATTTTTTTTTATACATTCATTAAAGATAATGCAATACTGTGGGCATCAAAATAAGGAAAGTGAAGGATGATGAAACAGTGAAGATTTATTTCACTATTATATCATCATTTTAGGCAATTCCCTCACTCTGCTATTTTTTATTAAATAACTTTACTGTTTTTCTAAGCATAGTTGGTAATAATTGATTAGTATGATAAAATTATTCTTAGAAAATATGAAACAGTAAAATGTTTTAAGATATGGCAAAAATAAGATCACTAGGAATCTATGATGCATCTTAGGTTTATAAAAGTAAAATGGACCCATTTAATAGTTCTGAGGTAGAATGAGTTTTATTCTACTAAGAAAAGTAAATTTTCTGTTCTTTGGAAGGTCTCTAAAAAACAATAAAAGTCATGAAATACACATTCTCAGAAATAAATAAAAAATGATCACAGGAAAAAAAAGGGCTCTAAAAACAAACTAAAATATTCTACTGGGTGCATGTGCTCCAGAGTGCTGGCTCGTAACTGGACACACCAGTCCAGCCGCTCCATGGCACGTGAGATCTTTCCATGCCATGGATCGAACCGGTGCCCCTTGCCCTGCAAGGCGGACTCTTTATCCACTGGACCACCTGGGAAGCCTCCTCAAGTAGGTCTTTTCTCTGCTCCATAGTTATGAAATACTTTTACTTTTAGGTTTATAGACATCAATTAGAATAATCAATCCATTTTTTTTTTTTACTTCCATATCACCAATTTCCTTCTAATCATCTCTCCATATACATCTGCCTGCAGCATCTGTTCACTTGAAGCAAATCATATCAAGTGAGTTTTGGTACACAAGTGTCATAAAATATGAAATATTACTGCCACACATCCCCTTATCAAAGCAGGATGGTACAGAGCCTTGTCATGAAATTCTGCGGGGCAAAGAACTTCCTGTTGTTTGACAAAATGAGAACATCCTATTCCCTTTCTGCACTTAAAAGTTCATCACATCATTCAAGTCTAGATATTACAACTTGTCTCTTCACATTCGTGTTCTGATTCATCTAGTAACTGTGAAATATCTTTCTCTGTTAATTTTGTTTGCCACTTTGGGCAGAAAACGCAAAATTCTGGATTTTTAACTGTGTCCAATGAAAGCTAAAAAAGATGGTTTCTCCACATTTTTTTATACATTCATTAAAGATAATGCAATACTGTGGGCATCAAAATAAGGAAAGTGAAGGATGATGAAACAGTGAAGATTTATTTCACTATTATATCATCATTTTAGGCAATTCCCTCACTCTGCTATTTTTTATTAAATAACTTTACTGTTTTTCTAAGCATAGTTGGTAATAATTGATTAGTATGATAAAATTATTCTTAGAAAATATGAAACAGTAAAATGTTTTAAGATATGGCAAAAATAAGATCACTAGGAATCTATGATGCATCTTAGGTTTATAAAAGTAAAATGGACCCATTTAATAGTTCTGAGGTAGAATGAGTTTTATTCTACTAAGAAAAGTAAATTTTCTGTTCTTTGGAAGGTCTCTAAAAAACAATAAAAGTCATGAAATACACATTCTCAGAAATAAATAAAAAATGCTCACAGAAGAAACAAACTAAAACTAGGTCTACTGAACCTGATGATATACGGAGGGTTAAACTAAACATTATTCTCAACTGTTACAATAAAAAAATTATTCATTCAACAAATACTTACTGAACTACTGTCATATTGAGGCACCATTCTGGTCCTTGAGCTATACAAACAAAATAGAGATTGCTGTCCCCATAAAGTTTATAATTCTAGTGTCTCTCTAGGGTAGAGAGACAATAAACAACAACCACAACAAATAAATGATGTGTATTATCAGTAATAAATGCTTTTGAAAAAAAGAAAAAGCAGAGCATGGTAATGAGAACAGGTAGTGTTGGCTATGAATTATAATTTTCCATAAGATGGACAGAGTACAACTCATTGATATTTAAACAAAAAATTAAAGGACATCAGGGAATGAGCCATGCAGTTCTGGGACATCCCAGGCAGCAGGAACAGACAAAGCAAAGTCCTTAAAGCAGGAATGCCCTTGGTGTGTTTGACAAACAGCAGGGGAGCCAGTGTGGTTAGAACAGTGTAAAGGAGGAGCAGGTGAGGTCAAAGAAGTACAGGGCTGCCAGATTATGAAGGGCCTTGCAGGCCTTATAAAGATACTTGTTTTTATTCTAAGTGACACATGAAATCAATGGAGAATTTGAGCAGAGGAATGATATGACTTGACTGACAATTTAGACAATCACTCTGCTGAGATTAAAAAATGAAGAGGGGACAAGTAAAGGAGTAGGGAAATTAATTAGGTGGCTACTGCAATAATTCAGTCAACAAATGATGATACCTCTAACCACAGTGGTAACAGAAAATGTGCTGAGAAGTGAAGGAATTCTGAAGGTAGAGCCAATGAGATTTCCTAATGAATTGGATACGACTATTAGAGAAGACCAGAGTCAAGGATGATTCCCAGTTTTTTTGATCTGAATAATTAAAAGGATATAGTTGATGCAACTAAAAATTGTAGATGAAGATGCTTAGGGGGAAAGATGAACTTTGTTTTGAACAGACTGGATGTGTGATACCTACTGAACATATAAATTAAAATGTTGAGTAGGCTACTGGATATACCTGTCTTAAGTTTAAGAGACAGAACAGAACTGGAAATATAAAACTGCTGGTTGTGGCGCAGGGACAGGACTGGGTGACTGCACCAAGGTAATGAGAACAGGGAAAAAAGAAAAAAGGAGCAAGGATTCAGGAGTGATAAGTGAGGTGGAAGGAAACCAGTTGGGAGGAAGGATGACTGCCTTGTAAACCAGCTTAAGAAAATTTATCAAATAAGAGGTGCTGTCAAGTGGTGGGGAATGCCACTGATAGGTCAGGGTAAGAAAAAGTCGAGAACTGACTCTTGTAATTAATAGCAAATCACTGGTGATCTTGATAAGAGAAGTTGGAATGAAGCAGTGAGGCAAAAACTCTACTGAACTGAAGACAAGTGGAAGAGATAGATTTGAGGCAGTCAACAGAGACAACTGTTTGAGAAGTCTGACTATAAAAGATATTCATCTAAAATCTGGTACCCTAGAGTACCTTAAAACTTTTACCATCTATGACACCAGGTGACTTGGAATGGGGGGGAGAATTTGGGTAACACATGGAATACAAGCCTCATAAGCTACCCAAGCTTCAATTCAGCTTCAAAAAGATTACTGACAGAATTGTCTTTAAATCCAAAACAGAACTATTTACCAGTGGACCTACAATAGGATTCCATAATGTATCTTAGATTTATAAAAGTAACCAATGAACCCAAATTGAGATGGCCAAGAACAGCCAGAAGTTATGGAGAATTAGACACTGTTACATAAAACCCTGAATTCAAAAGAAAACATTTTTTTTTTTTTTTTAATTTTGGCCTCTTTTTTTTTTTTTTTTTTCCCATTCATCTCCCTTTGTAGTGGCCTCTCCTGTCAGAGTACTGGCTCTGGGCGCATGCACTCCAGAGCGCTGGCTCATAATTGGACACACTGGCCCAGCAATTCCTAGGCATGTGGGATCTTTCCAGGCCAGGGATTGAACTGGTGCCTTCTGCACTGCAAGGTGGACTTGCTACCCACTGAACCACCATGGAAGCCCGAAAACAAATTTTAAAAACCCATCCTAGTTGATAATACTTTAAAACAAATGTTCTTCTTGAGTTTCAAGGAAATTCTACTGTGCATTATCTCCAACAAATAAAGCACACAATACATAAAGAATGTTCCTTTTCAAATTCCCACTAACAAACCCTTCCAGAGAAGGAAAATTCAGTTCATTTTTGAATAATACAGAACACCTCAGTGTTCTGTGATGACCTAGAAGGGTGGAATAGCTGGGTGGGGCAAAAGGAGCAAGGATTCAGGAGTGATAAGTGAGGTGGAAGGAAACCAGTTGGGAGGAAGGATGACTGCCTTGTAAACCAGCTTAAGAAAATTTATCAAATAAGAGGTGCTGTCAAGTGGTGGGGAATGCCACTGATAGGTCAGGGTAAGAAAAAGTCGAGAACTGACTCTTGTAATTAATAGCAAATCACTGGTGATCTTGATAAGAGAAGTTGGAATGAAGCAGTGAGGCAAAAACTCTACTGAACTGAAGACAAGTGGAAGAGATAGATTTGAGGCAGTCAACAGAGACAACTGTTTGAGAAGTCTGACTATAAAAGATATTCATCTAAAATCTGGTACCCTAGAGTACCTTAAAACTTTTACCATCTATGACACCAGGTGACTTGGAATGGGGGGGAGAATTTGGGTAACACATGGAATACAAGCCTCATAAGCTACCCAAGCTTCAATTCAGCTTCAAAAAGATTACTGACAGAATTGTCTTTAAATCCAAAACAGAACTATTTACCAGTGGACCTACAATAGGATTCCATAATGTATCTTAGATTTATAAAAGTAACCAATGAACCCAAATTGAGATGGCCAAGAACAGCCAGAAGTTATGGAGAATTAGACACTGTTACATAAAACCCTGAATTCAAAAGAAAACATTTTTTTTTTTTTTTTAATTTTGGCCTCTTTTTTTTTTTTTTTTTTCCCATTCATCTCCCTTTGTAGTGGCCTCTCCTGTCAGAGTACTGGCTCTGGGCGCATGCACTCCAGAGCGCTGGCTCATAATTGGACACACTGGCCCAGCAATTCCTAGGCATGTGGGATCTTTCCAGGCCAGGGATTGAACTGGTGCCTTCTGCACTGCAAGGTGGACTTGCTACCCACTGAACCACCATGGAAGCCCGAAAACAAATTTTAAAAACCCATCCTAGTTGATAATACTTTAAAACAAATGTTCTTCTTGAGTTTCAAGGAAATTCTACTGTGCATTATCTCCAACAAAGAAAGCACACACAATACATAAAGAATGTTCCTTTTCAAATTCCCACTAACAAACCCTTCCAGAGAAGGAAAATTCAGTTCATTTTTTGAATAATACAGAACACCTCAGTGTTCTGTGATGACCTAGAAGGGTGGAATAGCTGGGTGGAAGGGAGGCTAAAGGGGGAATGGGGTGTATGTATATACATGGTTGATTTACGACATAGGCAGAGATAAATACAACACTGTGAAGCAATTATATTCCAATAATTAAAAAAAAAGAACATAAGAAAAACTAATATATACAAAGAGCTTATTCTGTGCTAGGTACTGTACTAAGCATTTTTACACATTTTTTTTTTTTTCTAATTTAACCCTCACAACAATCTTAGAGAGACAGCTACTATTATTTTCATTACAAAGATGAAAAAAGGTGAGGTTTATGTGAATTTTTAAATAATTTGTTCAGTGCCGCAAAACTTGCAAATGCAGACCAGAGGCTCATTTCTAAACCGTGCTTTTAACTGTCATATTCTTATTACCTCCCTAAATTATTTTTATGAACAGTCTCTGGTTTATTTAGTAATAAAACTGTTAAAAATAAAATGCCCACAATATTATCATTTTATCATGCAGCATAGCAATCAGTGTGAGAACAACCTGTTGAATGTCAAACTGTACCATTCCATTTTGATACAGGACTATATTCTGCCAGGAATAATAGTATTATTCAAAGAACAATGCTGGTCCCTATGAAATTTGATAGACATAATGTCCCAACTTTCCAGTTGTGGTTTATAAGGCGGCAGGAGCCATTTCCTTCTCATTTGCACCTCTATTGCCTTGGATGGTGTCTGGCACATAGTAGAAGGCCAATAAATATTACTTAATGAATAAAATTGGAAGAACCAAGTGATATCCTAAAAAAAAAAGGGGTGTCAGTTGTTTTACTTCTCTTTAAAAATTAACTGAGATCTATCCCTGGCATTGGTTAGCTCTTATTTCTATTTAACATAAGCATCAACTAATCAATGTCTGGTTGATGCACAGCTCACTTAACTAGCTATGAATGATTCTGATTTTTAAAAAATTACAACCAAAAGGAACAATGTTGCCTTTTACAGGCCAAATGGAATATCTGAACAGATCCACTCCCCCAGAATCTGCTCTAAGCTTATAACGCAACAATCTATTTGCAGTAGGACAAATACTGAAAAATAAGAGAGGAAGAAGAAAAGACAAGGAACAGAAAATAGTGAAAGAAAAAAATTAGGAAACAGCAGACAAAAAGGGAAAGAAAGATATTTTTCCCTCAGATTTACTACAGTTATAACTGACAAGAAAGAAATGATTTTTTAAAAATACCCATCTTAAAATAAAAGAGAGGCAGTTTATTGTGCAAGTAAGCACCAGATATGAATTGAGACCTAGGTTCTTCCAAAACACATTTTTTAGTAATTTTGTACTAATTACTTTAACTCTCAACTTCAATTTCTCATTTCTGAGCATAAATATAGCGTTTACATGATCTTTTAAGACAAATTCCTACTTTTTTTTTTTGTCCTCTCAGGAACCCACTCAAATGGTACCTATTTGTTCAAAGTCCTGCTACCTGCTTGTTCATAATCACTCTGGATTATTTTTTCTATAGTTTCTAGTGTTTCACAAAATCTCCATTAAGTTCCCATCCACACTAGACAGAAGGATATACTTAAGAAAGGTTTGATAACAACATCTTTAAAATTAAATTCTAAACTTACAAATAGAAATATGAGCTAGTAACATATGTGAAATACTTGTTGAAATGCACATGGTTCATGCCCCCTGGGAATACACACTATCCTACACCTCAGAAAGGGCAAGACTATTTATGCAGTATGCACTATTGAGGCCTCCTAGGCAGGGTTAAAGCGGGATTTTCAACAAGGCTCACAAGTCCTGAGGTTAAATACACATGAATTAAGGATGTTTAATCCAACTTAAGATACCATCTTTTCATATTTAAAGCAGCTTCCCTTAAACGGGAAAAATACAAAATACATGAGCTGGCTCTGACAGTAAAGCTCCTGCAGAGGTAATGTAAAGGTCCAGTTTTTTTGTGTTTTTTTGTTTGTTTGTTTTTTAAAACTGTTTAAACACACAGTGTGCTTACTTTCATTTCCAAAATATATAGTATGGCCTATTAAAACCAAAACACTTTAATGGAGTAAAAGAAGTTATAAAAACAAAACAAAAATTTAAATTTCAAAACTTAACAAACATCATTGCTTAAATATAACTAGGACTAGCTACACAAAATGAGAAGAAGGTATAGGTGTTTTGGAGTGTGTGCATAAACATAAATAAGTCTGTATACACACAGAGAAATAAAACAGTTAAACAGTTTCTACCTGGTTTTATGTACTCCCTTTCAGATATTGTTCCCTAGAGTCTTGGCCTCTGTTTCTGTCTAACTTGAATTCACAAAACTCAATGGCTCGTGGTTTTCAAAGCTTAGGGCTACGTTTGCAGAACAAAGTCAGCTTTCTCTCTCTCTCTTTTTTGGTGGGTACAAGTATGGGGGACCACAGGAACAGTTAAATTCATGGCATGGCTGGTCTACCACACAGTCGGGGGAATTCTTTAAATAGAGCCTGTCATTCTCTTGGCCCATCAATGGGATTTCCTTCTCAAACTGCTGATTCGTTCAGGTACACAACAGAGGAAATTTCAGTTAACCTTTGTTTCACCCCAGGGAAAAATCTGTCTGAAAGTATAAAATGAATAGATTAAAAAAAAAAAAATAAGCAGCTCAGCCACAGGGCCATTCTCTTAGTGTTCACTGCAGCTTAAGTTAAACAGTAAAAAGGGACAGTGGAATGTTTCATTCCCAATGGAAAATCTGAGCACAATATAGAACTTGGAAATCAGTAGGTCACAGTTTATTTTGATGACTAAACCAAACCAACTGTCCCTTCTGTTTAATAAACTTGAAAATTTCCCTTTCTGATAATTTTATAAGAGTCACAATTATTTCTTCTTATATCACCATTTTTGCACTATTGAGGCTTAGGCAGGAAATTTTCAACAAGGCTCACAAGTCCTTAATACACATGAATTAAGGATGTTTAATCCAACTTAAGATACCATCTTTTCATATTTAAAGCAGCTTCCCTTAAACGGGAAAAATACAAAATACATGAGCTGGCTCTGACAGTAAAGCTCCTGCAGAGGTAATGTAAAGGTCCAGTTTTTTTGTGTTTTTTTGTTTGTTTGTTTTTTAAAACTGTTTAAACACACAGTGTGCTTACTTTCATTTCCAAAATATATAGTATGGCCTATTAAAACCAAAACACTTTAATGGAGTAAAAGAAGTTATAAAAACAAAACAAAAATTTAAATTTCAAAACTTAACAAACATCATTGCTTAAATATAACTAGGACTAGCTACACAAAATGAGAAGAAGGTATAGGTGTTTTGGAGTGTGTGCATAAACATAAATAAGTCTGTATACACACAGAGAAATAAAACAGTTAAACAGTTTCTACCTGGTTTTATGTACTCCCTTTCAGATATTGTTCCCCTAGAGTCTTGGCCTCTGTTTCTGTCTAACTTGAATTCACAAAACTCAATGGCTCGTGGTTTTCAAAGCTTAGGGCTACGTTTGCAGAACAAAGTCAGCTTTCTCTCTCTCTCTTTTTTGGTGGGTACAAGTATGGGGGACCACAGGAACAGTTAAATTCATGGCATGGCTGGTCTACCACACAGTCGGGGGAATTCTTTAAATAGAGCCTGTCATTCTCTTGGCCCATCAATGGGATTTCCTTCTCAAACTGCTGATTCGTTCAGGTACACAACAGAGGAAATTTCAGTTAACCTTTGTTTCACCCCAGGGAAAAATCTGTCTGAAAGTATAAAATGAATAGATTAAAAAAAAAAAAATAAGCAGCTCAGCCACAGGGCCATTCTCTTAGTGTTCACTGCAGCTTAAGTTAAACAGTAAAAAGGGACAGTGGAATGTTTCATTCCCAATGGAAAATCTGAGCACAATATAGAACTTGGAAATCAGTAGGTCACAGTTTATTTTGATGACTAAACCAAACCAACTGTCCCTTCTGTTTAATAAACTTGAAAATTTCCCTTTCTGATAATTTTATAAGAGTCACAATTATTTCTTCTTATATCACCATTATCACTATAATTTAACTAAGGTGCCTATAGGAAAGTCTGCATCCTCAATTTTCTTGAAACAACAAAAGAAAAGTAACTCAAAAATACTTTCAAATAAAAGTAAAACATTAAAGTAGTACAGTGGGGAGAATGGGAAATGGGATAGAATAAATCAGCATCTTGTTACATTCTCTCTGTTGTTCTAAAATAAAAATTTAAGTGGACAAAAAAAGGACGCTACTTTTTCATTATAAAGTTCTCTGTTTTCAAACAATGGGAGTATTTGGAAAAGTTATAGTTAGATTTAGACATGTGAAATCTTTTGAGGAGTAAAAACAAAGAAAATAACTTAAAATTTGTTTTTCCCTGAAATTAAGGTAATTTTGAATTTATATATAAATAATTTTTA
Organism: Tragulus kanchil; assembly: GCA_022376925.1. Lineage (NCBI taxonomy): Eukaryota > Metazoa > Chordata > Mammalia > Artiodactyla > Tragulidae > Tragulus > Tragulus kanchil. The sequence continues at coordinate 47,141,028 of JAIOJX010000023.1, forward strand.
GACATAAAAAATTATAAAAATATTTTTATAAAATATATATTTTTGCGATGTGGAAGATATACACAGGCTACCTAGGTTTTATTTCTCCCAAATGACTTCTGAACCCATGAAACAGAAAAGGCACTCTGTTACCAATACTTTTTATACATATTATCATGCATATTATCAAGTCTTATATATTAACTATAAACAAACAGGGTCACTCTTAAAAACAATAGCAGGATGCGTTCTGCCTCTGGGACTAACATTACTTTTTTAAGAGGAAAAAAATGATTCAAGGCCTTCTTGTTTAAATTTTCTTACCTGCTAATATAAAATTAAATGAATTTTTTTTTTTACCAACTACTTCAGAAGGCTCTCTTTTAACATCTTAATCACTTCTAAGTGCACATTGGGCATTAAGTAACATATTATTGTGCAACCATCACCAGAACTTCTTTCATCTTGCAAAACTGAAACTCTGTATCCATCAAACAATAATTTAACAAGGTTTGATGGAGAAATTGAAAAATATTCTTGTTCAGCTCAGCCAGGGCCACAGTTTCACTCATTTAAAAAAATGGAATGTTTCATTCCCAATGGAAAATCTGAGCACAATATAGAACTTGGAAATCAGTAGGTCACAGTTTATTTTGATGACTAAACCAAACCAACTGTCCCTTCTGTTTAATAAACTTGAAAATTTCCCTTTCTGATAATTTTATAAGAGTCACAATTATTTCTTCTTATATCACCATTATCACTATAATTTAACTAAGGTGCCTATAGGAAAGTCTGCATCCTCAATTTTCTTGAAACAACAAAAGAAAAGTAACTCAAAAATACTTTCAAATAAAAGTAAAACATTAAAGTAGTACAGTGGGGAGAATGGGAAATGGGATAGAATAAATCAGCATCTTGTTACATTCTCTCTGTTGTTCTAAAATAAAAATTTAAGTGGACAAAAAAAGGACGCTACTTTTTCATTATAAAGTTCTCTGTTTTCAAACAATGGGAGTATTTGGAAAAGTTATAGTTAGATTTAGACATGTGAAATCTTTTGAGGAGTAAAAACAAAGAAAATAACTTAAAATTTGTTTTTCCCTGAAATTAAGGTAATTTTGAATTTATATATAAATAATCTTTAGACATAAAAAATTATAAAAATATTTTTATAAAATATATATTTTTGCGATGTGGAAGATATACACAGGCTACCTAGGTTTTATTTCTCCCAAATGACTTCTGAACCCATGAAACAGAAAAGGCACTCTGTTACCAATACTTTTTATACATATTATCATGCATATTATCAAGTCTTATATATTAACTATAAACAAACAGGGTCACTCTTAAAAACAATAGCAGGATGCGTTCTGCCTCTGGGACTAACATTACTTTTTTAAGAGGAAAAAAATGATTCAAGGCCTTCTTGTTTAAATTTTCTTACCTGCTAATATAAAATTAAATGAATTTTTTTTTTTACCAACTACTTCAGAAGGCTCTCTTTTAACATCTTAATCACTTCTAAGTGCACATTGGGCATTAAGTAACATATTATTGTGCAACCATCACCAGAACTTCTTTCATCTTGCAAAACTGAAACTCTGTATCCATCAAACAATAATTTAACAAGGTTTGATGGAGAAATTGAAAAATATATTCTTGTTCTACTGACAAGGTCTCTCTCTGCTCCTGACAGAGAAGCTGATGCTCGCAGTATTACACTTTCTTCAGAAGAGTCTAGAAATAAGATGCTTATCACATACCTTGCTCAAAAGGGTTAAGATAAAGAAGAGACAGACTTAAAAGGTGGAAGGAAAGTGGAACCCTGTTACCTTAAGAAAAACACACTGGATCAAGGACAAAGTGCATGTTTTTATTAAAAATTAAGTCTTTGAATACAGAATGTTAAAGACCATTTCACTGTATTGCATATTTTAATAACCAAAGGAAATCATAATTCAGCTCTTTTGTAATAAGAGTTCCCTTGGTATCCTTAGCCTAGGAAACAGAAACTGCCAGATAAGTAGACTGCTTACTGGGACCTGAGGAGTAACCATTACTAAATGTCTTATGTGAGACTGTACAATTACACGGGTAAGAGATACATTTAAAGGCCTAGAGGAAGACTTCTCTGGTGGGCCAGTGGTTAAGAATCTGCCTCCCACTGCAGGGGACACAGGTTCGATCCCTGACTGGGGGAACTAGGATGCCACATGCTGTGCAGCAACTACATAAGCCCATGTGTTGAAACAGAGTCCCTGTGCTAGAAGGTCCCACGTGCTGCAAGAGACCCAGCACAGCGTGAATGAATCAATGAATAAATAAATAAATACCTAGGGGATATTTCACCATTATTTTTTCTGAAAACCTGTCTTCTGTACCAGCTTAATATCATATACAAATAAAGACAGTCCTCCATACTCTATGTAACAGACTGTAGTTACTGTCCTCTACAGAAACAAAAATATAAGTCTGCTTTGTTCTTTATTTATATGATAGTATTTCTAATGGTAAATGCTCTGAAGTGAATTCATCAAAAACAATGAAAACAAAGATAAAATAATATAAAAGTTATTTTAAGAAACAAGATTAAAAAGCATGTTAAAATGGCAGGAATCCATGGGAGATAACTCTCCATGTGAAAGAAGATTCCAAAATTCCACAGAAAGAATGAGTAACAGTCTGATCATAAAAGTAACAACGCTTCAGCACTATGGATCATAAAGTCCAAATAAACAGATAAAAACTCAAGAGAACTCAAGATTTCTAAGCCAGAGGTGGGATGGGATTGAAGGTGGATGAGATGGAGGCAGCTGGTGGCAGTGGTAGTATAGACAACTCAGCAAAAGGAAGCACGTGAAGAACTTCTTAGAATGTTCTTATGAACCCTGGAGAAGAATGCATATTCTACAACTACTGGGTTTCGTGATCTATAAATGTCCCTTAGATCAAGGTGGGTGGCAGTATTATTCTGAACTATGTCTTTATCCTTTAAAAAAAAAAATGCTGGAATACAGTTGACTTAAAATATTGCACTATATCCTTATTCTTAATCTGGCATTTCTATCAATTACTGAGCAATGAGATGGATATTTGTATATCCAAATATGACTATGGACATCTCTCTTTCTCCCTTTAATCCTGTCAAATTTTGCTTTATCTATTTTGAAGGTCTGCTTGATTTTTGTGCCTTTCCTGATGACTTGATCCTTTAATCTTCCTGAAATGCCTTTTTTTTTCTCGAATACTACTGTCTCAAAGTCTACTTAGCTGATAGTAATATGACCATTCCAGGTTTCACATGCTTACTTTAAGCATGTTATATCTTTTATCATCCTTTTATTTATAAAAATTTTCTTATGTTTGGTTTTCAATTTTTGACTGAGGCTCTTGAAGATGTTCAATTTTTGTTCACTAATTTAAAGAGTTCTTTCCCTTTATGCATGCTTTCTGCCCATTTTCAATCTAATTTCTTTCTGAAGACTGCAATGAGACTTTTTATATTGTTTTTAATCTTTTAACATTTAAAATTGCTTTTAATCTTTTAATGTTTGATAGTTCCCTGAGGTTCTGCATTTTAAAATTTATTTTCAGAATATTTTTTCTGTTTTCAGATTGGATAATTTTGGTCTTCAAGTTCATAAAAGTTGTGACAAACCTAGACACCATATTCAAAAACAGAGACATCATTTTGCTGACAAAAGTCCATATAGTCAAAGCTATGGTTTTCTCAGTAGTTATGTATGGATGTGTGAGGTGGACCATAAAGAAGGCTGAATGATGAAGAATTGATGCCTTTGAACTGTGGTGTTGGAGAAGGCTCTTGAGAGTCCCTTGGGCTGCATGATCAAACTAGTCAATCCAAAAGGAAATTAACCCTTGAAAGAAAAAAAAACTGGGGGGGGGGGGCAGCTGGTGGCAGTGGTAGAACAACTCAGCAAAAGGAAGCACGTGAAGAACTTCTTAGAATGTTCTTATGAACCCTGGAGAAGAATGCATATTCTACAACTACTGGGTTTCGTGATCTATAAATGTCCCTTAGATCAAGGTGGGTGGCAGTATTATTCTGAACTATGTCTTTATCCTTTAAAAAAAAAAATGCTGGAATACAGTTGACTTAAAATATTGCACTATATCCTTATTCTTAATCTGGCATTTCTATCAATTACTGAGCAATGAGATGGATATTTGTATATCCAAATATGACTATGGACATCTCTCTTTCTCCCTTTAATCCTGTCAAATTTTGCTTTATCTATTTTGTAGATCTGCTTGTTTTTTGTGCCTTTCCTGATGACTTGATCCTTTAATCTTCCTGAAATGCCTTTTTTTTTCTCGAATACTACTGTCTCAAAGTCTACTTAGCTGATAGTAATATGACCATTCCAGGTTTCACATGCTTACTTTAAGCATGTTATATCTTTTATCATCCTTTTATTTATAAAAATTTTCTTATGTTTGGTTTTCAATTTTTGACTGAGGCTCTTGAAGATGTTCAATTTTGTTCACTAATTTAAAGAGTTTTTTCCCCTTTATGCATGCTTTCTGCCCATTTTCAATCTAATTTCTTTCTGAAGACTGCAATGAGACTTTTTATATTGTTTTTAATCTTTTAACATTTAAAATTGCTTTTAATCTTTTAATGTTTGATAGTTCCCTGAGGTTCTGCATTTTAAAATTTATTTTCAGAATATTTTTTCTGTTTTCAGATTGGATAATTTTGGTCTTCAAGTTCATAAAAGTTGTGACAAACCTAGACACCATATTCAAAAACAGAGACATCATTTTGCTGACAAAAGTCCATATAGTCAAAGCTATGGTTTTCTCAGTAGTTATGTATGGATGTGTGAGGTGGACCATAAAGAAGGCTGAATGATGAAGAATTGATGCCTTTGAACTGTGGTGTTGGAGAAGGCTCTTGAGAGTCCCTTGGGCTGCATGATCAAACTAGTCAATCCAAAAGGAAATTAACCCTTGAATATTCATTGAAGGAATGATGCTGAAGCTGAAGCTCCAATACTCTGATCACCTGCTGTGAAGAGACAACTCAATGGAAAAGAGCCTGATTTGGAGAAAAACAGAAGGCAAAAGGAGAAGGGGATGGCAAGAGAACAAGATGGTTGGATGGCATCACTGAATCAATGAACATGAGTTTGAACATTTGGGAGATGGTGAAGGATGGGGAAGCCTGGTATGCTGTAGTCCATGGGGTCGCAAAGAGACAGACATGAGTGAGCAACTGAACTGAACCATATGTCTGGTAACTTTGGCTGGTATCCTGAACCTTGTGAATGATACTTTGTAGACTGGATTCTGTTATGTTCCTTTAAAGAGAGCTGGTGTCTGTTCAATAATCAAAAATTTGGCAAATATTTATATGCATAATTTGGGCATACCCTTCTGAATTCCCCTTCATGGCCCAGCTGGTATAGAAGCCTCTCTGTTCTGATTCCCAACATCAGTAAGACTATGAACTTCTTTCAGAGTTCTAGCCACTCCCATGCTATATCAATTAGTGACTTACCCTCAGGCAAAAAGCCATGAAAACAGGAAACTCACCTAGTACTGTACCTTTTACCACAAATGTTTACTCTCTATCAATTCCTACCTTCTTTTGGTTGGTCTCCAGTACCTTCAGATATTTTATATTTTTTTAAGTATTAAGCTATGCTTTAAAGGAATGAATGTGTTTGTAAAGACCTTATTATGTATACATATATATATATACATTTACAATATAATATTTTATCCAGAGTTTAATTATCTATGGGAGGGTTGGTCCATTATGAACAGTTCTGCCATTACCAGAAGCAGAACTCCAGGATTTTTTTTAGCATGGTGCTGTAATTAAAAAAAAATTTTTTTTTCTTTCTTAGCTTTATTCAGGTAGGATTGAGTTTATACTATTTACTGTTCTGTCCCTTTCCCCTAGCATAGGCCCTGTCACACAATAAGGGATGTTCTATAAATATTTGTTAATGAATGAATGAAACAAGAAGGCAATATAGGAGCAACTGTGGTGTTGGAGAAGGCTCTTGAGAGTCCCTTGGGCTGCATGATCAAACTAGTCAATCCAAAAGGAAATTAACCCTTGAATATTCATTGAAGGAATGATGCTGAAGCTGAAGCTCAATACTCTGATCACCTGCTGTGAAGAGACAACTCAATGGAAAAGAGCCTGATTTGGAGAAAAACAGAAGGCAAAAGGAGAAGGGGATGGCAAGAGAACAAGATGGTTGGATGGCATCACTGAATCAATGAACATGAGTTTGAACATTTGGGAGATGGTGAAGGATGGGGAAGCCTGGTATGCTGTAGTCCATGGGGTCGCAAAGAGACAGACATGAGTGAGCAACTGAACTGAACCATATGTCTGGTAACTTTGGCTGGTATCCTGAACCTTGTGAATGATACTTTGTAGACTGGATTCTGTTATGTTCCTTTAAAGAGAGCTGGTGTCTGTTCAATAATCAAAAATTTGGCAAATATTTATATGCATAATTTGGGCATACCCTTCTGAATTCCCCTTCATGGCCCAGCTGGTATAGAAGCCTCTCTGTTCTGATTCCCAACATCAGTAAGACTATGAACTTCTTTCAGAGTTCTAGCCACTCCCATGCTATATCAATTAGTGACTTACCCTCAGGCAAAAAGCCATGAAAACAGGAAACTCACCTAGTACTGTACCTTTTACCACAAATGTTTACTCTCTATCAATTCCTACCTTCTTTTGGTTGGTCTCCAGTACCTTCAGATATTTTATATTTTTTTAAGTATTAAGCTATGCTTTAAAGGAATGAATGTGTTTGTAAAGACCTTATTATGTATACATATATATATATACATTTACAATATAATATTTTATCCAGAGTTTAATTATCTATGGGAGGGTTGGTCCATTATGAACAGTTCTGCCATTACCAGAAGCAGAACTCCAGGATTTTTTTTAGCATGGTGCTGTAATTAAAAAAAAATTTTTTTTTCTTTCTTAGCTTTATTCAGGTAGGATTGAGTTTATACTATTTACTGTTCTGTCCCTTTCCCCTAGCATAGGCCCTGTCACACAATAAGGGATGTTCTATAAATATTTGTTAATGAATGAATGAAAAAATAGGTCAACGTGAAAATCATCAATAAGCATCAGAAAATTCCAAGGAGGAAGAGGATACTTTGGGTTGGCATGATTTAAGAGACCTTGCTTTCTTCTTGGTGTCAAAGAAATCTACCCTTAGTTCCTAAATATGATGCATTATTTATAGGATTTAGATTGTTTTAAACCATAGCTTATTGTTTTCTGGATAACTCCAGTCATGGTTTTATTATTCAGGGGTCCCACACTGAGTATAAATCCTTTTCATCAGAGAAAATGTTACATTTTAGTTCTCTGGGCAAATTAATTATGATTTACTATTTTAGGCCACCTTTTAAATTCCTGGGATAATTATATGAGATTCTAATTTCCAAAACATTCATTTGCAAATAGCTTATGAATACTACCCAATTTCCCCAAAGACAAATGAAAATGAGCACCCTAAATGGCGGTGAAGGCAATTACCATCCATTGAGGGACTGCTTGGTGAAACGCTCTATGATAAGTGCTTTATCTCATTTAATCTTCTCAATTACCCTATGACATGGATATTATTATGAACTATTTACAGATAAGTAAACTAAAGCTCAAAGCTGGCCAAGGTCACACAGTAGGTAAAGAACAGAGCATGAATTCAAATTTAATAAGTTTTGACTATACTGAAATCAAGCACTTCTCTTCATCAAAAACCCCCAAAACACTCTGTTAAGAGAGTAAAAAAGGCAACTTACAGACTGGGAGGAGGTATCTGCTCAATATATAAGGGATTCACATTCAGAATATATAATAACCCCTCACAAGTTAAGACAAATCAATAAGGAAAACCTGCAAAAGACTTTAAAAAATGCCCTTCCACAAATGAGGGTATCTAAATACCAACAAACATGAAAGGTGCTTGACTTCTTTCAGCTATTAAGTAAATACATTTAAAAGCCACAATAAAATACTATTCACCTACAAAGTAGAATTCAGAACACTAACAAACTTCAGTGTTGGCAGGGATATAGACTATGGGAACACTCATAATCTTTTGGTTAGAATGTAAATTGGTACAACCACTTTGGAAAAAATGTTTGTCACTATCTATTCAAGTGGAGGAGATGTACCAGCATAGAGAGAAGCAATTCTAGTCCTAGGTATGTTCCCAAAAGAAGAACAAAACATGCATAGTAAGAGCAACACTGTTAGCAACAGACAAATGTCTTTTTACAGCAGAATGGATAAAACTCTGCAACCAACTCACAATGAACCACAACTACACAATATTATATAAAGGAAGGTAGACAGGCACAAAATACATATCTCCTAAAAGTCCATGAATATAAACCTCAAAAAACAGTCAACTCTAGGTAATAGTTCAGGAAATATAGCAGTCATAACACTGTGAAGAAAATCCAGGAAAGTATTATCACAAAAGTCAGGCAATCTTTTGGAAGAAGGCAAAGGTTATGATAAGGGAGGGGGATACTGAGGGCTTCACTGTGTTAGTTAATACCATATAGTTTGACTAAGTGATGATTACATGAGTTGTTTGCTGATAACCATTCAGCAAAGTAGATATTAAATTTGAGAAAAACATGCTGGAGAGACCTGTATATCAAGTTATCAATTATCACTATATAGTTCTAATCCTTAAGACAGTGGCATCTAGGTACATGAATGGATGGGTAGTCCAAGGAAAGACTTGCATTCATAAACTTGATATACGACACTGGTGCCATTTCATGGGGAACCAAGGTTATTCCATAAATGGTGCTGAGATAATGGAGAAAGTAAAATTGAAACTCCTTGCTCATCACATAGAAAAAAAATTCCAAGTGGATTACAATCCTAAATATGCAATTTTAAAAAATTCTTATATAAAATAATTTTTGCATAAGAATATAAAATATATTTAAAAATCTCAGAAGTGAGGATTTTTAAAAGAACAGACTATTACGGAAATGACTATAAAATAACTACATTAAAATTTAAAACTTACACACCAAAAGACATCACTAAGAAATGATAGTACAGTTGGTAGTTTAAATAAAATTGTATCAGTACAAATTTATGAAGTTGACAGTTATACTATTGTTACATAAGAGAAGATCTCTATTCTAAGGAAATAATACATACTGAACCATTCAAGGGTAAAAGAACAGACATAATAAATTTTTTGGAGGGGGGAGATGGGTCAGGGAAGGAGAGGGGTGGCGGGCCACTTCTATTGGTCTTTCATTTATCTATTTGCATCCATCTTTGTTCCTTGGCCCGCGTGGGCCTCCCATCGCGGTGGCCTCTGTTGTCGCAGAGCACCGGCTCTGGGCGCATGCGCTCCAGAGCTCCGGCTCGGTAATTGGACACATCGGTCCAGCAGCTCCGTGGCACGTGGGATCTTCCCAGGCCAGGGATCGAACCGGCGCCCCTTGCACTGCAAGGCGGTGTCCTTACACACTGGACCACCAGGGAAGCCCCCAGACATAATGAATTTAACATTCAAAAGGTTCAGAACATACACATGCACACAATATACAGATTTATAGATACATAAATATATAAAGAACGTGTTACTTACAAAATAAATAAAATATAAACAATAAGTGAATCTGGATAATGGATATAGAGGATATAGAAGTATTCTTTGTATTATAGTATTTTATTTTTGCAACTTTTAATAAATTACTTCCAAAGTGGTAGTGGTGGTGTTTTTAAAGACATCATTAAGAAAAATGAAAAGAAGCCACAGACTGGGAGGAAATGTTAGTAATGCATATAAACCAACAAAGGATTTGTATTCAGAAAATATAAAAATTTCTACAAACCATTAAGGAAAAAAATGGGTAAAAGGTATGAACAGGCAATTAACAGAAGAAATACGAAAGGATCATGCAAGGTCCAATAAACATATGAAACTCTCATATATGTGTACCAAGAGATATGTATAAGAATATTCATAACAGCTTTATGTACAACTGCAAATATTTCTAACAATCGAACTGTCCATCAATAACAGAATGGATGCATTAGTGGTACACTCATATAACAGAATACCATACAGCAATTAAAAATGAATGGATTAGGGCTCCATATATCAACGTGAATGCAACTTACAATTATAATGCTGACGAAAGATCAGTTCAGAAGCATACTTACAGGACAGTGCCAATCACATAAAGTTTGAAAACATGCAAAGTAATATATAGGTGGCTCAGACAGTAAAAAATCTGCCTGCAGTGCAGAGAACCTGGGTTTGATCCCTGGGTCGGGAAGATTTCCTCAAGAAGGAAATAGTGACCATTCCCGTATTCTTGCCTGGAGAATCCCATGGACAGAGAGAGCCTGGAGGGCTGCAGTCCATGGAGTGGCAAAGAGTTGGACACAACTGAGTGACTTACACACACATAAACATAAATAGTAAAAGTACGAAGACTGCATGGTGCAAAGGAAAGCTGTATCATTAAAAAAAAGTCTAAAAACCGAAAAGCAAGGAAGTGATTACTAGAAACATCAAAGTAATGACTACACTTATGCGAAAGGGAAGAGATGAAGTATGATACAGAGGGGACATTCTTCAAAGGTACTGTCAAAGTCTATTTCTTGGCCTGAGTGATGGTTACATAAATGTTCACTTTATATTTTTTCTTTCATGTTTTATGTATGCATTTAATAACTTTTAGAAAGGCTTTCTCCCCACCCCCAAACTAATAGGAATGATGGAACTGAATTCAACATTCATAATTTGCACACTAAAAGCAAGTGATTGAGAGAGGAATAAAAAGTTAACTTGTTGGCTATCTGAAAATATAAATTTGGTTTACTAGTCAAATCATCAAACCTAACAGAAACGTAAGAAAGTAAAAGTAAATAACTGGAATAAACATAAATTTCTGTTTCTAACTTAGAACTTGATATCATGAGGTATATTAAAATTCTCATTGATGACTTTTTTTCTACTATATAACGCTTATATATGCTTCTTCTCACTCATTCACTATTTTAGAAAATTTCCAGCATACAAAAGTTGAGACAACAATATAAAGAACCCCCATGGATCCAGCCTCAATGATTTGTGAAGTCATGGAATCTTATTTCATCTATATCCCTAACCGGTTCTCCTTGCTCTCCTACTGAATTACTGTTAAGCAAATTCCAGACATCATTTCATCATTTAAAATTTCAGCATACTATCTCTAAAAGATAAAGTGCCTTTAAAATGTAACTGTAATACCAATGTCACACTTTAATTTTAATAATATATTTAGCCTAATTATCTAAAAAATCATTTCAATATGTACTCAATATAAAAAACTACCAATGACATTCAAAAAATTCAGATTAGAGAACCTGGGTTTGATCCCTGGGTCGGGAAGATTTCCTCAAGAAGGAAATAGTGACCATTCCCGTATTCTTGCCTGGAGAATCCCATGGACAGAGAGAGCCTGGAGGGCTGCAGTCCATGGAGTGGCAAAGAGTTGGACACAACTGAGTGACTTACACACACATAAACATAAATAGTAAAAGTACGAAGACTGCATGGTGCAAAGGAAAGCTGTATCATTAAAAAAAAGTCTAAAAACCGAAAAGCAAGGAAGTGATTACTAGAAACATCAAAGTAATGACTACACTTATGCGAAAGGGAAGAGATGAAGTATGATACAGAGGGGACATTCTTCAAAGGTACTGTCAAAGTCTATTTCTTGGCCTGAGTGATGGTTACATAAATGTTCACTTTATATTTTTTCTTTCATGTTTTATGTATGCATTTAATAACTTTTAGAAAGGCTTTCTCCCCACCCCCAAACTAATAGGAATGATGGAACTGAATTCAACATTCATAATTTGCACACTAAAAGCAAGTGATTGAGAGAGGAATAAAAAGTTAACTTGTTGGCTATCTGAAAATATAAATTTGGTTTACTAGTCAAATCATCAAACCTAACAGAAACGTAAGAAAGTAAAAGTAAATAACTGGAATAAACATAAATTTCTGTTTCTAACTTAGAACTTGATATCATGAGGTATATTAAAATTCTCATTGATGACTTTTTTTCTACTATATAACGCTTATATATGCTTCTTCTCACTCATTCACTATTTTAGAAAATTTCCAGCATACAAAAGTTGAGACAACAATATAAAGAACCCCCATGGATCCAGCCTCAATGATTTGTGAAGTCATGGAATCTTATTTCATCTATATCCCTAACCGGTTCTCCTTGCTCTCCTACTGAATTACTGTTAAGCAAATTCCAGACATCATTTCATCATTTAAAATTTCAGCATACTATCTCTAAAAGATAAAGTGCCTTTAAAATGTAACTGTAATACCAATGTCACACTTTAATTTTAATAATATATTTAGCCTAATTATCTAAAAAATCATTTCAATATGTACTCAATATAAAAAAAAACTACCAATGACATACTTTACAATCTTTTCTCACATTGTCTTTAGACTATAGCATATTTTGATTCAGATTAACCACAATCCAAGTACTTAAAGCCATATACATAGCTAGCGGCTATCATATTACACAACATTGCTTTAACTCTCAACAGATGAAAGTCTTAAGTGAGACTAACTAACTCATGCTTATGATTCAGAGACAAACCTCTCTTGATCTGACCACTGCTGTAAATAAAGCTGCTCGGCTACCTCAGACTAAACATGTTTCCAGCAACTCATCTTCCTGAAACGGGTCCCTGCTCGATGTTTCTTATCTTAGTACATCGTGCGCCCATATATGCAGTATACATATCAGAAACCTGGGTCTTGTTTTCGTTGTCTTCCTCTGCCTCACTCTCATATAGAATTCTTCATCAAGTTCTGTTAATTTTTATTTCTGAAACTGTTAAATTTTTATTTCTAAAATTTAACAAATTAAGTTCTTTCTCTCAAATGCCACCTCACTAGCTAACATTAGCAACATTTCATTCCTGGAACACTGTAATAGCTACTTGATTAGTCTTTCTGTATCTCCTCAAGGCCTTCTGACCAAATCGTCATCCTGCAGCTTAGAGATCTTTTCAAAATGCAAATCTGATCCTGTTACCCCTGCTTTACACACTTCAACAGTTTCCAAATGCTTTAAAAATAAAGACTAAGAACCCTGACATAGTCTACAATATCTGACCTTACTTTTCCAGTCTCACCTCACACTCTGACCTCAAGCCACACTGGCCTTCCTTTAGGACAGCAAACAAGCCATTATCCATCAGAGAACCTTTGTACATCTTATTTCCTTGGCTCAAAACAATTTACATATTACTATTTCAAATAACTGATCCTTACTCATCTTTTAGATTTCAGCTTAAATACCCATGAAACAGTTCCTGACCCCTATACTTAGTTAGAACATCCCGCACTACTACGTTTTACTATCTTTAAAATTCCAGAAATCATTTCATCATTTAAAATTTCAGCATACTATCTCTAAAAGATAAAGTGCCTTTAAAATGTAACTGTAATACCAATGTCACACTTTAATTTTAATAATATATTTAGCCTAATTATCTAAAAAATCATTTCAATATGTACTCAATAAAAATAAACTACCAATGACATACTTTACAATCTTTTCTCACATTGTCTTTAGACTATAGCATATTTTGATTCAGATTAACCACAATCCAAGTACTTAAAGCCATATACATAGCTAGCGGCTATCATATTACACAACATTGCTTTAACTCTCAACAGATGAAAGTCTTAAGTGAGACTAACTAACTCATGCTTATGATTCAGAGACAAACCTCTCTTGATCTGACCACTGCTGTAAATAAAGCTGCTCGGCTACCTCAGACTAAACATGTTTCCAGCAACTCATCTTCCTGAAACGGGTCCCTGCTCGATGTTTCTTATCTTAGTACATCGTGCGCCCATATATGCAGTATACATATCAGAAACCTGGGTCTTGTTTTCGTTGTCTTCCTCTGCCTCACTCTCATATAGAATTCTTCATCAAGTTCTGTTAATGTTTATTTCTGAAACTGTTAAATTTTTATTTCTAAAATTTAACAAATTAAGTTCTTTCTCTCAAATGCCACCTCACTAGCTAACATTAGCAACATTTCATTCCTGGAACACTGTAATAGCTACTTGATTAGTCTTTCTGTATCTCCTCAAGGCCTTCTGACCAAATCGTCATCCTGCAGCTTAGAGATCTTTTCAAAATGCAAATCTGATCCTGTTACCCCTGCTTTACACACTTCAACAGTTTCCAAATGCTTTAAAAATAAAGACTAAGAACCCTGACATAGTCTACAATATCTGACCTTACTTTTCCAGTCTCACCTCACACTCTGACCTCAAGCCACACTGGCCTTCCTTTAGGACAGCAAACAAGCCATTATCCATCAGAGAACCTTTGTACATCTTATTTCCTTGGCTCAAAACAATTTACATATTACTATTTCAAATAACTGATCCTTACTCATCTTTTAGATTTCAGCTTAAATACCCATGAAACAGTTCCCTGACCCCTATACTTAGTTAGAACATCCACTGCACATTCTCATATCACTGTTTTTCTTTTAGAGCAGTTTGGTTCATTTTGTGTCCCCAATCTAGCACATAAGTATGCAATACATTTGCTTAAAGATCAAATAAATAGGGTCCTGACAGAGATGCTAGAATTGACAACTACGCAGTTTTGCTATTACGAGAACTGGGTTAGTTTTTTGAAGCAGCAGAAATTCTGCTGATTTTTCTGGAGGGAGGAGTACAGGGTTCAAGAGGCCATTCATGATTTTTGAAGTTTACTACTTTCTGTTTTTCTGCAAGTAAACACTTGACAGATCTGGAACCTATGCATACCTTACCTTATTGTTCACATAGAGAAACAGTTTATCAGTAAATTCTCATTATTCTTTAATAGTAGCCTGTTGGTTCTGAGAGCACTTTAGAAATGCTAAGAGTTTCTTAAAAATATTCATAAAGAGTTTGCTCTCCTAAGTACTATGGGGAACAAAAAGTCTAAACCACAGTTTCTGCTCTGAGGAACTTACAATCACATCAGGACACAAAGTAACACACAAGAAAAGGTGATGACAAAACCAATACATGAAAAAAGCTAAATGACTGGTACTACCCTGCAGGAAAGGTTAACAAGATTGAAAGAAAGACTTGGGTTAACAGTGATCAGACAGGAAATCTACATCATCAAGAAGAAACTCCAAAAATTAAAAAAATAAAAAGGCAATGAAACCATTTTTTAAAAAATGTGATGATCTCTTTCCAACCAAGATCTTAACATTTATTAATTAATTACAAATTTTATTTTCCTATATATTCCTATCATACCTTCTGAGTAACAAATGGGAAAACTTACACCACCTCTGTTACAGAAAACAAAATGCTAGGTAACTTTTTCATAACCAGAAAGCAGTAAGAACCCTGACATAGTCTACAATATCTGACCTTACTTTTCCAGTCTCACCTCACACTCTGACCTCAAGCCACACTGGCCTTCCTTTAGGACAGCAAACAAGCCATTATCCATCAGAGAACCTTTGTACATCTTATTTCCTTGGCTCAAAACAATTTACATATTACTATTTCAAATAACTGATCCTTACTCATCTTTTAGATTTCAGCTTAAATACCCATGAAACAGTTCCCTGACCCCTATACTTAGTTAGAACATCCACTGCACATTCTCATATCACTGTTTTTCTTTTAGAGCAGTTTGGTTCATTTTGTGTCCCCAATCTAGCACATAAGTATGCAATACATTTGCTTAAAGATCAAATAAATAGGGTCCTGACAGAGATGCTAGAATTGACAACTACGCAGTTTTGCTATTACGAGAACTGGGTTAGTTTTTTGAAGCAGCAGAAATTCTGCTGATTTTTCTGGAGGGAGGAGTACAGGGTTCAAGAGGCCATTCATGATTTTTGAAGTTTACTACTTTCTGTTTTTCTGCAAGTAAACACTTGACAGATCTGGAACCTATGCATACCTTACCTTATTGTTCACATAGAGAAACAGTTTATCAGTAAATTCTCATTATTCTTTAATAGTAGCCTGTTGGTTCTGAGAGCACTTTAGAAATGCTAAGAGTTTCTTAAAAATATTCATAAAGAGTTTGCTCTCCTAAGTACTATGGGGAACAAAAAGTCTAAACCACAGTTTCTGCTCTGAGGAACTTACAATCACATCAGGACACAAAGTAACACACAAGAAAAGGTGATGACAAAACCAATACATGAAAAAAGCTAAATGACTGGTACTACCCTGCAGGAAAGGTTAACAAGATTGAAAGAAAGACTTGGGTTAACAGTGATCAGACAGGAAATCTACATCATCAAGAAGAAACTCCAAAAATTAAAAAAATAAAAAGGCAATGAAACCATTTTTTAAAAAATGTGATGATCTCTTTCCAACCAAGATCTTAACATTTATTAATTAATTACAAATTTTATTTTCCTATATATTCCTATCATACCTTCTGAGTAACAAATGGGAAAACTTACACCACCTCTGTTACAGAAAACAAAATGCTAGGTAACTTTTTCATAACCAGAAAGCAGTAAAATCAAGTACACTTCCTGTATCATAGTTTGATTTCTCAGTACACATTCCCAGAGTTTTCAGGATACCTTTTAAAAATAGTTAAGAGTTACAATTTTCTTTCTTTTTTTTTTTTTTTTGCCTCTAAGTTATCCTTTGTTTTTCATCCATCTTTATTCTTTGGCCTGTGTGGGCCTCCCATAGCAGTGGCCTCTCTCACTGCAGAGCACTGGCTCTGGGCGCATGCGCTCCAGGGAGCTGGCTCGCAATTGGACACACCGGCCCAGCCATTCCTCAGCAGGTGGGATCTTCCTGGGCCAGGAATAGAACTGGTGCCCCCTGCACTGGAATGCGGACTCTTTACCCACTGGACTACCAGAGTTGGCCCAAGACTTACCGATTTTTAAGATTTCAGTTTCTTGATATTAAAAAAATTTTTTTTCTGTAATGAGGGTATAAATAATCTTATTTATTTTTGTGTTTCCAAAGGGCACTACTATGTCCCATGGCATTTTTGTCAAAGGACAATAGTTGAAATCATATAATGAGGAAACATAAGACGCACCTAAACAGAAAGATATTTTATAAAGTAACTGGTTAGTACTCTTAACCTTGGAAAGAATATTAAAGAATAAAACTGTCCAAGACTAAAGGAGACTATGAAGCTACAACAACTAAATATAACCCTGTATCTTGTATTAATCCAGGCTTAGAAAAACGTTATAGAATTAATGACATTTGGGTAAAATCTGACAGATTACTTAGTAATATTTCACTGTTAATTTAGGAATTCTTGGCTTGAGTCCAATATATTCAAAAATTAAAAGTTTAAAAATTACATTTTATATATACATATTATACATACACAGCAGCCCACAAAATGTGAGAGTGTTGGGCTGGATATTTAGAAACGGAATATAAGTACATAAAAGAGAAAGAAGGTGGTCATCGACTCCCAATTTCCCAGTGCCAAACTGCTGTTCTCAGGTTTCTGAAGGAGGGTTTTCTCCTCTCTTTGGTGAGAACTGTAAACATCTGCAGAGCAGGTGTGTGGCCGATTCTATTTAATTTCAGTTTGAGATTTGGTGGCCATGTCTGGAAAACTCAAAGGTTCTCTTAGCTAATGGTGTCACTGAAAATGTATGTAGACGCATTAAAGTTTAGAACTCTCTTTCTTCCCATAGAAAAGTTTCCCAAATTAAAGAACACATAGGTCTTAAAGTTCACACACTCTAAGCTGAAAGACCTTCCTGTCTAAACAAGGTATATGCTGCTTTACAGATATTCATATAGACTACAAGATAATGGTATCTCCTAGAGTCTTGGTGGCCTATGAATTCTGCTTTGGATGCAAGCTAATGGCACCAACTATTTCTATTATGATACTTAAGCAGCAAGGAGGGCAAAGTCTGTTTTTAGAAAATGCATACATTGGTTAGTTGCTTTATTTCATTCCATATAATAGGAAGGATAATCTATCCATATCATACTCAATGTTTTCTAATTCTATTATCTGGAACTTACACTAAGATGGTGAATTTAAGTTGCTCAATATTAATCATAATTTGGGGAATATAGTTTCTAATATATGCTTTACATAAGACTTATTTATTCATCTGTGATTTTGTACTTTTTCTATAAATCTATAATTAAGATGTATGAAAACACTCTGATTTCCCCTCATTATAATAAAAGTACATTCCGACATGCCCCCAACCCCCAGAGAAAACCCTTCTTAAATATAACAAAACTTTACATATTAAGCATTTGCATTTGGGAAGATCATTCCTATTTTCTTGGATGAACTATATAAATGAGATAGGTAAATCTTTTCAGTTTAAAAAAGGAATTAAAAATATTATTCTAAACATATTGCCACAGAAATTAACAGTTTCTTCTTAAGTCTGACTTTCAAATATCAAAGTGCCATGAGATCTTGAGGAAAAAGTAGAATTTCTATATGAGATATAGGATGGGATCAGAGAAAGGCCTCCCAGAAAGAGAAACTGATTTGAAGATGAGCAAAGAGGCAGAGAAATAGGGAAGAATCAGTCTGACTCATGGAAGAGTGCTCTGGCATACAGATTGGAAACAGACTAGAGGCAAATCACTGACGGACTTGAATTCTAGGCTGAACAGGTTACGCTTAATTTCAAAGGCAATGGGGAGATGCTGAAGCTCTTTTAAACAGGGAACACCATGATGATGACTCTACTTTAGGGAGATCAGTCCAATAGTAATGTGGAAGGAACTTAAGAAAAGCAGCAAAGTGACAAATCAGCATTTTAATGGGTCAAATGGTAAAGAAGCTGCCTGCAATGAGGAGACCTGGGTTTGATCCCTGGGTTGGGAAGATCCCCTGGAGGAGGGCATGGAAACCCACTCCAGTATTCTTTTTTTTTGCTGGGGGTGGGGGGCAGGTTGGGGATGGAGGGTGCGGGAGGGCCATTTCTATTGGTCTTTCATTTACCTGTTTTCACCCATCTTTGTTCTTTGGCCCATGTGCGCCTTCCATCGCGGTGGCCTCTGTTGTTGCAGAGCACCGGCTCTGGGCGCATGCGCTCCAGAGCTCCACAGCTCCACCTCGGTAATTGGACATATCGGTCCAGCCGCTCTGCGGCATGTGGGATCTTCCCAGGCCAGGGATCGAACTGGTGCCCCTTGCACTGCAAGGCGGTGTCCTTACCCCTGGACCACCAGGGAAGCCCCACTCCAGTATTCTTGCCTGGAGAATCCCCATGGACAGAGGAGCCTGGTGGTCTGCAGTCTATGGAGCTGCAAAGAGTCAGACACAACTGAGCCACTAAGCACACACAGGTTAACAGTAGGTAATAGTCTAGGGTTTCAACCATCACAGTAGCATGGGGAAGGTTAGAATTGATGGGATTCGGCCTTCCCCAAAGAAACATATATAAAACTTGAATAACACCATTTCATTAAAAATAACTCAAAATCAGAAAACCGTTAAGCAAAAACACACCTAGAAACAACTAAACTAAACTGAATTGGGGCTGCGGAAAATGAGGATCTTTCTTTCAGAATTTTTGACAGTTTTCTATTCACTGATCCTAAGAAGTAAAGACTTTAGTTCTATAAGGTAACATGATTCAAATTGAACCCTTTACCTATCTTTTTAAAACTGAGGGTATGAAAAGAGGACATATAGAAGAAGATTCAGTCTCACATAGTTTAAAATAAAAGTGTCATGTGTTTCTTAATTCTGTGTGCTGAAAGACTCCTTTCTCAAGGGTATCAACTAGGCAAAAGATTCATAATTGCTAAATGGATAGTTGCAGTTCTTTACCAGGAGGAAGAACATCTGTTTTCTCTCCTGATGGGATACAGGTTTCCTAGGCTACCAAATTTATCCTATATCCAACCTACACTGACACACACAATTCAGAAACATAAACTCAAATGCAAGAATACACAAATCAAAACTTGTTTTGTTACATGTTAACAAATATCAGAAGAGCCTGGTTTTGTACCTCAAACATATGTCTTTCAACACCCCTTTTCAGATGCAATTTCTTCTTCTCTGATGAGAATTAACTGTCTTGGAGAGGTCCATGACTTAACTGTCATGGAGAGGTCCAAACAAAACCAGAAGGTTTTCCTAAAGATTCCTAGAAATCATAGATTTAAAACAATTTTTTAAGTGTATTTTTATTTTTACAAGTAATATGATTTTACATTTGTGTGTCATTTAACAGTTAACAAAGTGCTTTTAAAACTCTTAATCTTCACAAGCATCCATTATGGGGACTAGTATTTTCTATCTTTTCTATTTTATAAAGGAAACTGAGCAAGTCTGCCACAAAACTAGTCAGTGACATAGAAGGGACTCAAAACCAGGTGCTGAAACATTTAAATGATTTCATCGTTGACAACAAGTAGAGATTTTATAAGTTTTGAGCTTTTACCTACCAACTAACGAATGCTGAGCTCTCAATTATTCACAGTCACCAAGCTCATGTCAAGTCTTAACCATGTATAAACCTTTACTAAGACCACACAGACTAGTTGGGAGATAGCATACGATCTGCTTCTACTGTGAATAACTACTTCCCACAATTTTGACTAGATTTTCAAGTTTTCTAAATTTACAAGTTACCCTTTCAATAATTTGCTTTATAAAAAATAAATTTTAAAGTATGGGTTAAGTGCTTAAAATCTCTCAGATCTGAATTAATTGGCTGAGATTTTGTTCTTACTTGAAAATGGAAATAAATTCTAGCTAACTCCTGAAGAAATTTTCAAATATCCAAATTAACCTCTGTACCTATAGTCTTCTCCAAATGTATATTTATCATACACAGTGAAATTGACCAAGTGAAAAAGATGAGATAAAATGATCTAAAGAGTAAAAAAATTAGTAAATGAAAAGGTTTAAAGACTTTCATCTCTAATCTTTCGATCTTAATTGTGTGCTTAAAGACTCCTTTCTCAAGGGTATTACCTAGGGAAAAGAATATTTTTAGGAGAATATATGATATCAGTATGTTTCCTTGGTGAAAAAAAGAGAGATAAACTGAGTTATTAAAATGCATATGAATTTTAGAAATAACATGTCATAAAAAGTCTTACAAAAAATATCCATTAGTAACAAGCTATAAATTTAACTGGGAAATACAATAAAAACCAGATTTTTTTGTCCTTTTTCTTTTGAAAATATGAAATAAAACAGTATAGAGAAGGATCTGGTAAATCAAAAACTAAGGCAGGAATAAACTGCTATTTGTCAATAAGAAAGCAAAATGTTAAAATGTGTTCTGTCCAATATTCTAGTATAAGAGTTTAGGTGAGGACCAAAGTTGATGCTAATCCCATAGATTTACAAGCCCAGAGTGTAAAATAAGGAAGGATGGTCTTATAAGAAATAAGACACAAAAATTTAGGATGAAAAATGAAAAACAGATGCACTGGTTTTAGTAAAAATCATTTGGAAAAATCATCTCCAACATGAAATTGTTACATGGAGCAAGGGTAATTTGATGCCAATCTTTAAGAAAATATGTAAGAAATATCTTCCATGAAAAGATCATCTAGGTTAATCCAAGTATTTAGGTACTTTTGAAAATCTTTTTTCCTAAGGAGGGATGAACATACTAAGGAACTAAGGAATATCTTCAAAGTAAATCTCAAGAATTTGGTTTAGAAAGAAACAGTACAGACTGTGCCCATTACGAACGAACAGGCAGAACTCTCATGTGGGAAGAATGTCCATGAGAACATGTGGGAGAGAGAAGATGGCCCCATCTTTTCTGTCAACAATGTCTTTTTCTAAGAGATGAAAATGAAGAACTACAACAGAGCTTTACAAAGCTGCAGTCACAAAACAAAATAATGTTAGTATCAAAGACACAATTAAAATATTGATTTATTTGGCAAAAAATGATTTTCTTAGGACCCACTGGGAGTTCTAGATGGCACAGATGACCAGGAGAGGGCAGCTCACCACTGCAGCTGTGAGTGAAGGTGCGAATTTGGCATCAAGGAGATACTCTACCTTACACTTTCCATAATCAAATAATGAAGAAGTAAAGATACTGCTATTAAAAATTCTAAACAATGGATAAAATAGAATAGCACAAATCGTTACAATAAGCAGCTAGTAAGAAAAATTTCTGATAAGCAAGCTGGATCTCATAAAATAAGATGAAGCTAAAGTTCTTGACCCTCTCAGATAAACAGAATAAACAGAGCTGGCAACTAGAGTCATTATGATTAGTGTAGATTTACTATCTGTTTATACTCCAATGCACTTTTTGTAAATATCTACTTTCGTACAGTTTAAGTTTTCAGGTATCCAAACTTTTTACCAAGATAAATTCATAAAAACATAATTAAATGTACTATCTCATACATCAAAGGATTTGAAAAAAAAATCACCTCCTTCTATTAACCTTTTTCAAAACCCAGTACTTCTTTCTTGAAGTATACGTTATCTTTGAAACATGTTCTGTCTATAATCTGTGTTGCATGCGTAAATTTGAAGATCAGTATTGTCAAAAAAAAAAAAAAAGGACTGCCATGATCAAATAGACCTGTCCAGTTTTTATCAAAAGAATGACAAAAGGCTGAAACTTTTCTACTCTATAGACTGGCATAATTTCTTCCTTTGGGAATGAAATCCACTCAAGGAGTATGGGAGTGAAACACCCTGAGCATCATAAGCCTAGTAATTTACCTCTTAAAAAATCACAGATCCTCATCACTAAAAAATTCTGGTTCCTATAAACACAGTAATTGGAAGAAAAGTAATTAGACTATAAGTCCCTTAATATTTCTGATTTTCAACAGTATATTATCATTTAGATGTTTATGCTGAATCAAATGGGAAGAGATACTGAAAAACTGATTATATAAATGGGTAAAAACTATTTGAACATGGAATTTCATTTCTTTGGTGAATGTCTTGATTTGAGGTTTAAAGGTAGCACTTTTGACTCCTTTTCATGTCACTGTGTCCAAAGAAATGCTGTTTATATAGCACATTAGGTTAAATAGAGGAGGGCACTTTCAGTCAGACCACTAGACCAGAAGCTCCAAATGCCCCAGGTCCTAACAGGATACACTGGGGACAGAGAGAATCTATATCTTGCTAACTTGTGATTTATTCCTGTCACAGCAATGGCTGTGGCACATCAGTTAAAGAGTTCTTATGTAAGATTCTTTGGCCAAATGTAAGGTCTAGGGGGAGAATGAAGGAGTAGCTGCAATCTTAGCTCAAAAAGATATTTGACAATACAGAAGGAGCACTGTGGGAAACAAAGAAGCAGCTGAGTGTAAATAGGATCTGTGAGTTGGCTCTGACTTCTTCAACTTTCATACACACTGAAGGTTTCACCCCTGTCCATTTTTCTTTCGAACCTTTTTTTTAATCTTTATTTGTTACAATATTGTTTCTGTTTTCTGTTTTGGTTTTTTCACCAGGCATGTTGGATCCCAGTTTCCACGACCAAGGATTGGGTCCATAAACCCCAGGAGGCAAATTTTTAACCACTGGACCTCCAGGAAGTCCTTCCTATCTTTTTTTAAAACCTTTATCCATTTTAAGAAAGACAAAAGGCGTTGAATTAGAGAATTTTCCTCTAAAAATATTGTTGCAGTTTCAAAGAAAAAAAAATGATAAAGCTATTAGAGCTATTTTTCTGGGTTGTCTTCTTTAAAAATCTCTCACATGGGTATGGGTATGAGATTAACGGGGAAAACCATGGTACCAGCAACTGCCAAACCTCTAGCTTCTAGCACTGAGGACCAGTAGGTGATATATGAATATATGATTAATCAAGTCAACAGGGGTCAGAACTAACTAATCATCCATAATCCTCTCCCTTTAATCAAAAAAGAAAGGAGATCAAATTTTTTTAAAATTCAAATGGTAACTAAAGAAAGATAAATAGTAAAATACAGCAAACCAAATCAATAGTTTGTCTGAATTCCACTGCAGAGGTCTGCCTCTTAGAACCCCTCAAATGATTAAATTGTTAGTTATGGAATTTCATTTCTTTGGTGAATGTCTTGATTTGAGGTTTAAAGGTAGCACTTTTGACTCCTTTTCATGTCACTGTGTCCAAAGAAATGCTGTTTATATAGCACATTAGGTTAAATAGAGGAGGGCACTTTCAGTCAGACCACTAGACCAGAAGCTCCAAATGCCCCAGGTCCTAACAGGATACACTGGGGACAGAGAGAATCTATATCTTGCTAACTTGTGATTTATTCCTGTCACAGCAATGGCTGTGGCACATCAGTTAAAGAGTTCTTATGTAAGATTCTTTGGCCAAATGTAAGGTCTAGGGGGAGAATGAAGGAGTAGCTGCAATCTTAGCTCAAAAAGATATTTGACAATACAGAAGGAGCACTGTGGGAAACAAAGAAGCAGCTGAGTGTAAATAGGATCTGTGAGTTGGCTCTGACTTCTTCAACTTTCATACACACTGAAGGTTTCACCCCTGTCCATTTTTTTTTCGAACCTTTTTTTTAATCTTTATTTGTTACAATATTGTTTCTGTTTTCTGTTTTGGTTTTTTCACCAGGCATGTTGGATCCCAGTTTCCACGACCAAGGATTGGGTCCATAAACCCCAGGAGGCAAATTTTTAACCACTGGACCTCCAGGAAGTCCTTCCTATCTTTTTTTAAAACCTTTATCCATTTTAAGAAAGACAAAAGGCGTTGAATTAGAGAATTTTCCTCTAAAAATATTGTTGCAGTTTCAAAGAAAAAAAAATGATAAAGCTATTAGAGCTATTTTTCTGGGTTGTCTTCTTTAAAAATCTCTCACATGGGTATGGGTATGAGATTAACGGGGAAAACCATGGTACCAGCAACTGCCAAACCTCTAGCTTCTAGCACTGAGGACCAGTAGGTGATATATGAATATATGATTAATCAAGTCAACAGGGGTCAGAACTAACTAATCATCCATAATCCTCTCCCTTTAATCAAAAAAGAAAGGAGATCAAATTTTTTTAAAATTCAAATGGTAACTAAAAGAAAGATAAATAGTAAAATACAGCAAACCAAATCAATAGTTTGTCTGAATTCCACTGCAGAGGTCTGCCTCTTAGAACCCCTCAAATGATTAAATTGTTAGTTATGGCTGATAGGGAGTTAAGCTTCCAAAAGGCCCCCAGTCGAGCCATAATGTTTTACTAAGGACACAAATTTTTAAAGGAAATTCAGCCAACACCTGCACTAAGGAGTATAGTAAATAAAGTTAAATAAAGTCTGGTAAAGTTAAATAAAGTTCATCTTAGAGAAATCATGAACAGTTCAATCTAAAGGTAGTTTGGCAGCAAACTCTTTAGTAAAACTGGAGAGGGACAGTTTACTGAGTGTGCAACTTGA
This sequence comes from Tragulus kanchil, assembly GCA_022376925.1. Classification (NCBI taxonomy): domain Eukaryota; kingdom Metazoa; phylum Chordata; class Mammalia; order Artiodactyla; family Tragulidae; genus Tragulus; species Tragulus kanchil. The sequence goes on from JAIOJX010000023.1 coordinate 47,166,451, forward strand.
TAGTTCCGCAGGAGCCTGCTCTCAGAAGGGGTCTGTGCTTGGCTGAATGCTCTGTGCTGCCACCTTGAAATTCTTAGTATTTTTATCTCTGAACTTATGGTTTGTAACTGAAACACTAATGGGGCAATGGAACACCAGAAGTGAATATATGCCAAGTGTAAGGATATCGACCAAGCAGTTGGCCACGGCTGCACAGGTCAAATGTGTGTACCCGAGGCAGTCACGGACACCACAAGGCACTCTGGGTCAGCCAGAACTGAGCCTACAGTGGTGGCAGCAATAGCGGCGGTGGTCCCAGAAAAGAGGAGGGGCTCTTCACAGGACTATGCAGTGGAGAGCCTGATTACCCATCTGTCTTTAAAACCTGTCCCAGTGGTGTATGCACAAATATTAACTTCCCAGTAATACTTAACTAGACACTGTGAATTACATAAAACTCAAAGCCAGTTTTGGTTGCTTGTACAGCCTCCACAAATTACAAGAAATGGCAGAGGTTGGACACATGTGTATATATAACTGAACCACTCGCTGCACACCTGAAACTATCACAACATTGTTAATCAACTGTACTCCAATATAAAATAAGAAGCTAAAAAAAGAAGAAATAGCAGAGAAAATACTTAACTACCAAGGTGTAAGTTTACATTTAAAATTAAATTTGTGGGGCTTCCCTGGCAGCTCAGTGGTAAAGAGCTCGCCTGCAAATACAGGAGACATGGGTCTGATTCCTGGTTTGGGAAGGTCCTACATACTGCAGAGCAACCAAGCCCGTGAGCCACAACTATCAAGCCTGTGCTCTAGAGCCTTGGAGACACAATTATTGAGACCATGTGCTGCAACTACTGAAGCCCGTGTGCCTTAGGGCCTGAGTTCCACAACAAGATATGTCACTGCAACAAGAAGCCTGCTCACCTCAATTAGAGTAACCCCCACTCCCTGCAACTTGAGAAGAGCCTGCAGCAGCAGTGAAAACCCAGAATAGCCAAAAATAAAAATGAATAAATAAATTCTTTAAACAAATAAAAATTAAATTAAATTTGTAAAAAGTTGACTCACACAAAGTTAAATAACTTTCAGAAAAATTGTTCTGTGAAAGTCATAAGCTGTAGATGTTCTAAGTTTATATCTTGAAATAATTGTTAGAAACATACGTCCATATTGTCTAAACCTATAAAATGCTCTTAATAGGTCCAGTAACAATTACATTAGCAAAAAGACCGTCCTCAAAATTAAAAATTATCAAAAACTACTTGTAATTAAGTGACTGACAGTACTTTCAATTATATCAAGAATGAAGTTGCTAAAAGTATAAATTCTGATGACCTAATGAACTTGTGGGAAAGCAAGGCAGAAAAATCACATGACTGATCAAGATATCTACTGACAAAATTATTATAGTATTAAAATCATAAATCCCCGAATCTTTTGTAATTTGTAACTTTATATTTTTACTCATGCATTGCAATTACTTCTATTATGCTTAAAGGAAAAAGCTTAAAATATCAGTACCTTTAATTGTACTTTTTTCCCCTTCTTTCTGATCAAGGGTCTCTCATTTTTATTTTGTACTGAGTCCCACAAATTATGTGTTACTTTGGAAGGCTAATCCAATAATCATCCAAGTCTTCTCTAGCCTTGGCTGTTGTTTTGCAAAACTCCTCTGCTTCTCAAGAGCCAGCCTTTAACAGTGATCCATGCTGTCTCCACCATATATGCAGTTTTGTCCTAACTGCATATATCTCTGGCCACGTTTCTATACTCTACCTTCTGTGGTGTTTCCAAGTCTGGTCTCGAAGGCCCAGGCTTTTAAGCACCCATCTGACACTTTTCCCCCAAACCCTCCAATCTGCTGCCTTCATGATGACCTTGAACTAGTATCACTATATTCCCTAAATTCAACCAATGATTAAGTTTCACTAGATCTCTTTTGATATATCCTTCAAATCTGTGACTTAAGCCCATGCATACTCTCATTATCCCACACAAAGGCTTCATAACCTTCTACTGCGAAGAGTGTCTTATTTACACACACCTTTAACATCAGCTCATCTGATCCTCCTAAAACCCCTGCAAGACAGGTAAATACATCCTGATGTAAAAATCATCCTATTTTTAAACTGAAGTTGAGCAACAGAGAAGTAAAGCATACCGCTCCAAGTGACGATGAAAGTTAACTGCTTAGAACTATGGATGGGGTCTAATTAGAATCCTCCATTATGTCATGTTATCAGGGCTCTTGAGTCTTCCAGTCTGAAAGAAAACTTTTGTTAAATCAATTTCTCATCCAAGGACTTTTATACTTAACTACTGCTAGAACATAAAGCCTAAAATTTTAGCACCAGCTTCACTTCACCTCAAATTAGGTTTTAATGTATATAAAGCTGTATCCCCTACTACTCCCATGATCCTCTTTACTTTACATTCCTCTACCTGCTTTGCTAACCTACGAAATTTCTGTCCATGCCTTAAGGCCAAACTGAATGATCCTTCATTCAGGATTCCTTCCTTGATCTTTCCCATCAAGGAACAAACCTTCATTCCCTAATTTCTGAATTTATGATCCTTCTTTCTGATCAAGGGTCTCTCATTTTTATTTTGTACTGAGTCCCACAAATTATGTGTTACTTTGGAAGGCTAATCCAATAATCATCCAAGTCTTCTCTAGCCTTGGCTGTTGTTTTGCAAAACTCCTCTGCTTCTCAAGAGCCAGCCTTTAACAGTGATCCATGCTGTCTCCACCATATATGCAGTTTTGTCCTAACTGCATATATCTCTGGCCACGTTTCTATACTCTACCTTCTGTGGTGTTTCCAAGTCTGGTCTCGAAGGCCCAGGCTTTTAAGCACCCATCTGACACTTTTCCCCCAAACCCTCCAATCTGCTGCCTTCATGATGACCTTGAACTAGTATCACTATATTCCCTAAATTCAACCAATGATTAAGTTTCACTAGATCTCTTTTGATATATCCTTCAAATCTGTGACTTAAGCCCATGCATACTCTCATTATCCCACACAAAGGCTTCATAACCTTCTACTGCGAAGAGTGTCTTATTTACACACACCTTTAACATCAGCTCATCTGATCCTCCTAAAACCCCTGCAAGACAGGTAAATACATCCTGATGTAAAAATCATCCTATTTTTAAACTGAAGTTGAGCAACAGAGAAGTAAAGCATACCGCTCCAAGTGACGATGAAAGTTAACTGCTTAGAACTATGGATGGGGTCTAATTAGAATCCTCCATTATGTCATGTTATCAGGGCTCTTGAGTCTTCCAGTCTGAAAGAAAACTTTTGTTAAATCAATTTCTCATCCAAGGACTTTTATACTTAACTACTGCTAGAACATAAAGCCTAAAATTTTAGCACCAGCTTCACTTCACCTCAAATTAGGTTTTAATGTATATAAAGCTGTATCCCCTACTACTCCCATGATCCTCTTTACTTTACATTCCTCTACCTGCTTTGCTAACCTACGAAATTTCTGTCCATGCCTTAAGGCCAAACTGAAATGATCCTTCATTCAGGATTCCTTCCTTGATCTTTCCCATCAAGGAACAAACCTTCATTCCTTTGAATTTCTACTGATTTACATGAATGTTCCTATAGCATATGCACATTCTTATCTTGAAGAGAAGCTCTAAAAAGACTCATTCCCATAGAACCACAAGACTTAGCCTTCAGGACACAGTCTTGCCATTAATCAAACAATTTACTTTCTACCATGCGCTTATATAATAGTAATCGCCGTGAAGGCACAGACATAAAGCCCAGGTGCTTTCAGATAAAGATGTAGGACTAATATATGCATGCATCATTCTTTCTTCAAATACCACTAAAATAACAGTAAAGGAGTTTAAAGAATCAAATGCTTTCCAAATTACTCTCCCCATTCCATGTAAATGGATGTCTGTCTTTTCTCTACTTCTGCAAATGACTGGAAATCTATTTTTCTGGAGCTAATAAGTAAAAAAGGAACTTCTCTGGAATGGGGGCAAGGATATAAACTGAATCTGAAAGACTACATGGAAACATACATAATGGATTCTGAGATCTCCAGGCCTCTTCTCCCACTTGCCTCCCAGAACACTGTAAATCAGGCCTTTGCTTTCCAGACAGATGATCTCAATACTCTTTTTCTCTTTTCTAAGAACTCTGTCCTAGAAGAAAGTCCTAAAGATGCCCACAAAATTAACTCAACTAAATTTCCCTAGATGGTTATGCTGACAAGTTCTCAGCATCCAGTAAGTTGTTAAATAGCACATTTTTAATCATGACCAAACAACTAAAGATTACCAAATATTTGATGCAGAATTCCTAGAATGAAACCTAGAGACCAAAAGAAAGAAAAACCAGAAAAGAAAACCTGGAGGAAATACACTCTTCAGAAATAAGAAAAAGTAAACGAACATTATCACAGATATAAAAGATATAAAATATTGTATTTGCAGTAAGCTACAAGTCCTCCAAGCTGGTTTTTTTCCCTACATACCTATTACCAAATCAAACCCAAATCTTTTCCATTATCTAAATTTTCCACACACACATACACACATATATGCGCACATGCACTTTAAAGACCATTCAAATAACAGAGACAGACACACAGACACAGCCATTCACTTAGAAAAACTTAAAAAATAGCAAAAATAAGAAATTCAGTAGATGTATAGGAAAATAAAGTTAAGGAAATCTCCAACAAACTAGAACATGAAGACGGAGATGGATAATATGGCCAAAAAAAAAAAAGACAATAGATTTAAAAAAAAAAAAAAATCAAGGCACCAATAATATAAAAAGCAGGTGTTTCAGAAAAAGAAAACAAAGAGAAGGGAGATGAGGGCTTCCCTGGTGGCTCAGTGGTAAAGAGTTCACCTGCCAATACAGGAGACACAGGTTCCATCCCTGATCCAGGAAGGTCCTACATGCTGCAAAGCAACCAAGCCCATGAGCCACAACTAATGAGCCTGTGCTCTAGAGCCTCAGAGTTGAAACTATTGAGCCCATGTGTTGCAACTACTGAAGACTGTGTACCCTAGAGCCCAAGTTCCACAAGAGAAGTCACTGCAACAAGAAGCCTGCTCACCTCAACTAGAGAGTAGCTCCCACTCCCTGCAACTAGAGAAGAGCCTGCAGCAGCAGTGAAAGTCCAGAATAGCCAATAAATAAATAAAGTTTGTTAAATAGTTTATAAAGAAAGAAAAAGAATGGAGATGAGGAAATCATCAAAGAAACAACTGAAGGCCATTTCTCAGAAAAGAAGGACATGAATTTCTTGAGTGTCTACTGAAAGGGTCTACTGGGCACACTATAGAGTAGATTAAAAAAAATCTCAAACCCAGGCACAAAGAAAATCTAACATACTTCCAGAGACTGAGAAAAAGAAAGACCATTCAAAGAATCAGAAACCAGCGTAGCTTTAGACAGTTCAACAAAAATACTGGAAATTAGCACACACTGAAGTAATACCATCGAAATTCTTAAGGAAAAGCACTTTCAACTTAAAGCATTCTATCTCTTCATCCTTTCTCAGGACATTACTGGAGGTGTACTCCTTCAAAATGAGTAAGTAAACCAAGGAAGGTAATGAAATAGGAGGTGAAAAACAGCAACTCTACCATAGGAGAAAAGCAAAAGGAATTCCTAGGATGATAGTGAAAGGAGATCCCAGAGCAATACTGTGCACCCGTTTGTAAACAGGGGAACAAGACCAGGAAGAAGCAGTCAGAATTTCTCCAAACAAGAAAACTGAAGGAAACATCAAAGTATGTCAGCACACTGAGAGGAGATTTAGATATTTTTAAAAAAGAATTCCAAGTTGAGTTAGTGATCAGTAAATGGAAAACTAGGAAAACAACAAAACCTAAAACAATAATGTGCGATGGGGTAGGGGGAGGCGGGAACAGTACAGAAAAGAAAAATTCATGATTCTATCTATATATTTAGCTATTCAATAACATTTTATAGTCATAATAATGTAAACACCATTTGATCTAACCAAAAGGGCAATATGATTATACAGAGAAGATGGGAAGGGTGCCTGTGGAGACTTGAGAACAGATGGAGATAGAGAAAGATAATACTTATCTTCTAGAAGTTGAGAAGAGTACTGAAAAACTCTAAAATGGAAAAATCAAAAGGTAACAGTACCAGATGGTAACAAAGAGCAACAGAGCTAAACATGAAAAGAATCAGCTGAAATAACTGATCATATTGACTTTGAGGAAGGGTGAAACAGTGGTGGTCGTGACAGGGTCTAATGACAGGATGCTGCTTTTCATAACCCAAACTAGAAACTACTGATTCTCAAAGTTATGTGCAAATAGAACTTGATAAAATTTTTAAGAATTAAGATATCAAGGGCTTACATTCCATTGGTAGAGATATACACATAAACTGATTGTTTTAAGCACGGATTGGTAAGTGCTGTGACAATAATTTATCTGTATTATCAACAGCAGTATTCTTAAAGTCTGCCTTGTATTCTGACCATCTATGTACAGGTCATTATGTCCCCTCCTAAGCAATGAACTGTAAGGACATTAACCCTGTCTCATTCACCTTTGATAGATCTTATTATACACAGTTGTTATTTAATAAATGCTCCTTAAATCAGCAATACAGAGATCAGATTTCCTTTATAAGTAAAAAGTAAGCTTGAAGGGCTTTGTTTGTGCTTAAACTGCTCAGAAATTGATGCTTCTTTCTATGGTTGGGAAAGTTTTCATCTTATGAGGCATAGCTGGCCTCCTGCTAGAGAAGGTAAAAATATTTACTTCTCCCCTTGCACAGCTCCACCACTAAGATACAGCTGCCACACTCTTTGAATGGAATCTGGCAAGAAGATACAGCACAAACCATGTAAAATCCCTTTCGGTAGTGGGGGCCAACAGCTACAGATATTTTTAAAAAAGAATTCCAAGTTGAGTTAGTGATCAGTAAATGGAAAACTAGGAAAACAACAAAACCTAAAACAATAATGTGCGATGGGGTAGGGGGAGGCGGGAACAGTACAGAAAAGAAAAATTCATGATTCTATCTATATATTTAGCTATTCAATAACATTTTATAGTCATAATAATGTAAACACCATTTGATCTAACCAAAAGGGCAATATGATTATACAGAGAAGATGGGAAGGGTGCCTGTGGAGACTTGAGAACAGATGGAGATAGAGAAAGATAATACTTATCTTCTAGAAGTTGAGAAGAGTACTGAAAAACTCTAAAATGGAAAAATCAAAAGGTAACAGTACCAGATGGTAACAAAGAGCAACAGAGCTAAACATGAAAAGAATCAGCTGAAATAACTGATCATATTGACTTTGAGGAAGGGTGAAACAGTGGTGGTCGTGACAGGGTCTAATGACAGGATGCTGCTTTTCATAACCCAAACTAGAAACTACTGATTCTCAAAGTTATGTGCAAATAGAACTTGATAAAATTTTTAAGAATTAAGATATCAAGGGCTTACATTCCATTGGTAGAGATATACACATAAACTGATTGTTTTAAGCACGGATTGGTAAGTGCTGTGACAATAATTTATCTGTATTATCAACAGCAGTATTCTTAAAGTCTGCCTTGTATTCTGACCATCTATGTACAGGTCATTATGTCCCCTCCTAAGCAATGAACTGTAAGGACATTAACCCTGTCTCATTCACCTTTGATAGATCTTATTATACACAGTTGTTATTTAATAAATGCTCCTTAAATCAGCAATACAGAGATCAGATTTCCTTTATAAGTAAAAAGTAAGCTTGAAGGGCTTTGTTTGTGCTTAAACTGCTCAGAAATTGATGCTTCTTTCTATGGTTGGGAAAGTTTTCATCTTATGAGGCATAGCTGGCCTCCTGCTAGAGAAGGTAAAAATATTTACTTCTCCCCTTGCACAGCTCCACCACTAAGATACAGCTGCCACACTCTTTGAATGGAATCTGGCAAGAAGATACAGCACAAACCATGTAAAATCCCTTTCGGTAGTGGGGGCCAACAGCTACATCCCGTAGCAGCATTAGATCTCCATCTTCAGTGATATTTGTCATGTGTTGACTTGAAGTCACTGCCTATGGGCCCACAGCAGGGCCTTCCCTGGACCAACTCTGCAAGGTGGTTTGCATTACTCCTAGAGAAGCAGTCTCCAAGTCGGTTTATCCAACCCTATCAAATATTCTACAAGTGATCCAATAACCCTTTCTGCTTAAATGAGTCAGAATCAGTTTCAATTGCTTACAACTACAAATCTGATCCATATTATCAGCCCTGCTTGCAGTTTCGTGTCCAGATCATTTTACCTGCCACTGCTTGCATTTTGCAAACATGCCAGTCACTTCAGTTTTATATTCCTATAAAAAAGAGGCCATGTAATTTGTGAACTATTAAAATAATTGTCACTAATCACAAAATCTCTATATTAAAATTTGCAAACAGTGAGCACTCATTACGGATTCTAGCTAACTCTAAGACGCAGAAAGGTCTTTAGGATTTTTTTATTTGCATTTTCCTGTGAATAGCTGATGTAATAACATACTGATTCACAGTTCCCAAATTTTTTAGTGTCGAGACTCCTACAAACTCATAAAATTGCTAAGAACCCCAAACAGTTTTTGTTTATGTGGATCATATCTAGAAATATCTAACATATTGTATGCTAAAACTGAAAAAATTTTTAAATAGTTCACAGCTCATTTAAAAATAAGTAAATCTATCATGTTAATATAAATAACACTTCTATGAAAATAACTATATATTTCAAAACAGAGAGAAATGAGAAGAATGGCACTGTTTTGTATTGGAAATGCTTTTAATGCCTGGCTTAATAGAAAATACCTGGATTCTTGTATCTAGTTTAATATCCAATCTGTTGTGATATGTTGGTTTGGTTGAAGTAAAGGGAAGATGCACTGGCATCATATAGATATGCAGTTGTAAAAGGAAAATAAAGACTCTATTTCAACAGTCTCTTTATGACAACTATGGATATTGTTTAATACTATACTGAACTCAACAAGTGGTAGTTTGACACAGCTCCACCACTAAGATACAGCTGCCACACTCTTTGAATGGAATCTGGCAAGAAGATACAGCACAAACCATGTAAAATCCCTTCGGTAGTGGGGCCAACAGCTACATCCCGTAGCAGCATTAGATCTCCATCTTCAGTGATATTTGTCATGTGTTGACTTGAAGTCACTGCCTATGGGCCCACAGCAGGGCCTTCCTGGACCAACTCTGCAAGGTGGTTTGCATTACTCCTAGAGAAGCAGTCTCCAAGTCGGTTTATCCAACCCTATCAAATATTCTACAAGTGATCCAATAACCCTTTCTGCTTAAATGAGTCAGAATCAGTTTCAATTGCTTACAACTACAAATCTGATCCATATTATCAGCCCTGCTTGCAGTTTCGTGTCCAGATCATTTTACCTGCCACTGCTTGCATTTTGCAAACATGCCAGTCACTTCAGTTTTATATTCCTATAAAAAAGAGGCCATGTAATTTGTGAACTATTAAAATAATTGTCACTAATCACAAAATCTCTATATTAAAATTTGCAAACAGTGAGCACTCATTACGGATTCTAGCTAACTCTAAGACGCAGAAAGGTCTTTAGGATTTTTTTATTTGCATTTTCCTGTGAATAGCTGATGTAATAACATACTGATTCACAGTTCCCAAATTTTTTAGTGTCGAGACTCCTACAAACTCATAAAATTGCTAAGAACCCCAAACAGTTTTTGTTTATGTGGATCATATCTAGAAATATCTAACATATTGTATGCTAAAACTGAAAAAATTTTTAAATAGTTCACAGCTCATTTAAAAATAAGTAAATCTATCATGTTAATATAAATAACACTTCTATGAAAATAACTATATATTTCAAAACAGAGAGAAATGAGAAGAATGGCACTGTTTTGTATTGGAAATGCTTTTAATGCCTGGCTTAATAGAAAATACCTGGATTCTTGTATCTAGTTTAATATCCAATCTGTTGTGATATGTTGGTTTGGTTGAAGTAAAGGGAAGATGCACTGGCATCATATAGATATGCAGTTGTAAAAGGAAAATAAAGACTCTATTTCAACAGTCTCTTTATGACAACTATGGATATTGTTTAATACTATACTGAACTCAACAAGTGGTAGTTTCTCAAAGGTTAGTTACTATGTAAAAATCTAAAATTGGACTCTTTTTGCACTTGAAAAAATTTTTCACCCCTGTTGATTTTGTAACATCACATACGAGTCATATGGAAAACACTGACTCACTGAGTTGTACTTTGAATGCACGTCCCATTTCATCATAGAGAATATTAAAAGACATGTACTGATGCATTCAGATTTAATAAAATTAATTCTTTTTACTCATCCATCAAGAGCATTCTTAATTGAAACAATTTTTTAAAAAAACTGTGAGCGAGATGGTCTGGAGGGGTGGGATGGGGGAGATATACATATGACTAATCTGGGAACATACATATCTACAAACAACAAAACTCTGTAAAACTTAAAAGTAACATAAAACTTAAAAAAAAAAAAAGTTAAAAAAAAAAAGAAACTGACCTACAGCCTCTTTAAAGGACAGGTTAAAAAAAAAAATTGCGAGTATATAGAAGTGAAGAATAGGGCTTCCCCTGGTGGTCCAGTGGGTAAGGACACCGCCTTGCAGTGCAAGGGGCGCCAGTTCAATCCCTGGCCTGGGAAGATCCCACGTGCCGCAGAGCGGCTGGACCCATGTGTCCAATTACCGAGCCGGAGCTCTGGAGCGCATGCGCCCAGAGCCGGTGCTCTGCGACGACAGACGCCACCGCGATGGGAGGCGCACAGGAGCCAAAATAACAAAGACGGATGAAAATAGAGAAATGAAAGACCAATAGAAGTCGCCCGCCCGCTCCCCTCCCTCCCCAACCCGACCCCCGCCCAAATTAAATAAATAAATAAATCTTTAAAAAAAAAAAAGTGAAGAATATAATAACATTATGATTTGGAGTAACTGTCTTGGTTTGTGCTAAGGGGCCAAGTGGCTTTACTCATCACTGCTTCTGCACCATCAGTGCAAACTGTCAACACAGTGAAAAAGGCAAATCACTTCTTAGTATTATTATGAAAACAGATTTGACCCTTAGGATACTCTGAAAGGCACTCCAGGGACTCCCAGAGGTCCACAGACAACACTTTAAGAATCACTGCTGTAGGCAAAAGGAGGATATAAAGCCAATAGGCACATAGTGTTTTTGAGGATTTAGGAAGACACACCAAGACCTATGACCTACAATGATTTGGAAATTCTGCTAACTAATGAATCTTATTGCTATGTTCCATAAGGCTGCTGTTTGTAGTGAGTAAACACAGTCATATGGATCTTAGTTACTATGTAAAAATCTAAAATTGATTTTTGCAAAAATTTATGTGAAACATCACATACGAGTCATATGGAAAACACTGACTCACTGAGTTGTACTTTGAATGCACGTCCCATTTCATCATAGAGAATATTAAAAGACATGTACTGATGCATTCAGATTTAATAAAATTAATTCTTTTTACTCATCCATCAAGAGCATTCTTAATTGAAACAATTTTTTAAAAAAACTGTGAGCGAGATGGTCTGGAGGGGTGGGATGGGGGAGATATACATATGACTAATCTGGGAACATACATATCTACAAACAACAAAACTCTGTAAAACTTAAAAGTAACATAAAACTTAAAAAAAAAAAAAGTTAAAAAAAAAAAAGAAACTGACCTACAGCCTCTTTAAAGGACAGGTTAAAAAAAAAAATTGCGAGTATATAGAAGTGAAGAATAGGGCTTCCCCTGGTGGTCCAGTGGGTAAGGACACCGCCTTGCAGTGCAAGGGGCGCCAGTTCAATCCCTGGCCTGGGAAGATCCCACGTGCCGCAGAGCGGCTGGACCCATGTGTCCAATTACCGAGCCGGAGCTCTGGAGCGCATGCGCCCAGAGCCGGTGCTCTGCGACGACAGACGCCACCGCGATGGGAGGCGCACAGGAGCCAAAATAACAAAGACGGATGAAAATAGAGAAATGAAAGACCAATAGAAGTCGCCCGCCCGCTCCCCTCCCTCCCCAACCCGACCCCCGCCCAAATTAAATAAATAAATAAATCTTTAAAAAAAAAAAAGTGAAGAATATAATAACATTATGATTTGGAGTAACTGTCTTGGTTTGTGCTAAGGGGCCAAGTGGCTTTACTCATCACTGCTTCTGCACCATCAGTGCAAACTGTCAACACAGTGAAAAAGGCAAATCACTTCTTAGTATTATTATGAAAACAGATTTGACCCTTAGGATACTCTGAAAGGCACTCCAGGGACTCCCAGAGGTCCACAGACAACACTTTAAGAATCACTGCTGTAGGCAAAAGGAGGATATAAAGCCAATAGGCACATAGTGTTTTTGAGGATTTAGGAAGACACACCAAGACCTATGACCTACAATGATTTGGAAATTCTGCTAACTAATGAATCTTATTGCTATGTTCCATAAGGCTGCTGTTTGTAGTGAGTAAACACAGTCAGTATTGGCATCTTACCAAGGTTTTATTTGTGAAAATCATCTCACTTGAAAGTCACCTGTGAGATTTTATCTGAACAGGTCAATTAAAAATATTTCTTATAACTATAGTCATTGTTGCTCTGTGAGAAAAGGAGATCCTGCAAGGGTGCTGTGTGACATTCTGCAGGGGTGGGATGGGGGAGATATACATATGACTAATCTGGGAACATACATATCTGTAAACAACCAAACGCTATAAAAGTTAAAAGTAAAATAAAAGTTTAAAAAATAAATAAATAAAAATATTTCTTAGGGGATTCCCTGGTAGCTCAGTGGTAAAGAGTTTGCCTGCCAATGCAGGAGACACAAGTTTGAGCCCTGATCAGGGAGGATCCCACATGCTGTGGAGCAGCTAGGCCCATGAGCCACAACTATTGAACCTGTGCTCTCTAAAGCCTCAGAGCCCTGACTTCTGAGCCCATGTGGGAACTACTGAACCCTGTGTGCCTTAGGGCCTGAGTTCCACAACAAGATATGTCATTGCAATAAGAAGCCTGATCACCTCAATTAGAGAGTAGCCCCCACTCCCTGCAACTAGGGGAGAGCATGTGGCAGCAGCAAAAACCCAGAATAGCCAAAAATAAATTTAAAAAAAAAAAGAATCTAACTTAAAATATATATTTTTTTTTCAGAAGGAACTATATGTTACATAGAAGGAAATACATGTTATAAGAAAATATATGTCATTAGTAGATGTTACAAAGATCTCAAGATCTCTCCCTTATCACAATCAACAATATTTGGCTGGGCAAAGAACCATACTCATTTGGAGTAACTGTCTTGGTTTGTGCTAAGGGGCCAAGTGGCTTTACTCATCACTGCTTCTGCACCATCAGTGCAAACTGTCAACACAGTGAAAAAGGCAAATCACTTCTTAGTATTATTATGAAAACAGATTTGACCCTTAGGATACTCTGAAAGGCACTCCAGGGACTCCCAGAGGTCCACAGACAACACTTTAAGAATCACTGCTGTAGGCAAAAGGAGGATATAAAGCCAATAGGCACATAGTGTTTTTGAGGATTTAGGAAGACACACCAAGACCTATGACCTACAATGATTTGGAAATTCTGCTAACTAATGAATCTTATTGCTATGTTCCATAAGGCTGCTGTTTGTAGTGAGTAAACACAGTCAGTATTGGCATCTTACCAAGGTTTTATTTGTGAAAATCATCTCACTTGAAAGTCACCTGTGAGATTTTATCTGAACAGGTCAATTAAAAATATTTCTTATAACTATAGTCATTGTTGCTCTGTGAGAAAAGGAGATCCTGCAAGGGTGCTGTGTGACATTCTGCAGGGGTGGGATGGGGGAGATATACATATGACTAATCTGGGAACATACATATCTGTAAACAACCAAACGCTATAAAAGTTAAAAGTAAAATAAAAGTTTAAAAAATAAATAAATAAAAATATTTCTTAGGGGATTCCCTGGTAGCTCAGTGGTAAAGAGTTTGCCTGCCAATGCAGGAGACACAAGTTTGAGCCCTGATCAGGGAGGATCCCACATGCTGTGGAGCAGCTAGGCCCATGAGCCACAACTATTGAACCTGTGCTCTCTAAAGCCTCAGAGCCCTGACTTCTGAGCCCATGTGCCGCAACTACTGAACCCTGTGTGCCTTAGGGCCTGAGTTCCACAACAAGATATGTCATTGCAATAAGAAGCCTGATCACCTCAATTAGAGAGTAGCCCCCACTCCCTGCAACTAGGGGAGAGCATGTGGCAGCAGCAAAAACCCAGAATAGCCAAAAATAAATTTAAAAAAAAAAAGAATCTAACTTAAAATATATATTTTTTTTTCAGAAGGAACTATATGTTACATAGAAGGAAATACATGTTATAAGAAAATATATGTCATTGTGGTGTTTATTAAGTAAGATGTTACAAAGATCTCAAGATCTCTCCCTTATCACAATCAACAATATTTGGCTGGGCAAAGAACCATACTCATTTAGGCTTCTTTACTTGCATTATAGAACTTACCATGAGTCATCTAGTTCTATTTTGATGAAATGAATGAAGATAAAGTGCTAAATCTGCATGATATGTATCCAAGATGGATTCCAAAGAGTAGAGTACTACCACGCTCCTCATTCATGAGTACCTATTTGATTATTTATAATGTTGTTTTCCTGAAGCAGCTGAATACAAATGCCCAGTGCTGGCAAATATCAAAATATAAACATACTAGCAAGGCTGTTCAGGCACTAGTTACAGGGCAACAGAAGCAATGAGTCATACTGGTGATAATCAGAATCATCATTCATTTGCATACCACTCTTCACAGTTTTAGAAGCACTTACAACTCCATCTACTTTAAAGTATATAATAATTCTTGAAGTAGGTAGAGGCTATCACCATCCTTTTATAGAAAAGTAATAAACTCACTTATTAGTAACACTTAAAACCTTTGGTTCCTTTTAGGGGTCTTTCTAGGACTCTATCATTTGAAACTCTGATCTTGAGTTTCCCTCTCCATTGTTTTGAAACAACAATCGATATTCAAAATAATGAACCTGGGATCCTCAAAATTTCAAAGAACCTTATAAATCTTTACAGATTACCTTAAAACTAAATTTTTTAAATTTATCAATTCTTTGTAACTTAACAACCAAAGCAGTAATTTCCCGTTAAAAATAGCCCCTTTTCTGAACTGTCAGCCAACTTTAAAAATTATTGCCTTAAACCAAATTTATTTATTCAGTAAGGATTTGAGTACATATTACATATGTGAGTTAGTATGAATATTGTTCAAACTGAAGAAACTTTTTCAAAAATTTTGAAAAAGGCAATTTTGGCTTTTTAAGTGGCTACCCTGTGTGCCTTAGGGCCTGAGTTCCACAACAAGATATGTCATTGCAATAAGAAGCCAACTATATGTTAAAAATAGCAAGTGAAATAAATTTAAAAAAAGAATCTAACTTAAAATATATATTTTTTCAGAAGGAACTATATGTTACATAGAAGGAAATACATGTTATAAGAAAATATATGTCATTGTGGTGTTTATTAAGTAAGATGTTACAAAGATCTCAAGATCTCTCCCTTATCACAATCAACAATATTTGGCTGGGCAAAGAACCATACTCATTTAGGCTTCTTTACTTGCATTATAGAACTTACCATGAGTCATCTAGTTCTATTTTGATGAAATGAATGAAGATAAAGTGCTAAATCTGCATGATATGTATCCAAGATGGATTCCAAAGAGTAGAGTACTACCACGCTCCTCATTCATGAGTACCTATTTGATTATTTATAATGTTGTTTTCCTGAAGCAGCTGAATACAAATGCCCAGTGCTGGCAAATATCAAAATATAAACATACTAGCAAGGCTGTTCAGGCACTAGTTACAGGGCAACAGAAGCAATGAGTCATACTGGTGATAATCAGAATCATCATTCATTTGCATACCACTCTTCACAGTTTTAGAAGCACTTACAACTCCATCTACTTTAAAGTATATAATAATTCTTGAAGTAGGTAGAGGCTATCACCATCCTTTTATAGAAAAGTAATAAACTCACTTATTAGTAACACTTAAAACCTTTGGTTCCTTTTGGGGGTCTTTCTAGGACTCTATCATTTGAAACTCTGATCTTGAGTTTCCCTCTCCATTGTTTTGAAACAACAATCGATATTCAAAATAATGAACCTGGGATCCTCAAAATTTCAAAGAACCTTATAAATCTTTACAGATTACCTTAAAACTAAATTTTTTAAATTTATCAATTCTTTGTAACTTAACAACCAAAGCAGTAATTTCCCGTTAAAAATAGCCCCTTTTCTGAACTGTCAGCCAACTTTAAAAATTATTGCCTTAAACCAAATTTATTTATTCAGTAAGGATTTGAGTACATATTACATATGTGAGTTAGTATGAATATTGTTCAAACTGAAGAAACTTGTCAATTTTTGATACAATGGCAAATAAAGTGGCTTATTGATAAATTAGGCATGATATTTCTGGTTTTACTTTCTCTTTATAACTCCCATATATCTACAGTATATAGACAGGGCTTCCCTGGTGGTCCAGTGGGTAAGGACACCGCCTTGCAGTGCAAGGGGCGCCAGTTCAATCCCTGGCCTGGAAGGATCCCACATGCCATGGAGCGGCTGGACCCATGTGTCCAATTACCGAGCCGAAGCTCTGGAGCGCATTCGCCCAGAGCCGGTGCTCTGCGACAACAGAGGCCACTGCGATGGGAGGCCCACACGGGCCGAAGAACAAAGATGGATGAAAATAGATAAACGAAAGACCAACAGAAGTGGTCCACCTGCCCTGCTCCCTCCCCAAACCCCACCCCACCGAAATAAATTAAAAAAAAAAAAAAGTATATAGACAGACCTACTGACCCACCATTATTAATGAATTCTATTATATATTCTAATCATTAATGTTCCAATAATACTCACATGTTGCTATTCTTACTAGTATAATAAAGCAATCAAAGAAGAGGGACTTTGATTAACACTTGAGCAAAAATCTGAAAAATCAGCAAAATCTAGACTAGTTTTCTGGCTGTGGATTTCCAGTCTAAAGATATAAGTGGACATCCAATACCTCGATTATGTTTTTTAAAAGTATATGTTGAATGGACATTGTGGGGAAGGAACAGAGGGTGGGAGGAGTAAATCAAGTAGCATGAAGGCCTGTACTATCATAAGTGAAGAAAATAGCTATAGTCATTGCTCTGTGAGAAAAGTCAAAAACTTATTAGTAACACTTAAAACCTTTGGTTCCTTTTAGGGTCTTTCTAGGACTCTATCATTTGAAACTCTGATCTTGAGTTTCCCTCCATTGTTTTGAAACAACAATCGATATTCAAAATAATGAACCTGGGATCCTCAAAATTTCAAAGAACCTTATAAATCTTTACAGATTACCTTAAAACTAAATTTTTTAAATTTATCAATTCTTTGTAACTTAACAACCAAAGCAGTAATTTCCCGTTAAAAATAGCCCCTTTTCTGAACTGTCAGCCAACTTTAAAAATTATTGCCTTAAACCAAATTTATTTATTCAGTAAGGATTTGAGTACATATTACATATGTGAGTTAGTATGAATATTGTTCAAACTGAAGAAACTTGTCAATTTTTGATACAATGGCAAATAAAGTGGCTTATTGATAAATTAGGCATGATATTTCTGGTTTTACTTTCTCTTTATAACTCCCATATATCTACAGTATATAGACAGGGCTTCCCTGGTGGTCCAGTGGGTAAGGACACCGCCTTGCAGTGCAAGGGGCGCCAGTTCAATCCCTGGCCTGGAAGGATCCCACATGCCATGGAGCGGCTGGACCCATGTGTCCAATTACCGAGCCAAGCTCTGAGCGCGATTCGCCCAGAGCTGGTGCTCTGCGACAACAGAGGCCACTGCGATGGGAGGCCCACACGGGCCGAAGAACAAAGATGGATGAAAATAGATAAACGAAAGACCAACAGAAGTGGTCCACCTGCCCTGCTCCCTCCCCAAACCCCACCCCACCGAAATAAATTAAAAAAAAAAAAAAGTATATAGACAGACCTACTGACCCACCATTATTAATGAATTCTATTATATATTCTAATCATTAATGTTCCAATAATACTCACATGTTGCTATTCTTACTAGTATAATAAAGCAATCAAAGAAGAGGGACTTTGATTAACACTTGAGCAAAAATCTGAAAAATCAGCAAAATCTAGACTAGTTTTCTGGCTGTGGATTTCCAGTCTAAAGATATAAGTGGACATCCAATACCTCGATTATGTTTTTTAAAAGTATATGTTGAATGGACATTGTGGGGAAGGAACAGAGGGTGGGAGGAGTAAATCAAGTAGCATGAAGGCCTGTACTATCATAAGTGAAGAAAATAGCTATAGTCATTGCTCTGTGAGAAAAGCAGATCCTTCAGGGGTGCTGTGTGATGGTTGGGAGGGATGGGAAGGGGCGGATAAAAAAAAGAAAAAGTATATGTTGACAAGATAATTTAATTTCACAGTCTGCTTTTAAAAAGTCTACTTTAAGCTATATCAAGGAAGATATGTATACCTGTATCTATGAATCTTACAAGCAATTTCTTTTAGTCTTTGCTAATATGACTACCAATAGATAGTTATTTTATATTTTCTTTCATGTTCATGTCACCTGCAGTGATTCAAAGACCATAAGTGTTAAGTACTGGTCTTTGAATCAGAAATTCCTGTTGAGTTTAATGTAAATTATTGATGTCAATTTCCCTGGTTCTACTATATAGATGTTCACATCACATGGTCAATTTAAAAGAAAATACATGGAGTATAAATTTTAAATTCATTTTTAAAAATTCTTCACGTTCATTCAGTTTACCATGTATTCAGACAAACCTGTATCGTGTATATAGATGAAGAAAAAGAAAACTGGATCACTAGAATAAAAACAATGAAGGGCTATAAACTGCAATAACATTGATGTCTTTGGGGGCTTCCCCTGGTGGTCCAGTGGGTAAGGACACCGCCTTGCAGTGCAAGGGGTGCCGGTTCGATCCCTGGCCTGGGAAGATCCCACATGCCGCAGAGCGGCTGGACTGATGTGTCCAATTACCGAGCCAGAGCTCTGGGGCGCATGCGCCCAGAGCCGGCGCTCTGCGACAACAGAGGCCACCGCGATGGGAGGCCCACAGGAGCCAAAGAACAAAGACGGATGAAAATAGAGAAATAGAAGACCAATAGAAGTGGCCTGCCCGTCCCCCTCCCTTCCCAATCGACTCCCCAAAAAGATAAATAAATAAAATGAATGTTTCAAAAAAAAAAACATTGATGCAAAATCTAGACTAGTTTTCTGGCTGTGGATTTCCAGTCTAAAGATATAAGTGGACATCCAATACCTCGATTATGTTTTTTAAAAGTATATGTTGAATGGACATTGTGGGGAAGGAACAGAGGGTGGGAGGAGTAAATCAAGTAGCATGAAGGCCTGTACTATCATAAGTGAAGAAAATAGCTATAGTCATTGCTCTGTGAGAAAAGCAGATCCTTCAGGGGTGCTGTGTGATGGTTGGGAGGGATGGGAAGGGGCGGATAAAAAAAAGAAAAAGTATATGTTGACAAGATAATTTAATTTCACAGTCTGCTTTTAAAAAGTCTACTTTAAGCTATATCAAGGAAGATATGTATACCTGTATCTATGAATCTTACAAGCAATTTCTTTTAGTCTTTGCTAATATGACTACCAATAGATAGTTATTTTATATTTTCTTTCATGTTCATGTCACCTGCAGTGATTCAAAGACCATAAGTGTTAAGTACTGGTCTTTGAATCAGAAATTCCTGTTGAGTTTAATGTAAATTATTGATGTCAATTTCCCTGGTTCTACTATATAGATGTTCACATCACATGGTCAATTTAAAAGAAAATACATGGAGTATAAATTTTAAATTCATTTTTAAAAATTCTTCACGTTCATTCAGTTTACCATGTATTCAGACAAACCTGTATCGTGTATATAGATGAAGAAAAAGAAAACTGGATCACTAGAATAAAAACAATGAAGGGCTATAAACTGCAATAACATTGATGTCTTTGGGGGCTTCCCCTGGTGGTCCAGTGGGTAAGGACACCGCCTTGCAGTGCAAGGGGTGCCGGTTCGATCCCTGGCCTGGGAAGATCCCACATGCCGCAGAGCGGCTGGACTGATGTGTCCAATTACCGAGCCAGAGCTCTGGGGCGCATGCGCCCAGAGCCGGCGCTCTGCGACAACAGAGGCCACCGCGATGGGAGGCCCACAGGAGCCAAAGAACAAAGACGGATGAAAATAGAGAAATAGAAGACCAATAGAAGTGGCCTGCCCGTCCCCCTCCCTTCCCAATCGACTCCCCAAAAAGATAAATAAATAAAATGAATGTTTCAAAAAAAAAAAAAACATTGATGTCTTTGACTCATCAAGGTTCATTAAAGAAGCAATGGAATTAAAATATGCCTTGACATTGCCATGTTTATTCATAAATCCTAAAAGCCAACCTTCACCTTAAATGATAGAAACTAACACTTTTTCATAAGACTTACGAATAGTCATCCTGATTCTTTTTAAAAAAAAGAACTATGATACTAAAAGGATGGCGCAATCTGGTTGCTATTCTTCATTTTTTAGGAAATAAGAGAAACCACATTCTTTGCTGATTTTTAATCATATAAAGGTTGAATTTTGCAATGATGTGCTTTGTTTCCTTATCTGTAGAACTTCTGGAATTCTCCTGTATTTTAAGACTATCGAAGTCAGCATGCTTGTTCTAAATTTCACTAGATTATCTTTTTTGGTAACAAATGCTTTTATTTATGACAGTCACTATAAGCTGGCTAAAACAAAAATGACCTAGGCATATTTTAACATGAAAAAGGAAACAAGCATAAATCTGAAATATTATAAAATATATAAACCTGAGTTTTTCTGTAATATTCTGAAATTAATCTAGAGTATGATCTCTCAAACAGGAGTATCAACAACTGATAAAAGTCTGACCCCACTTCTAACAGACTAATAAAAACAACATCACTTTTCATATAAAATAATTCTACTGGTGATTATTAGCTCTCAAACATCAAAATTTGTATTACTATGTGGTCTTAGATTTGTCTTCACTCAATTTTACACCAACAGGTGGGTAAGAGGTATTAAGCCAAAATCAGCTCTGGCTGACATAAAGTTAACTTAAATTGGGTTGATTAGTAATCTGAGTATAAAACATTTATTATTTTTTATTTTTTTATTTTTGGGCGGGGGTCGGGTTGGGGAGGGAGGGGAGCGGGCGGGCCACTTCTGTTGGTCTTTCATTTCTCTATTTTCTTTGTTCTTTGGCTCCTGTGAGCCTCCCATCACGGTGGCATCTATTGTCGCAGAGCACCGGCTCTGGGCACATGCGCTCCAGAGCTCTGGCTCGGTAACTGGACACATGGGTCCAGCCGCTCCGCGGCACGTGGGATCTTCCCAGGCCCAGGATCGAACTGGAGCCCCTTGCACTGCAAGGCGGTGTCCTTACCCACTGGACTACTAGGGGAAGCCCTAAAACATTTATTTTTAAGGCTATCATTACTTCACACTGAATTTTAGTTACATTTCAAATTTCACATTTACCATAAACAGAAATTTCTATGCATTTTCCTCTAGGGAGTGTAGGAGACTAGTATGTTTATATTTTGTATATAAAAATAAGAAAAATTTAAAAATATCTAGATGACAAGAAAGGCTGAAATTAAAGAATTCCAAAATTGGCTATTAAAATCATATTCAGAGTATATTAAATTAAGACCAATGATTGTTACGCTACTTGGCTCTGGCTCATTTGGGATGCATATTTTTACTTTTGCCTTTGGCAAAAAATTAAAGATAGATTTCATAAACATTTAGAAGCTCTTCATCACAATTTTTCTGAATATTCAAGGTTGTATCTATTGTTTTCAGATAAATATCTCAACAAATTCTTTTATAAGTTACTCATTAAGAGGAAAAAAACCTATTCATGTTGGATATACTGGGGGTTGTTTCAGAGGAATGGAAAATCAACTATAAGCTCTTCAAATGACAAAAATTAAATATTTTCCATAAATCCAATGTATTTGCAAAAATTTAAACTATTTGGTATAGTTTATACTAAACTATAATAGACATGTTATTAAATAGCTATATGCTTTTAGAAGCAGATTATTTTTAATTACAAATATAAATAAATCTATGTTTTATGTACTAAAAAAGGCAAGGCAAGAACAAAGGGAGGAAAAGAGAAAAATTAAATTAAAAACACTAATGTAAGTTAATACTGCTTACATATGAACATCAAGATGCCAAGGGACCCAATACAATCCTCAGTCTAACATTTTCAATGGCACAGACTAGTGATCACACGATACTGGTGATACTCTCTAGTTACCCCTGGCAACCTTTCTCAACTGTAACGATGCTACCCTACAATAGCTTTCACTGGGCAGCTTTCTTCACTTAGCTGAATGCTCTGGGACCATCACGGTGGCATCTATTGTCGCAGAGCACCGGCTCTGGGCACATGCGCCCAGAGCTCTGGCTCGGTAACTGGACACATGGGTCCAGCGCTCCGCTGCACGTGGGATCTTCCCAGGCCCAGGATCGAACTGGAGCCCTTGCACTGCAAGGCGAACTCTTTACCCACTGGACTACTAGGGGAAGCCCTAAAACATTTATTTTTAAGGCTATCATTACTTCACACTGAATTTTAGTTACATTTCAAATTTCACATTTACCATAAACAGAAATTTCTATGCATTTTCCTCTAGGGAGTGTAGGAGACTAGTATGTTTATATTTTGTATATAAAAATAAGAAAAATTTAAAAATATCTAGATGACAAGAAAGGCTGAAATTAAAGAATTCCAAAATTGGCTATTAAAATCATATTCAGAGTATATTAAATTAAGACCAATGATTGTTACGCTACTTGGCTCTGGCTCATTTGGGATGCATATTTTTACTTTTGCCTTTGGCAAAAAATTAAAGATAGATTTCATAAACATTTAGAAGCTCTTCATCACAATTTTTCTGAATATTCAAGGTTGTATCTATTGTTTTCAGATAAATATCTCAACAAATTCTTTTATAAGTTACTCATTAAGAGGAAAAAAACCTATTCATGTTGGATATACTGGGGGTTGTTTCAGAGGAATGGAAAATCAACTATAAGCTCTTCAAATGACAAAAATTAAATATTTTCCATAAATCCAATGTATTTGCAAAAATTTAAACTATTTGGTATAGTTTATACTAAACTATAATAGACATGTTATTAAATAGCTATATGCTTTTAGAAGCAGATTATTTTTAATTACAAATATAAATAAATCTATGTTTTATGTACTAAAAAAGGCAAGGCAAGAACAAAGGGAGGAAAAGAGAAAAATTAAATTAAAAACACTAATGTAAGTTAATACTGCTTACATATGAACATCAAGATGCCAAGGGACCCAATACAATCCTCAGTCTAACATTTTCAATGGCACAGACTAGTGATCACACGATACTGGTGATACTCTCTAGTTACCCCTGGCAACCTTTCTCAACTGTAACGATGCTACCCTACAATAGCTTTCACTGGGCAGCTTTCTCTTCACTTAGCTGAATGCTCTGGGACCATCTGCGTCGGCAAGCATAAAAGGCCAGCCTGCCTGTGGGCCCGTCACTCTGAACACCACCTCTCTGACCCTGATTAAATACAACTTTCAATCCTTTTTGTCCTCCCTGTTGACTTCTCCTATTAAGGGAGCCCTTTGACAAAGAAAGCGGAAGAGTGGACTAACTGCCCCCAAGAAAGGTGATGTCTGATACTGCTCAACACAAGGATTAGCAAGCCAATACATAACAAAAGCAAGTTTTGGGGGAGGGGAGAGGTAAAGAAAAAAAATGGTTTTAGCTAGAGCTTTGACTAATTCAGTAGGTACACAATTCAACAAATAGCTATACAAGAGGCCTTCTCTGAAAGAAATAACTATAGCAGAACAATAATTTGGAGAGATACCTTTCAACATCTTGACATAAGGCCATGACTTTGACAAAAACACCAGATATTTGTTTTGTATTTGATTTTTATTAATTAAAAAAGAAATCGTAGAGTTGAAGACAGGAAGGATGAAGACAAAATAAGAAACAAAGAGAAAATGCAAAAAAAAAATCGTAATTGTAATTTACTGTCTCATTAGAAAACATTAAATGCATTAAATTTATGTTATTCAAATACTTAAGTAAATTGGAAAACTGCAACATTCTACAAACATTTTTGTAACTTAACATATCTACCCCAAGGGAACTTCAATTTAAAAGGACTTTAATAGAATGAGATCCTTTAAAACGAAGAACTTATTCAACGATTTCTAGGCACATGGAAGCTTGTGCATATAATCTATAGTTCCTTAAGGTAGTACATGCCCACCAATATGGCAACTGATCAAAGTCACCACTTTTAACTATACTACCACTTTACCTAACTCACCAGCCTCCCTAGCTCCGGATCAGGCCAACCAATAAATGAAAGATCTGTCTGGCTCACTTAACCAACTGGATAACGCAACCTCATACATGCCTTGAAACACACACACACACACACACACACACACACACACATATACATACATTCAACTTAAGAAACTTTATTTAGGTCTACTAAAAAGTATAGCCTATAAGGTAAAACTTGACCACACTTATTCAAAGAATGGCCAATAAACCTAGAAAAGTCAAATGGTGGGTGGTGTAAAGAGGAAGAAGGAAGAAGGGAGGAGAGGTGGAGAGGTTCCCAGGACATGTGAGACTTCAAGAGCTAAAACTGGGAAAGTCTTGAACAAACCAGGACAAATTAGTCACCCTAGAGAAGGACGACACACACAATAAGAAACTATTACGCAGTAATAAGTACTGAGCCAGATTCTTTCACAGAATGTAATAATCATCAGAAGATTGTAAGGGAAGAATTTAAGTGAACAAGTCTAGCTAATTATGAGGATAAGTAAACTCAACAAGGCTGCACTGTTAGAAGAACAGGAATCAGAACTGTCTCCAAAGCCATAATTTCCCCACACTGTCTCCTCAGAGTCAAGTAAAAAGAAGGGAAGGGATACAACTATCATTTTACTTCAGAAAGCACAGGACTTGTCAAAGTCAGCAAGCTCAAATTCTACACATTTCTGACTATATTACAGTCCAAGAGAGCTACAGAAAAACAAAGTAATGTTTGATTAATCATATGAATTAAATAATGACATTTGAGCTGATAACTGAACACTTTGGAAAAACTGTAAACCAACACATTCCTACTCTGCTGGGAACAACTTCTAATTTCTAGACTTTTTGGTTTACTGAGGCCGGGAATTGATTCCTACAGAGAACAAGGTAAAGTGTGTATCTGGTACAGAGGGTACGGTCAGGAACAGAGAATGACCAGAAATGTGCTCTAAAAAAGGATTCAGATACAAAAATCAGAAGGAGCATACGATTTTCCCTTTCTAAAATTCTTTAATGTCTCCAGTTGTTCCCACTATCAAGGTCTTCCACATACTATCACTACAATAAATGGGATCTTGGTACTAACTTGGCTGAGGGTCCACAGGTCACTTCACTCCAAAAGTTAAGAAAACAATCAACAATCCTCCTCATTAATGCTCTTAGTTATTAATGAATACATATTTTCTATGTGTCATATAACAGGCCCTGGAAAGGTAGACCATGGTTCTCTCTTTGAAGCTTTGTACTAAAAGGTGAGTGGTAGGTTTCAGAAACATTGTAAAATCAAAAGCAATAAAGAAAAGCACATGCTATGACATATCAAAAGTTACACAAGCCTCAATGAATGGAAAAAAATGGAGAGGGAAGTTCAACAGAACTTGAGAAAAGGAAAGAACTCAGGCAACCACAGAAGGAATGAGAGAACAATCTAGATTGGTGGAAAGCAAACTAGTGAGCAGTTCAGCTAGAGTACAAGGAAGTACTGAGGGATTAAACAAATCAGAGCTAAAATTTATTCTTTAGGCAACCATTAGCCAAAAAGGCTTTTAAAAGGAGGAGAAAAATCTATTCAGGTACTGTTTTAAAAGATTAACCTGGCTATTCTAAATGTAGGAAGAGAATCACAGTATACGCCACAGGCTATATTCTCACAAAATTATTTCTCAAAAATCTCAATTATACATTTCTTTTTAAATATCTCATTTTATATTCTGTCCTAAGCACACATAAATCAACTCCAGATAAACACTGAAGGTAAAATGGCTTCACTATTTATCAGATATGTGAACCAAAGTTCAGAATATATTTGTCTAAACTCAAATACTAAGAGCCTTACCATTACTGCAAAACAAGGTTGACAAAAAGAAAAAGAAGTCATGTAATTGGAGAACTCCTATTAACAAAAGCAGAAATTTTGTTGGTGTAAACAATCTCCTGCCTCACTCACCCAACCTGCCCCCTCACTCAAGACCGATTAATTCTAGAGATAGGCCGAATTGATTCCTACAGAGAACAAGGTAAAGTGTGTATCTGGTACAGAGGGTACGGTCAGGAACAGAGAATGACCAGAAATGTGCTCTAAAAAAGGATTCAGATACAAAAATCAGAAGGAGCATACGATTTTCCCTTTCTAAAATTCTTTAATGTCTCCAGTTGTTCCCACTATCAAGGTCTTCCACATACTATCACTACAATAAATGGGATCTTGGTACTAACTTGGCTGAGGGTCCACAGGTCACTTCACTCCAAAAGTTAAGAAAACAATCAACAATCCTCCTCATTAATGCTCTTAGTTATTAATGAATACATATTTTCTATGTGTCATATAACAGGCCCTGGAAAGGTAGACCATGGTTCTCTCTTTGAAGCTTTGTACTAAAAGGTGAGTGGTAGGTTTCAGAAACATTGTAAAATCAAAAGCAATAAAGAAAAGCACATGCTATGACATATCAAAAGTTACACAAGCCTCAATGAATGGAAAAAAATGGAGAGGGAAGTTCAACAGAACTTGAGAAAAGGAAAGAACTCAGGCAACCACAGAAGGAATGAGAGAACAATCTAGATTGGTGGAAAGCAAACTAGTGAGCAGTTCAGCTAGAGTACAAGGAAGTACTGAGGGATTAAACAAATCAGAGCTAAAATTTATTCTTTAGGCAACCATTAGCCAAAAAGGCTTTTAAAAGGAGGAGAAAAATCTATTCAGGTACTGTTTTAAAAGATTAACCTGGCTATTCTAAATGTAGGAAGAGAATCACAGTATACGCCACAGGCTATATTCTCACAAAATTATTTCTCAAAAATCTCAATTATACATTTCTTTTTAAATATCTCATTTTATATTCTGTCCTAAGCACACATAAATCAACTCCAGATAAACACTGAAGGTAAAATGGCTTCACTATTTATCAGATATGTGAACCAAAGTTCAGAATATATTTGTCTAAACTCAAATACTAAGAGCCTTACCATTACTGCAAAACAAGGTTGACAAAAAAAGAAAAAAGAAGTCATGTAATTGGAGAACTCCTATTAACAAAAGCAGAAATTTTGTTGGTGTAAACAATCTCCCTGCCTCACTCACCGTCAACCTGTCCTCCCTACACAGAAAAAGCATAAGGAATAAGAGATTGAGGGTAGGGACGTGGGTGGAAGGAACTGACCAAGGGACCTAAGAGAAAGGTTAATATTCAAGGATATGGATAGACTATGCTCTGTAATAAAGAAACCAAAAAAGGTAAGAAATGTACACAAATAACTGAAATATTAGTTACCATTGACATCTGCTAAAAAATGCGGATCATCACTAGCTGCAGTAGAGAAAGCTTAACAAAAAGGAAGCATCAGCTGAGCTAGTTTTTGAAGGCTGGTTGAATTGAATTCTGGCAGTCTGAGACGAGACAAAGCATTCCAGGTAGAGAACTATGAACTACAGCCAAAGCTGTAAGACTGGAAAAGCGTTCAGTATGTGGTGATAATCTAGCATTCATTCACAATAGCAAGCTTTTAACTTGAATTATGACATGCTTGCTGATTCCACTGTGGTATTAATATCTTAGAGGAATCAGATAATGGTACCTGCTAGTGTCTAGCTATATGCAGCAGGTATCCAATAAAGGGCTGTTTCCTTCCTTTCATTGAGCATTCCCTCCAAGTGGCTTCTAAGCACTTACAAGGGTTCTAGAAACCAGAGATCCATGGCTCCTCAACACTGCTATTAGAAAGTCTGGATTAATTGCAGTTGTAAAATCCAAAAAAGTACAAAAGAACATTTGGTTTAATGTTCCAAACAATACAGGAATCTCTACTGAGAGATTCTGGGTAGGAAAGTAAGAAAGCTGCAGTGACATTATTTAAAATTTAAACTATTTACATTTGTAAACAGACTGTACATCCATAGGCAGTACGATATAATAGGAAAAGCATTAGATTAGAAACTTCACCGATTAGAACCTATTTCCTCAAATGCAAAACTGGGTAAATACCTGTTTTGTGACTACCTTCTTTGAGACCTATGAAGATTATATGAGAAAATATGGGGAAGTACTTAAATCATAAAGCACAATACAAATAATATTCTACTACTATTTACTAAAACTAATTTTTAATAGATTCATACTGAGAGAAAAGCTGAGAGAAAAGCTTTTGTTTTCTCACAAAACTGCAGTATTTCACAGGCTTATGACTCACTGCCAAGCAAATGATAAAGACAATATAAAATACTTTTGTTTCCAAATTAATTTTTAATAGAATTGGGCCAATGGCTTTGAAGTCTTAACTGCTACCTTGGAAACCATCTTCATAAACAAAACAACGCACCGGTACAGATATTACTGCACCTAGAACAGGGACTGGCACAAACCGTTCAAAATTCCATCTATTCAAAATGCGGATCATCACTAGCTGCAGTAGAAAAGCTTAACAAAAAGGAAGCATCAGCTGAGCTAGTTTTTGAAGGCTGGTTGAATTGAATTCTGGCAGTCTGAGACGAGACAAAGCATTCCAGGTAGAGAACTATGAACTACAGCCAAAGCTGTAAGACTGGAAAAGCGTTCAGTATGTGGTGATAATCTAGCATTCATTCACAATAGCAAGCTTTTAACTTGAATTATGACATGCTTGCTGATTCCACTGTGGTATTAATATCTTAGAGGAATCAGATAATGGTACCTGCTAGTGTCTAGCTATATGCAGCAGGTATCCAATAAAGGGCTGTTTCCTTCCTTTCATTGAGCATTCCCTCCAAGTGGCTTCTAAGCACTTACAAGGGTTCTAGAAACCAGAGATCCATGGCTCCTCAACACTGCTATTAGAAAGTCTGGATTAATTGCAGTTGTAAAATCCAAAAAAGTACAAAAGAACATTTGGTTTAATGTTCCAAACAATACAGGAATCTCTACTGAGAGATTCTGGGTAGGAAAGTAAGAAAGCTGCAGTGACATTATTTAAAATTTAAACTATTTACATTTGTAAACAGACTGTACATCCATAGGCAGTACGATATAATAGGAAAAGCATTAGATTAGAAACTTCACCGATTAGAACCTATTTCCTCAAATGCAAAACTGGGTAAATACCTGTTTTGTGACTACCTTCTTTGAGACCTATGAAGATTATATGAGAAAATATGGGGAAGTACTTAAATCATAAAGCACAATACAAATAATATTCTACTACTATTTACTAAAACTAATTTTTAATAGATTCATACTGAGAGAAAAGCTGAGAGAAAAGCTTTTGTTTTCTCACAAAACTGCAGTATTTCACAGGCTTATGACTCACTGCCAAGCAAATGATAAAGACAATATAAAATACTTTTGTTTCCAAATTAATTTTTAATAGAATTGGGCCAATGGCTTTGAAGTCTTAACTGCTACCTTGGAAACCATCTTCATAAACAAAACAACGCACCGGTACAGATATTACTGCACCTAGAACAGGGACTGGCACAAACCGTTC
The DNA here is from genome assembly GCA_022376925.1 of Tragulus kanchil. Lineage (NCBI taxonomy): Eukaryota > Metazoa > Chordata > Mammalia > Artiodactyla > Tragulidae > Tragulus > Tragulus kanchil. The sequence continues at coordinate 47,196,473 of JAIOJX010000023.1, forward strand.
AAAATTCTGAGCAACGGAGTAAATTTAAAAGATGTTTAATTCTGATCTAAGTATATTCAAATGCAGAAATGTCACTGGTACTTCGCTGCTAATTTTTGTCCATTTCTATCAACCTGAGTCCCTTTTCAACATGTTAATTTAACATCCCTCGTGAGCAATGAGTCTCTGGCAAACTTTCTTGATATCACTTGTTTTCTTAGTTGGAAGGCAGCAATAGTAATATCTACCTTCATTCACAAGGTTGTGAAGTGAGGTGTGAAGGTGTGAAGGATTAAATGAGCTAAAGAACATATCATACATAAAGCACATATAAAACACCCAAAATATATGTAAAATACAGTGCTTACCACAGAAGAGGTAAGTCTCATTCCATCCTTATTCTTAAATCACTAGCAAAGGAACTGTCAAATTGTATTATAAAAAAGAAAATTATGGTCAAAAGTTCACAGTAACAAACTATTTTCTGACCCCACGTGATGGTGGAAACTGGTCCACCATACTGATTTTATGGTACCATGGCAATGTATTTAGTAAATATACTCTCCATTAAATAATATCCTGTATTTTGGTATCAGACACTAAACATTTCATAATGTATTCACATCTGTCTTTAACATGGCCACAGAAACACAAGAATTGGACAAGAATTGCCATATATTGATGCTAAAGATGAAGATACTGGGGAATAAATGATTTGCCCAAGGTTATCATCTGCCTCAATAGTGACAAAGCCAGAGTAGCATTTAACATTCCCTCTTCTACATGAAGCACAACCTCTACCACAGTGATTTCATTCTTTTCCTCTTTCAAACCTGACCTTCCTCTAGCATCCATTACCAGAAGAATGGAATCACTACCTCTTACCAGTTCTAAAAAGCAACCAGTATCCTTATGCCTAATCTTACTCTTGCCTGCCCAACTCTTATTCTCTAATTTTCTGCCACATTGAATTTCCTAAATCGCAAATATGATGACATTCATTATCTTAAGAAAAACCCCTTCTAGAAATCCTTAAATTCTCTGATCATATATATAAGGCCCTTCATAATCTGATCCTAATTTACCACTCTAATCTGGCTTAATTATACTTTAATCTTGAAAACCAGTCCTTAATTCCTTCTATTTAGCCCTTCTAATCTATCAAAATTTTTGAGTAAACCATACATTTGAGTCCAACATACATACGTTCCATTCCTGAAACCTGGAACCCTCTCTCCCCACTCCAGGCTCAAATCCGTTCGGCTGATTTTTATTTATCCTTCAGGTCTTGCTTTAGTTTTCCTCCAAGAAATCTTACTTCATTTCCCAACACTGAATTAGGAATTATGACCATGTGCCCCTATGACAACCAGTATTCACATCTGTCCAGGCGCTTCTCTTCCTGTATTGTGAGTGTTCATTTATGTGTCTCCCTCCCTGCCAAACTCTGAACTAACCACGTGAAGGCAGTATCACAGCTTACACGTCAGCCACACTGGTAGGTACTCAATAATAATTTATTGAATTGTGGTTCACCATCAGATGTCTTCCAAGGAATTATTTGCTTTAAATAGCAGTTTGAAATAAGCAAATGAGAGGATGTGACATGTAAATACCTGAAACTGTAATTTAAAATATAATAGTAAATTACTGAATAAGTAAATAATTCCTTGAAAGACATCTAATGGTGAACAAAAATCCAACAAAATATTGAGCATCTACCCATGTGGCTGACATGTGTAAGCTGTGATACTGACTTCAAGTGGTTAGTTCAGAGTTTGGCAGGGAGGGAGACACATAAAGGAGCACTCACGATACAGGAAGAGAAGCGCCTGGACAGATGTGAATACAGGATGTCATAGGGGCACATGGTCGTAATTCCTAATTCAGTGTTGGGAGATGAAGTAAGATTTCTTGGAGGAAAACTAAAGCAAGACCTGAAGGATAAATAAAAATCAGCCGAACGGATTTGAGCCTGGAGTGGGGAGAGAGGGTTCCAGGTTTCAGGAATGGAACGTATGTATGTGGCCCAACTGCTACTGGTTTACTCAAAAATTTATGTATAATTAGATGTGGCTGGAGCATAGATTGTGAAGGTGATTAAAATAGTTACTTCTCCAAAATACTAGAAGGCAGAATATTGAACAATAAAGAAGGACTATGCATTCTATCAAAGTATTTCAAGGAGAGAAGAAGAATCTGCAAACCACTGGCTTATTTAATTGTGTAGCTTATATTTATTTATATTTAAGTCACTATGCCAAATATAAAGCAAACTTCTCTACACTGCATTCATCACCTAACTCAGTATTGTTGTGTCTGAAAGTGATTCTTTTAAAAAGTTTTCTTAAATTTGATTTTTGGGGGGGCTTAAACATCCATTTATTTTCTAGAATAATCCAACTCCAATTTCACACTATAAAGTAACTAAGAAAAAAATGGTTTGATATGCCAAGAATTTGATATACCTATTTGACATATCAAATGGGATTTGATTCATCTTACAGAAGACTTTTTTTTCCTAAGTGAGATATATCTATCATGTTTTGGTGAGTTCTTACCAGGAAATTAGCTATTATAAATTATTCAATGGAACAGATGCTCTCTGCCATTCCTCCACCCTGCCACTGCCATACCCTTCCTTCACTACTCACTGAAGAAAAAGACAAGACAAGACAAGAAAACATCCACCATTGGATTCTGTTCCACAGTGAATATAAATGAAAAAAACATAGCGGTCCTCACTGATCAATCATGGCAGAACCCTCATGGCATGGTCACCACCGCTAACGAGCAAAGCAAAGCATCCACCACCCTTTTTATTAAAGGAAAGAAAAAAGTGAAAATTATAAGACTAGTTAGGTTTTAGGATGGAAAAAAATCTTGGCAAAAGTAATTCACTATCATTCATTACCTCTTAATACATGAAGATTTAAGTCCTCTGACATTTTTCAAAAGTTATTATAAAGGAAAGAACATATTAACATGGAACCTAGATGTGAATACAGGATGTCATAGGGGCACATGGTCATAATTCCTAATTCAGTGTTGGGAAATGAAGTAAGATTTCTTGGAGGAAAACTAAAGCAAGACCTGAAGGATAAATAAAAATCAGCCGAACGGATTTGAGCCTGGAGTGGGGAGAGAGGGTTCCAGGTTTCAGGAATGGAACGTATGTATGTGGCCCAACTGCTACTGGTTTGCTCAAAAATTTATGTATAATTAGATGTGGCTGGAGCATAGATTGTGAAGGTGATTAAAATAGTTACTTCTCCAAAATACTAGAAGGCAGAATATTGAACAATAAAGAAGGACTATGCATTCTATCAAAGTATTTCAAGGAGAGAAGAAGAATCTGCAAACCACTGGCTTATTTAATTGTGTAGCTTATATTTATTTATATTTAAGTCACTATGCCAAATATAAAGCAAACTTCTCTACACTGCATTCATCACCTAACTCAGTATTGTTGTGTCTGAAAGTGATTCTTTTAAAAAGTTTTCTTAAATTTGATTTTTGGGGGGGCTTAAACATCCATTTATTTTCTAGAATAATCCAACTCCAATTTCACACTATAAAGTAACTAAGAAAAAAATGGTTTGATATGCCAAGAATTTGATATACCTATTTGACATATCAAATGGGATTTGATTCATCTTACAGAAGACTTTTTTTTCCTAAGTGAGATATATCTATCATGTTTTGGTGAGTTCTTACCAGGAAATTAGCTATTATAAATTATTCAATGGAACAGATGCTCTCTGCCATTCCTCCACCCTGCCACTGCCATACCCTTCCTTCACTACTCACTGAAGAAAAAGACAAGACAAGACAAGAAAACATCCACCATTGGATTCTGTTCCACAGTGAATATAAATGAAAAAAACATAGCGGTCCTCACTGATCAATCATGGCAGAACCCTCATGGCATGGTCACCACCGCTAACGAGCAAAGCAAAGCATCCACCACCCTTTTTATTAAAGGAAAGAAAAAAGTGAAAATTATAAGACTAGTTAGGTTTTAGGATGGAAAAAAATCTTGGCAAAAGTAATTCACTATCATTCATTACCTCTTAATACATGAAGATTTAAGTCCTCTGACATTTTTCAAAAAGTTATTATAAAGGAAACCATATTTAAGTACATTAAGAACTGCCTTCTAAACAACTTACATGAATAAGCTATTTTAAAAGTAACCTTTTTCAGAAATTAACATAACACTGTAAAACTGTACTGCAATTAAAAAAAAAAAAGATCTGGCCAGCTTAAAAAATAAATAAAAGCAACCCTTTTATAAATGAATACTCATTTATACATTGAGCTCTTTAAAAAAAAAAAAAAAGACTGCCTAAAATAAAATACAACTGTTATTACATCATGGTGTGGCTTGTAGAAAATCCAGGTTGATCTAAATAGGAAATGTATCTATTGAAAAAGTATGAGTTTAGGATGGCCTTTATTTTTTTTAAGAAGATACTCTAGCACAATGGAAGTTCACTTCCTTAGAGTTCACTTCACAAGTACTTGACCTGTATGCAAAGCAGCTCAGGCTATCTTTGCAAAATGGCGAGAATAAGAAATAAAAGGGCTAAGAGTGTAAGTCCAGCTAAGCAGCAACCATATGGCACTACAAAGCACAACTGCAAGACAATAAGCATACCTAAAAAATGCTGGATTTTAAGGTAAATCCTTATTGGTTAACAGATTGTAAAATGAATACAATGAGAATCAAGATGTGCAGGATAGTAAGTCTGGAGACACAGAAGACAAACTCTATAGTCATGCCCTTATATCACACAATTTTATGCAAACTGTTCATACTCTGTAAAAATTCAGTCTATTGTGTGATTCTCTTTGTGACCATTAACTAATGAAAACATTGGAAGCCTAGCTAGACTAGTTAATGTTTTCATTTCAACTTTGATCAACGCTTTGCTGATACAGTTGTACAGTAAAGACTGAAAAGCATTTCAGTAGCCAATCTGGACAATTTTTCTGTTGTTGTTGTTTTCCAATCAACCATGTCTACAAAGAAAGCAGGCTAACTCCTCTAGCATAGTTCACAGTGCAGTTTGAATAGATGCCCACGGCTTTGGAAGTATATGTGTGTACGTGTGTATATAAATTCAGTTTTAACCCTAGAACATGAATCTTGAACACTGCCTCTAGTGCTTTTTGCAATACTTACAATTTACTAATGAACTCCAAAATGATACAGCTATAAAGACTGAGTAAAGGAGGAAACAATGTTGATGTTCCCTCCAACATAAGCTGGTTTAAAAAGCAAGTAATATTTTTCCAAAGAAAAATAGCAAGATTAAAGAGTTTCCAAAGCACTTACAAACAGGCAAGGTACAGTGCTGAAATAATTTCACAGGGTGAGAATGGTTTGATGATCTGCCAATTTTACAACAAAGGTTTAGAATTTTCCAAGAGAGGTCTTATTAAAACTTAAAATCTATTTTTATACTATTAAATTTTATAAGGTAGATCTAGGACATCAAGATGAAAACAAATATACATAGATTTCAACTGGTCAACTCATCAATTCCTTTATAATTTGTATGTAATAAACTTCACCCAGATATAATTCTAAAATTCCTTCCATAATTCTTTCCCATGTGTTGGCTAATGTTAAGTTTAAACAATTTATGGACAATTCTGTAAAAATGGAATACCAGCTAAGCAGCAACCATATGGCACTACAAAGCACAACTGCAAGACAATAAGCATACCTAAAAAATGCTGGATTTTAAGGTAAATCCTTATTGGTTAACAGATTGTAAAATGAATACAATGAGAATCAAGATGTGCAGGATAGTAAGTCTGGAGACACAGAAGACAAACTCTATAGTCATGCCCTTATATCACACAATTTTATGCAAACTGTTCATACTCTGTAAAAATTCAGTCTATTGTGTGATTCTCTTTGTGACCATTAACTAATGAAAACATTGGAAGCCTAGCTAGACTAGTTAATGTTTTCATTTCAACTTTGATCAACGCTTTGCTGATACAGTTGTACAGTAAAGACTGAAAAGCATTTCAGTAGCCAATCTGGACAATTTTTCTGTTGTTGTTGTTTTCCAATCAACCATGTCTACAAAGAAAGCAGGCTAACTCCTCTAGCATAGTTCACAGTGCAGTTTGAATAGATGCCCACGGCTTTGGAAGTATATGTGTGTACGTGTGTATATAAATTCAGTTTTAACCCTAGAACATGAATCTTGAACACTGCCTCTAGTGCTTTTTGCAATACTTACAATTTACTAATGAACTCCAAAATGATACAGCTATAAAGACTGAGTAAAGGAGGAAACAATGTTGATGTTCCCTCCAACATAAGCTGGTTTAAAAAGCAAGTAATATTTTTCCAAAGAAAAATAGCAAGATTAAAGAGTTTCCAAAGCACTTACAAACAGGCAAGGTACAGTGCTGAAATAATTTCACAGGGTGAGAATGGTTTGATGATCTGCCAATTTTACAACAAAGGTTTAGAATTTTCCAAGAGAGGTCTTATTAAAAACTTAAAATCTATTTTTATACTATTAAATTTTATAAGGTAGATCTAGGACATCAAGATGAAAACAAATATACATAGATTTCAACTGGTCAACTCATCAATTCCTTTATAATTTGTATGTAATAAACTTCACCCAGATATAATTCTAAAATTCCTTCCATAATTCTTTCCCATGTGTTGGCTAATGTTAAGTTTAAACATTAATCATAATTGGAGCATTTTCATTCTATAAAATAAAAGAAACAGGCCTTTTACATAACAGATAAATATACATATATGACTTCTATGATCCCTTTTCCTGCATGGTATTTTCAAATGTGAGGGCCCAACTTGTCACTGAATCCGGCTTTCCTGGATGCAAAACCATTTAGCGTGCCGATACAATGAATTGGTTTCTGGAGTCCAAATCTAATTTCATGCTTTTGTTTAAGCATATGTAAATCTTTTAATTTGAAAGCAATTCTTAATGGATAAAATTAATATGTAAATGTAAACTGTAAATATAAAATACACAATTTAAAATAACTTAAGGCAACAAGCTCTAAATTTCCATCAATATCTCTGCAACAATTAGAACATGCTTTTAATAAGTTTCACTGTGCCATTCTGTCATCTTGGCTTTACTGCATTAATACAACAGAATATGCTATCAGGAGGAAGTTTAAAACACTATCTACACAGAATACAAAATTTGATATAAGCATGTTTATCATACAGCATTAACAGTCCACATGGTAAGAGAAATACATATTGTATCCAGGACTGCATACGCACACACTTTCTCCTTTGAGAGCACTGTCAAGTACCGTGGAAGCAAGAAAGTGCCCCCATACATACAGCAAGGAAATCATACACCTGAAACACAAAGGATCCATTTCTAAATCTCTAGGAAAAGAAAACATTGAATATATATTTCCATTTACGATGACAAAAAAACAAAGATCCAAAGCACTTACAAACAGGCAAGGTACAGTGCTGAAATAATTTCACAGGGTGAGAATGGTTTGATGATCTGCCAATTTTACAACAAAGGGTTAGAATTTTCCAAGAGAGGTCTTATTAAAACTTAAAATCTATTTTTATACTATTAAATTTTATAAGGTAGATCTAGGACATCAAGATGAAAACAAATATACATAGATTTCAACTGGTCAACTCATCAATTCCTTTATAATTTGTATGTAATAAACTTCACCCAGATATAATTCTAAAATTCCTTCCATAATTCTTTCCCATGTGTTGGCTAATGTTAAGTTTAAACATTAATCATAATTGGAGCATTTTCATTCTATAAAATAAAAGAAACAGGCCTTTTACATAACAGATAAATATACATATATGACTTCTATGATCCCTTTTCCTGCATGGTATTTTCAAATGTGAGGGCCCAACTTGTCACTGAACCCGGGCTTTCCTGGATGCAAAACCATTTAGCGTGCCGATACAATGAATTGGTTTCTGGAGTCCAAATCTAATTTCATGCTTTTGTTTAAGCATATGTAAATCTTTTAATTTGAAAGCAATTCTTAATGGATAAAATTAATATGTAAATGTAAACTGTAAATATAAAATACACAATTTAAAATAACTTAAGGCAACAAGCTCTAAATTTCCATCAATATCTCTGCAACAATTAGAACATGCTTTTAATAAGTTTCACTGTGCCATTCTGTCATCTTGGCTTTACTGCATTAATACAACAGAATATGCTATCAGGAGGAAGTTTAAAACACTATCTACACAGAATACAAAATTTGATATAAGCATGTTTATCATACAGCATTAACAGTCCACATGGTAAGAGAAATACATATTGTATCCAGGACTGCATACGCACACACTTTCTCCTTTGAGAGCACTGTCAAGTACCGTGGGAAGCAAGAAAGTGCCCCCATACATACAGCAAGGAAATCATACACCTGAAACACAAAGGATCCATTTCTAAATCTCTAGGAAAAGAAAACATTGAATATATATTTCCATTTACCACAGATGCTAAAGAAAAACTCAAATTTGATTTTAGTATTATTTGGTAGAAATACAAACCAGTAAAGGTTTTAAGGGACTATATACAGATTACACCATAACATGTGCTAATCATTTTGTTAATAATAATTTAGACAAATAAGCAGTTTATGTTTTCCTTATTTTGGCAGCCAGGTATTTGGAATTCAGTTGGATACCCTAGGCACCTTCCCCCTAACAAAAGCAAGTTCACTTATGATTTATTCAGATTGTAAGCATATCTTGATACATGGAAGAAAGAAATACAAATGGAAAACTCTGAGAAAATATCAGAATCAGTAAGATAACAATTCAACACCCATTTTAACAGGAGGGAAAAAAAAGAGTTCAGTGTTTCAAGAACTGGAATTATATATTCTGACTGACCCTAAGCTGGTTTAGGAAAAAGCTCTACTGATATTAACTACCTTCATTAAGTAGTCAGCAACTTAGTTATCTAACCCTAGGGTTAAACATTTTATTGCAGTAGTCAATTTGGAAGTTATAAAATTCTTCTGTTGGGATTGTTACTTGGGGGGTGGGGGTAGGGAGGCAGCAAAGAAAATCAGTGAAATCTCCAGAATGAACAGCCTGGCACCTTAGTATCTCACTGAGCACTCAGGAAAGCAATACTATAGAAAGCAGGTTACCGTTTATGATAGTTGTATTTTCAGTGTTATCTAGAGAAAAACAGGTTCATCCATGCAAAATGGACTGTTTTAGAAGATATTGCTGCTAAAATGAAAGACTTTTCAAAAGGCAAAAGTGATTATTCCAGATGAAATGAGAAGCTCCAATGTCAACCTTACTTCCTGAATCAGCAAAAATCAAAGCTTTACTCAGAATAGGAAATTGGAGATTTTCTTTTAATTTACATATCTTTTTTGCTGAGTATGTTTTAGCTGAAATATGAGAGAACTTCTAAGAGACAGCACTTCTCATTTCCAACCATGCTTTTGCTATGACATTATAAAATACCACTACTTAGGACTAAGAATACATCAATTTTACTAGCACTAATGTAGAAGAATCAAAGAGTTTAAGTCAGAAATAGCTTTCCATTTATAGCATTTTGTTAAATACTCATTAGCCAAGCCAAACATCCAGCTATAAAGTAAAAATTTTAGCTATCATCAGGACATATTTAAATAGCTAAGGTTTGGCATATTAGAAGCAAAATTCCTAAATATATAATAAGCCTTATATAAAAAGCAAGAAAAGCATTTTTAATCCAGATACCTTATTGTCATATATATACAACTATTAAGTGTGTGCAATCTTTTAACAAAATGAATAAGAAGTCCAAGTGTGTTAAGAAGCACTGAGAAATTTAGGAAATTATTCTGTTAAGTGAACTGATTGTTTTTAAAATACAAAGTTTATTCAGTACTTTATAAACAAACAATATTTCTATAATTTACTAACATTAAAATCTGAAAATATATCTAAACTGTTGACAAATACATATGCCTTGGTTATTTTCTTTACATCAATATTTTACATTAAATGTCTTTCCATCTATCTGGATTGCTTTTTCTTAACAATAATAAAAAATGACGGCCTGTTAACAAGAGGAAGAAATTTTGTTCAGTTCCATTTATTTTTGAAGAATTTATTTTTCTTCTGTTGGGATTGTTACTTGGGGGGTGGGGGTAGGGAGGCAGCAAAGAAAATCAGTGAAATCTCCAGAATGAACAGCCTGGCACCTTAGTATCTCACTGAGCACTCAGGAAAGCAATACTATAGAAAGCAGGTTACCGTTTATGATAGTTGTATTTTCAGTGTTATCTAGAGAAAAACAGGTTCATCCATGCAAAATGGACTGTTTTAGAAGATATTGCTGCTAAAATGAAAGACTTTTCAAAAGGCAAAAGTGATTATTCCAGATGAAATGAGAAGCTCCAATGTCAACCTTACTTCCTGAATCAGCAAAAATCAAAGCTTTACTCAGAATAGGAAATTGGAGATTTTCTTTTAATTTACATATCTTTTTTGCTGAGTATGTTTTAGCTGAAATATGAGAGAACTTCTAAGAGACAGCACTTCTCATTTCCAACCATGCTTTTGCTATGACATTATAAAATACCACTACTTAGGACTAAGAATACATCAATTTTACTAGCACTAATGTAGAAGAATCAAAGAGTTTAAGTCAGAAATAGCTTTCCATTTATAGCATTTTGTTAAATACTCATTAGCCAAGCCAAACATCCAGCTATAAAGTAAAAATTTTAGCTATCATCAGGACATATTTAAATAGCTAAGGTTTGGCATATTAGAAGCAAAATTCCTAAATATATAATAAGCCTTATATAAAAAGCAAGAAAAGCATTTTTAATCCAGATACCTTATTGTCATATATATACAACTATTAAGTGTGTGCAATCTTTTAACAAAATGAATAAGAAGTCCAAGTGTGTTAAGAAGCACTGAGAAATTTAGGAAATTATTCTGTTAAGTGAACTGATTGTTTTTAAAATACAAAGTTTATTCAGTACTTTATAAACAAACAATATTTCTATAATTTACTAACATTAAAATCTGAAAATATATCTAAACTGTTGACAAATACATATGCCTTGGTTATTTTCTTTACATCAATATTTTACATTAAATGTCTTTCCATCTATCTGGATTGCTTTTTCTTAACAATAATAAAAAATGACGGCCTGTTAACAAGAGGAAGAAATTTTGTTCAGTTCCATTTATTTTTGAAGAATTTATGTTGTCTGCCTATTCTGATCCCTACTTTGGCTACGTATACAGCTTATTCTTTATTTTAGGATTTGTAAAGTATGAAATGTGTTTTAACCCCCATGTGAGGACTGTTTTCAATGAATTTTATTTGGTGAATGTAAAAAAAATTGTATTTTGGTTTATTTTCAAGTGATATGAAAGTAATTTACAAGATTTCTTATTCATAAACTTTTTAAACATCAACAATTTATCTGACTTTAAATATGAGAATTTTGCCTCTAACCATAATTAAAACAAAATTTTATTTGCCTTCTAACATCACTAACATAAAATTCAGGTTGACACAGTTAAGTCTGGGTAACCTGCCTATCTTTAACCTGTATAAAACAAATCCTCTAGCAATTACTTAAGTGACACATAAGCCTTGAGAAATATGTGTAATATTCTTAGAAACTGAATTATATTTGCAGCAATCTAAAGCAAAAAAATATACTGGATTATGTTACTATGGATAAAGAACCTAAACTAGCCTTAAAAAAACAAACCCCAACCATGGAAAAGGCGGGTAAGATGAGTTTATAGGTATTTTTCTATATTCTTTTCACATGAGTCACTTACATACAAGTAACATTCACAAGGCAAAGAAGACATTAATGATATTTAGGTTCAAAAACTTCACCAGTCAAATACTGTCTTCAAATAACGTGGAAATTAAAACCAAGGGCTAATGCTGACCATTATTCTAATTGCCTTATAACGGATTTAGCTTCAAAACTGACGCTTTTTTGACCTTATTGTCATATATATACAACTATTAAGTGTGTGCAATCTTTTAACAAAATGAATAAGAAGTCCAAGTGTGTTAAGAAGCACTGAGAAATTTAGGAAATTATTCTGTTAAGTGAACTGATTGTTTTTAAAATACAAAGTTTATTCAGTACTTTATAAACAAACAATATTTCTATAATTTACTAACATTAAAATCTGAAAATATATCTAAACTGTTGACAAATACATATGCCTTGGTTATTTTCTTTACATCAATATTTTACATTAAATGTCTTTCCATCTATCTGGATTGCTTTTTCTTAACAATAATAAAAAATGACGGCCTGTTAACAAGAGGAAGAAATTTTGTTCAGTTCCATTTATTTTTGAAGAATTTATGTTGTCTGCCTATTCTGATCCCTACTTTGGCTACGTATACAGCTTATTCTTTATTTTAGGATTTGTAAAGTATGAAATGTGTTTTAACCCCCATGTGAGGACTGTTTTCAATGAATTTTATTTGGTGAATGTAAAAAAAATTGTATTTTGGTTTATTTTCAAGTGATATGAAAGTAATTTACAAGATTTCTTATTCATAAACTTTTTAAACATCAACAATTTATCTGACTTTAAATATGAGAATTTTGCCTCTAACCATAATTAAAACAAAATTTTATTTGCCTTCTAACATCACTAACATAAAATTCAGGTTGACACAGTTAAGTCTGGGTAACCTGCCTATCTTTAACCTGTATAAAACAAATCCTCTAGCAATTACTTAAGTGACACATAAGCCTTGAGAAATATGTGTAATATTCTTAGAAACTGAATTATATTTGCAGCAATCTAAAGCAAAAAAATATACTGGATTATGTTACTATGGATAAAGAACCTAAACTAGCCTTAAAAAAACAAACCCCAACCATGGAAAAGGCGGGTAAGATGAGTTTATAGGTATTTTTCTATATTCTTTTCACATGAGTCACTTACATACAAGTAACATTCACAAGGCAAAGAAGACATTAATGATATTTAGGTTCAAAAACTTCACCAGTCAAATACTGTCTTCAAATAACGTGGAAATTAAAACCAAGGGCTAATGCTGACCATTATTCTAATTGCCTTATAACGGATCATTTCAGTCTATCAGCACTTAGATAGCTGATATTTTTAAGCAGTTGTTAGTTTAAACCTACTATTCCTGCCACCTTAAAACAGAACTGGAAAATTCACTATTGTCATTCTATAGTGCTGATAATGTAGTTAAATATGGTGTATGTGCTTTCTACTGTGATACCCAAGGAAACTGTCAAATGTTTTCCTCTTTATTTTAATGTCTACTAACTCTCTCTTAATGGTTCCCAAACGTTTTCCTAAAATTTCTGTCTAAAAACATTACAAATACATCTCACCCTAGGCTAACCATACAGATGAAAGACAATGCAGTTAAAAGGCAGGCTACCCCCCATTACAGTTATATGATGTAGAAAACCAACTTCCCTCAACTTTAAAAGGTTCAGACTGGGCCAATTTTGTAAAATCTTTCTGTGACAAAATACCGTCTTTTAACAATGAACAGTGGCTAAGAGATGGCCAGTAATAAAAAATAACAGTACAGTGGCCCAGCCTTACAGAATGTGGTTCTCTTAAACCGGGCTGAAATATATTTGCTGTTTTCCATGGCAGTATCCCATGTTTAAAACCCTCCCTTTCTGCCTTTGTTCAGTTCTTTTGCCAGCAACTAAGTGCTTTCTTTTGGTTCAGCCTAGTAAAAAGCCAAAGGACTAGAACATGAGGGTCATCAAGGCCTACAAGGTAGATGAACAAACCAACAAAGCAACATCACAGGGCAAAGTGCAAAGGCATGACAGTAAGAATCTAATTACAACAACAAAAAAAGTCTACATAAAACTCATAACTATGAAAAACAGTAAACACTGGAGATTGCCAAGAATGACTCCTTTTGCTTTATATAAGTACTTAGAAGATATTCTTTTTAAATAAGAACTGAATCCTAGGACATTAAATAATTATTTGCAAATTCAAGTGAAGTCCTGCAGTGCACGCCATACACAATGTTCTATTAACTAAGGAAACATGCTTAAACCTTTGCGTGATTGAGGGTGTGCTAGAAGTCCTTTGCCTTTTTAAATTTAATAATGAATTTCTACTACTCTATGTAGACACGACTTCTCGAATTAGACGTGTTGTTTCTAAAGTTTAAACCTACTATTCCTGCCACCTTAAAACAGAACTGGAAAATTCACTATTGTCATTCTATAGTGCTGATAATGTAGTTAAATATGGTGTATGTGCTTTCTACTGTGATACCCAAGGAAACTGTCAAATGTTTTCCTCTTTATTTTAATGTCTACTAACTCTCTCTTAATGGTTCCCAAACGTTTTCCTAAAATTTCTGTCTAAAAACATTACAAATACATCTCACCCTAGGCTAACCATACAGATGAAAGACAATGCAGTTAAAAGGCAGGCTACCCCCCATTACAGTTATATGATGTAGAAAACCAACTTCCCTCAACTTTAAAAGGTTCAGACTGGGCCAATTTTGTAAAATCTTTCTGTGACAAAATACCGTCTTTTAACAATGAACAGTGGCTAAGAGATGGCCAGTAATAAAAAATAACAGTACAGTGGCCCAGCCTTACAGAATGTGGTTCTCTTAAACCGGGCTGAAATATATTTGCTGTTTTCCATGGCAGTATCCCATGTTTAAAACCCTCCCTTTCTGCCTTTGTTCAGTTCTTTTGCCAGCAACTAAGTGCTTTCTTTTGGTTCAGCCTAGTAAAAAGCCAAAGGACTAGAACATGAGGGTCATCAAGGCCTACAAGGTAGATGAACAAACCAACAAAGCAACATCACAGGGCAAAGTGCAAAGGCATGACAGTAAGAATCTAATTACAACAACAAAAAAAGTCTACATAAAACTCATAACTATGAAAAACAGTAAACACTGGAGATTGCCAAGAATGACTCCTTTTGCTTTATATAAGTACTTAGAAGATATTCTTTTTAAATAAGAACTGAATCCTAGGACATTAAATAATTATTTGCAAATTCAAGTGAAGTCCTGCAGTGCACGCCATACACAATGTTCTATTAACTAAGGAAACATGCTTAAACCTTTGCGTGATTGAGGGTGTGCTAGAAGTCCTTTGCCTTTTTAAATTTAATAATGAATTTCTACTACTCTATGTAGAACACTGACTTCTCGAATTAGACGTGTTGTTTCTAAAGTTTAAAAGCAAAATTAACAACAATAAGCTACATGGTAGAAACAATCAACGTGGGAAATAATGACAGAACTTGCTCTTCAACCCTATGAGGGAAGAATGAAAATGTTTTTGTAACTATTTACAAAAAGGAGCTTTCCTTGCTTTTGTTTCCCCAACTACCATTTCTTATTAATTATATAGCTGTGGGCAAAAAATTGCTAGATATTAAAGAAGCTTCTATTTCCTTTTTTAAAGTCTTCATTGCGATCATAATGTTAATTGCTATCATCACATTCATTCTTATGCCAACCCTGCAGTGGGGCAAATGGGATTTTGATGATTTGAAGCACAGAGAGAAATAGTTGGAATGATCAATCAGGTGAGACACAGGCTTCTGAATAATAGCTAAGGAATGAAATTTTATTTTGGCAGAATCAAAACCAAATTTTCCTTTAATAAAGGCCAGTTTAAAAACAGGTGAATATCAATTGGTTAGGGAATTTTTTATTATTAAGCAGTCTTCCAGTATCAAAGAAAAAACTTACAAATAAACTAAAGGTTTCTTCCATTTTCTCTTTTCCTCAAAGAGCATTTAAATACAAAGAAAAAGTACAGTTCTGGTACAAAAATTACATAGCAAGATATAGCATAATCTTAACATTTTTTACTGCACTAGCTGGTACATTATCCAGAAACACCTCACAAAAACAAAAAAGACATGAGAACACAGAAAATTCAAGAATGACTCCTTTTGCTTTATATAAGTACTTAGAAGATATTCTTTTTAAATAAGAACTGAATCCTAGGACATTAAATAATTATTTGCAAATTCAAGTGAAGTCCTGCAGTGCACGCCATACACAATGTTCTATTAACTAAGGAAACATGCTTAAACCTTTGCGTGATTGAGGGTGTGCTAGAAGTCCTTTGCCTTTTTAAATTTAATAATGAATTTCTACTACTCTATGTAGAACACTGACTTCTCGAATTAGACGTGTTGTTTCTAAAGTTTAAAAGCAAAATTAACAACAATAAGCTACATGGTAGAAACAATCAACGTGGGAAATAATGACAGAACTTGCTCTTCAACCCTATGAGGGAAGAATGAAAATGTTTTTGTAACTATTTACAAAAAGGAGCTTTCCTTGCTTTTGTTTCCCCAACTACCATTTCTTATTAATTATATAGCTGTGGGCAAAAAATTGCTAGATATTAAAGAAGCTTCTATTTCCTTTTTTAAAGTCTTCATTGCGATCATAATGTTAATTGCTATCATCACATTCATTCTTATGCCAACCCTGCAGTGGGGCAAATGGGATTTTGATGATTTGAAGCACAGAGAGAAATAGTTGGAATGATCAATCAGGTGAGACACAGGCTTCTGAATAATAGCTAAGGAATGAAATTTTATTTTGGCAGAATCAAAACCAAATTTTCCTTTAATAAAGGCCAGTTTAAAAACAGGTGAATATCAATTGGTTAGGGAATTTTTTATTATTAAGCAGTCTTCCAGTATCAAAGAAAAAACTTACAAATAAACTAAAGGTTTCTTCCATTTTCTCTTTTCCTCAAAGAGCATTTAAATACAAAGAAAAAGTACAGTTCTGGTACAAAAATTACATAGCAAGATATAGCATAATCTTAACATTTTTTACTGCACTAGCTGGTACATTATCCAGAAACACCTCACAAAAACATATAAACAGACATGAGAACACAGAAAATTCAAGAATACTTCAAATTTATAGGCAAAAAGGTTCCTACTTCATCTCACCCTTCTTTAAACATTTTTGACCCAAAAGTAATGTTGAAATAGTATTAATATTATAAGAAGATCACTGACAAATCTGGTTAAGCAGGTTAAGATCAATATTGACTTTTCAGAGCAGAAATCAGGAACAAGAAATCTCTTGTTTCTTCTAGAGTCCTAATATGAAGCACAGAAGACCATGGCAGAAAGAGTCAAAATTAATAATCCTGTTTTCTGATCATCAAGGCAATCAGAAAACTAAATAAACTCTGAAAGCTAAACAGGTAAAATGTTTATACATCAGTAGTAAATATAATCCCTATAGACTCATAGGGTCATGAAGCACAAATGAGAAATATATATGAAAAAGCTTTGCCAACCACCAAGAATTATACACACGAGGGCCATCCCTGTTACCCTTTAAACGTCTCATCTATATTGTTGTAATCCAGGAAACTGAAGATTCAATCAAAATATCCCATAATCTAATGCTGGCTCAACTATCAGCTCCTTCATGAAGCTTCCCTTGATTTCTTCAGGAGAAACTGATTGCTCACTCCTTAATATTGTATTAAACCTGTATGTATACCTTATGGCTTCGATAAGTCTAAAATCTCCTTGAAGGCAGGAACTATGTCTAATTTATCTTTATATCTACCATGATACTGAATACCTAGATAATAAAAACTTAGGGATTATTTTACTAAGTACCATATGACCAAATAATATTAACTTGATCTTTGTATGAAAATATAAAACAAATACAGGACACAGGGTTTCTGGCTCTGAAAGGCATACAGTATGATTAAGGATAGAACTTCTAAATAAGAAGCAATATAGCAATAATTTTAACAATAACTTTTTAAGTTATGAGTCAAGGGGAAGGAAGTTTGGGGAAAAGAAGGAGAATATAGACAGAAAATAGAACCCTAAACATGGACAGAATCACTACCTACTCATGAAAATTTAAGTCTTACTAGAAAAACAGCACAAGGAATAATTCCAATTAGGGCTAGGGAATTTGAAAGGAATATGGCTTTATCATACATTTCTCAGAGAATTATTATTATGTAAAGCCAAAAGTATAATCTTGTCCCTGTGGGACACATTCATTGAAAGCATAAAAGCAGAGGTATCTTAAGTTCATCCTTAAGGGAAAAGGGTGTCTTGGGCCTTCTTAGTAGGTTTTGTTGTGTCTTCTTTTTACGGAACTCTAGGTTGGGGGCTTACTCTCTTAAAAACTGCGGTACCGCTTGACTAGCACAGGTTTCTGATTAGAAATGTCTTTGGTGAGAGAACTTTCTTCAACAAGCTAGGTGGGAAGAGCTGAAATAACAGCTGTAAAATAGTCCCTGGAGGCAACTTCTGGGAGATAGGCACCCCTCTTGAAGAAGTTCAAATTGAAGGCGTTTGAGTGAAAGCATGTCTATGAAACAACCTCAAAGGCAAGAGATTATGAGACTCAGGAGATGAAGGATGTTTCTGAAGCAAAAATGTAACAACTGAAGTGGAACTGATAAATGATTTTTCAACTTAGCCTTTCATCCTTCCAAGGTAGATAAATTGAGTAGCTGCACTGTGCTATGCATGGGTCCTCCAGAAGAGGCTTACTGTATGCTTCGCATAGGCATTAAAAATCCCATAGCACTTTAGATAAATAAAAGGTAAAGAGATAGCCTGTAAGCCTTGGTTAAAATATGTTTTAAAATATAACTTGGTGCCCCTTGGCTTACATAAATCCTTTAGCCTGGTTAGTGGGCATACTATGATAAAATATGAAAGAAAAGTCACTCTAAAATTGTCTTGAAAATTATACATAACTTTTAAAAAGATTAAATGATACTGCAAGTAAAACAGGGTATAGCCATTCAACAAATAATTGTTGAAAAAATGGATGAAACAGTTTTATCTAGTTGTCTGAGACAAATAACAAATACAATAGCCCTGAATTTCTGAAATTTTCCAGACTAAGCATATTTTACTTAAAGAATTATTGAGTGTACAATATATATGCAATTCTGAATCAGATGTTAGATTCTGGCCTTATAATAGATCATTATAATTATTTTACCTCCTTAGCTTCTGTTCCTTTCAATCTTACTGGAAAATCATTCTAAGCATATGGGTTGGAAAGTGATGAGTTACGAGCACTCCTTCTCACCCCACTCCGCTCTTCATACTCCCAAATTGGGGGTGAATACAGGACCCCACTGATTAGATCAGGAACAATCCAAGCTGAGCCCATGAAAGATTACCAGAAAAGAGGCACTGTCTTGGTTAAGAACCATGTAAAACTTAAGTTGCCTGAGGTCCTTTTCCTCCAACTACAGCCAGTCTAAGAATGAAGCCAGCACTGAGGAAAGCAGAACTGACAAATGAGGGAGTCAGTGTTAATTCTTGAATCTCTAAATAGACCTAGAATGACTGAACTATGCCAAGGCCAGATAAATACCTTGATTTATTTTCCTGGCTCCCTTTCTACCTCATTTCCCTCCCTCCTTTCCTCTCCTGTCCTATATCCTTTGGGTTGGATTTTTGTTATTGCAACTAAGAGCCCAGAATAAAAACCTACGAATGTCTCAGGAGATGAAGGATGTTTCTGAAGCAAAAATGTAACAACTGAAGTGGAACTGATAAATGATTTTTCAACTTAGCCTTTCATCCTTCCAAGGTAGATAAATTGAGTAGCTGCACTGTGCTATGCATGGGTCCTCCAGAAGAGGCTTACTGTATGCTTCGCATAGGCATTAAAAATCCCATAGCACTTTAGATAAATAAAAGGTAAAGAGATAGCCTGTAAGCCTTGGTTAAAATATGTTTTAAAATATAACTTGGTGCCCCTTGGCTTACATAAATCCTTTAGCCTGGTTAGTGGGCATACTATGATAAAATATGAAAGAAAAGTCACTCTAAAATTGTCTTGAAAATTATACATAACTTTTAAAAAGATTAAATGATACTGCAAGTAAAACAGGGTATAGCCATTCAACAAATAATTGTTGAAAAAATGGATGAAACAGTTTTATCTAGTTGTCTGAGACAAATAACAAATACAATAGCCCTGAATTTCTGAAATTTTCCAGACTAAGCATATTTTACTTAAAGAATTATTGAGTGTACAATATATATGCAATTCTGAATCAGATGTTAGATTCTGGCCTTATAATAGATCATTATAATTATTTTACCTCCTTAGCTTCTGTTCCTTTCAATCTTACTGGAAAATCATTCTAAGCATATGGGTTGGAAAGTGATGAGTTACGAGCACTCCTTCTCACCCCACTCCGCTCTTCATACTCCCAAATTGGGGTGAATACAGGACCCCACTGATTAGATCAGGAACAATCCAAGCTGAGCCCATGAAAGATTACCAGAAAAGAGGCACTGTCTTGGTTAAGAACCATGTAAAACTTAAGTTGCCTGAGGTCCTTTTCCTCCAACTACAGCCAGTCTAAGAATGAAGCCAGCACTGAGGAAAGCAGAACTGACAAATGAGGGAGTCAGTGTTAATTCTTGAATCTCTAAATAGACCTAGAATGACTGAACTATGCCAAGGCCAGATAAATACCTTGATTTATTTTCCTGGCTCCCTTTCTACCTCATTTCCCTCCCTCCTTTCCTCTCCTGTCCTATATCCTTTGGGTTGGATTTTTGTTATTGCAACTAAGAGCCCAGATTATTAAAAGCCTCTACCACCTACTCTTGATCCTGTCAATTTCCTGTCTTTCCTTTTTACTGTGTCATTCTGCTCCTCCAAGTAATTCCCTGCCTCCACTGCAACAGCAGGAGATGGTGGATGAACACTTTAGCTGGGGGTGCTTCTGTCTACTTACTGTTACTTGACCTTGCCACTAAACAAGTTTATGTAATGCAGGCTTTATGGACAAAGACTATAGTATCAGTCCTTAAGGAGACCATAATCTCCAAAAACTCAAATAAAGCTGTTATTTTGCACTTAACATTTGTCTACATTTAAGAACAACATTTGTAGTAAGTCCCTCAGTAAGAAGTCCAATCATAATTAATAAAAAGCAATCTTTATAAGCATATTATACCATTAAATTCTCCTGCAATGCACGAGACCCAGGTTTAATTCTTTGGTAAGAAATATCCCCTGGAGAAGGGAATGGCAACCCACTCCAGTATTCTTGCCTGGGAAATCCCATGTCCATGGGGTCTCAAAGAGTTGGGCACAACTGAGTGACTATCACTTTCATTTTCATAGTATTTTTTAATAGCAGTTCTTAAGAACTGTGTATGCAAAATTTGGTGAATTAAACCACAACAAGCTTATTAGATTCAGGCAAGAATCATCAATGGATACTAAAAACAAAGGGTTAAAACTAGTTGGAAAACAGGATATTCATACCTTTTCAAAGTATCTTCCCAGAGACTGCTTACAAAGGGAAAAATTCTTACAAAGAGAAATCTGGTGAAACCAGCCTAATCAAATGATCAAAGTTAATACCCAATAACATGACAAACTGAAATATGAACCTCCTGATGTGATGAAATGTGAACATATCACTTACACAGTATCTCTGCCAAAAATATATAACCTGAATCTCATCATGCCAAGCCCAAATTAAAGGACATTCTATAGAACTCATGGATACTATTGTAAAATGTCAATAATATCAATAATACAAGGGCTTCCCCTGGTGGTCCAGTGGGTAAGGACACTGCCTTGCAGTGCAAGGGGCGCCGGTTCGATCCCTGGCCTGGGAAGATCCCACGTGCCGCGGAGCGGCTGGATCCATGTGTCCAATTACCGAGCCGGAGCTCTGGAGCGCATGCACCCAGAGCCGGCGCTCTGCAACGACAGACGCCACCGCGATGGGAGGCCCACAGGAGCCAAAGAACAAAGATGGATGAAAATGGAGAAATGAAAGATCAATAGAAGTGGCTTGCCCGCTCCCCTCCCTCCCCAACCCCCGCCCCAAAATAAAATAAAATAAATCTTTAAAAAAAAAAA
The DNA here is from genome assembly GCA_022376925.1 of Tragulus kanchil. NCBI lineage: Eukaryota > Metazoa > Chordata > Mammalia > Artiodactyla > Tragulidae > Tragulus > Tragulus kanchil. Next base: position 47,218,402 of record JAIOJX010000023.1, read on the forward strand.
TAATACGAAGAAAAAAGAAAAGCTGACACACTGTTCAAGAGTGAGGAGACTCAAAAGACAACTAAATATCATATGTGATCCTGGATTAGATCCTAAGGAGTGGGACACAATTGGGAAAATTTTAATTTGGATTTTAACAAAAGGTAAATTTCTTAAATCTGTTAACTATATTATAGCTATGTAAGACAGTATAGGATACTTAAGGATGTATATTCCGAAATATTTAGGAGTCAAAGAGTCTGATGTTGGCAAGTTACACAATTAATCCAAAAATATAGGAATAAAATGTGTGTGTCTGGCAACCCTGAATTAAAAGGGAGTTGGGCACGACTGAGTGACTATCACTTTCATTTTCATAGTATTTTTTAATAGCAGTTCTTAAGAACTGTGTATGCAAAATTTGGTGAATTAAACCACAACAAGCTTATTAGATTCAGGCAAGAATCATCAATGGATACTAAAAACAAAGGGTTAAAACTAGTTGGAAAACAGGATATTCATACCTTTTCAAAGTATCTTCCCAGAGACTGCTTACAAAGGGAAAAATTCTTACAAAGAGAAATCTGGTGAAACCAGCCTAATCAAATGATCAAAGTTAATACCCAATAACATGACAAACTGAAATATGAACCTCCTGATGTGATGAAATGTGAACATATCACTTACACAGTATCTCTGCCAAAAATATATAACCTGAATCTCATCATGCCAAGCCCAAATTAAAGGACATTCTATAGAACTCATGGATACTATTGTAAAATGTCAATAATATCAATAATACAAGGGCTTCCCCTGGTGGTCCAGTGGGTAAGGACACTGCCTTGCAGTGCAAGGGGCGCCGGTTCGATCCCTGGCCTGGGAAGATCCCACGTGCCGCGGAGCGGCTGGATCCATGTGTCCAATTACCGAGCCGGAGCTCTGGAGCGCATGCACCCAGAGCCGGCGCTCTGCAACGACAGACGCCACCGCGATGGGAGGCCCACAGGAGCCAAAGAACAAAGATGGATGAAAATGGAGAAATGAAAGATCAATAGAAGTGGCTTGCCCGCTCCCCTCCCTCCCCAACCCCCGCCCCAAAATAAAATAAAATAAATCTTTAAAAAAAAAAATAATACGAAGAAAAAAGAAAAGCTGACACACTGTTCAAGAGTGAGGAGACTCAAAAGACAACTAAATATCATATGTGATCCTGGATTAGATCCTAAGGAGTGGGACACAATTGGGAAAATTTTAATTTGGATTTTAACAAAAGGTAAATTTCTTAAATCTGTTAACTATATTATAGCTATGTAAGACAGTATAGGATACTTAAGGATGTATATTCCGAAATATTTAGGAGTCAAAGAGTCTGATGTTGGCAAGTTATTCTCAACTAATTAATCCAAAAAAATATAGGAATAAAATGTGTGTGTCTATGCGCAGAGGAGGAGGAGAAGGAAGGTTAAAAGAGAAAGCAATTATAACAAAAATGTTAACAATAGTCAATATCTAAGTGAAACATATAATGGGGTTCATTGTACTATTCCTGTAAGATTCTATAGGCCTAAAATATTTAAAAATTTGGCAGACGGGACATTTGGTCTGCTTTCAAATATAAAGGAAGTATTACATGCCACTAACATTATACCCTCAGGAACGGTTTAAAAAAATACCAATGTGAGAAAATGCCATTTCTAAGTACTGCTTAGAATATTTGTGACAGTAAAGATATAATTTATTTTTATATGTTTTCTTTTGCAATTTAATTGACAACATAGGGAATATATTAGCATTTTTAGTAGTAAAAATACTCATTTTAAAATTATGTTATTTCTAAAAATATAAATGTATTATATAAAATGTGCCAAAGAAAAGAATAAATGATCAAATACGTAATCTAAGTTATGATTCAAGTTACAAAACATCAGTTTGATATAATTTTTTAAATCTCACTGTTTTTCTATAACATAAATTGGAATACAGACTAATATCAAACTTAATTACTTGGACTGAATTCTTTCATAGAACTAATTTACCCTGAATGGGTAAACATATTACTCTCAAGTGGCTTGTTCTCATTTTATTATACAACAGAAAAAGACAAAGGCAGCAAAATGAAATAAAAGGACTGCAAAAAAATTCTTTTTGAGTAAAAAGTATTTTCCACAAATATGTAACAGTCTAAATACATCAAAAATGACATAAACTCATTTCTGAGAGATTCTAAACATTCTAAACACATACGTACTCTAAACAGTAAGACGGGATGACAAAAGTATGTGCCTTCACAGAGTTTACAACATAATAAAGCAAGTATTTTTAAAAGACAGATTTCATTTAGCTAATGAAAAAAAACTTTAATTTTTCTTGTTTCTGTCTCTGTATTAAGAATGTTGAATAACTTGTAGTTTTGATTTATCATTTCTACAAAATATTATAAAACTTTGAACAATATAGTTGTCTAGACTCTTGAATCAATTCCTTCTCAAGTACCATGAGGTTAACATGGCTCTGAAGGCTATTTGGGCTGAATCAAGGTATATTTCCTGGTCTGCCCAAGTCTGTCCAGACCTTCTAACCAAGAATACCCAAATAAAAGACACTCAAGGGAGCCTCACAGGATGGACCACATGGCATCATAAATGAACTGTAAGGCTCTCAAAAAGAGGCAGTCTTTGTGGCCTTGTTTTATATCTTGCCCTATGTCTGGAGAAATCCTGTGTACACAGTAGGAACTTCACTGTCTAACTTACTAAACAGAAAGCAGGCATGGAAACAGAAGTCAAACTCTTCTTCCATGAATAATGTTTTATGAAAGTAATAAAAACAAAAAAATACCCTTCAGCTTCAAAATAGTTTGCATACAAATGTACTCTACTATCTGCAAGGACATTTTTTTGAAGACAGGCATTTTCCTGAGAACTTATCTACAGCTTATCTATAGTAAATGTATTATATAAAATGTGCCAAAGAAAAGAATAAATGATCAAATACGTAATCTAAGTTATGATTCAAGTTACAAAACATCAGTTTGATATAATTTTTTAAATCTCACTGTTTTTCTATAACATAAATTGGAATACAGACTAATATCAAACTTAATTACTTGGACTGAATTCTTTCATAGAACTAATTTACCCTGAATGGGTAAACATATTACTCTCAAGTGGCTTGTTCTCATTTTATTATACAACAGAAAAAGACAAAGGCAGCAAAATGAAATAAAAGGACTGCAAAAAAATTCTTTTTGAGTAAAAAGTATTTTCCACAAATATGTAACAGTCTAAATACATCAAAAATGACATAAACTCATTTCTGAGAGATTCTAAACATTCTAAACACATACGTACTCTAAACAGTAAGACGGGATGACAAAAGTATGTGCCTTCACAGAGTTTACAACATAATAAAGCAAGTATTTTTAAAAGACAGATTTCATTTAGCTAATGAAAAAAAACTTTAATTTTTCTTGTTTCTGTCTCTGTATTAAGAATGTTGAATAACTTGTAGTTTTGATTTATCATTTCTACAAAATATTATAAAACTTTGAACAATATAGTTGTCTAGACTCTTGAATCAATTCCTTCTCAAGTACCATGAGGTTAACATGGCTCTGAAGGCTATTTGGGCTGAATCAAGGTATATTTCCTGGTCTGCCCAAGTCTGTCCAGACCTTCTAACCAAGAATACCCAAATAAAAGACACTCAAGGGAGCCTCACAGGATGGACCACATGGCATCATAAATGAACTGTAAGGCTCTCAAAAAGAGGCAGTCTTTGTGGCCTTGTTTTATATCTTGCCCTATGTCTGGAGAAATCCTGTGTACACAGTAGGAACTTCACTGTCTAACTTACTAAACAGAAAGCAGGCATGGAAACAGAAGTCAAACTCTTCTTCCATGAATAATGTTTTATGAAAGTAATAAAAACAAAAAAATACCCTTCAGCTTCAAAATAGTTTGCATACAAATGTACTCTACTATCTGCAAGGACATTTTTTTGAAGACAGGCATTTTCCTGAGAACTTATCTACAGCTTATCTATAGTAAATTTAATCTAGAAATAGAGGAATGGAGATGTATTTTAAACCCCTAAATCAACATCACGTTGGAAATATTGTCGTATGTTAATTAACATTGGTCAGTACAAAACACAAAGCACATACCAGTAGTACCTCACACTATTAACAAGTGATTAGTGAATCTAACCAAGCAATTCACTTCTCCAATCTTAAAAGTTAAGGCAATAAAGAAAAGGTTTTTATATTCATCAAAATAACAGGTGGAAAAGGAAGAAATGATCTAAACTTAGGGATGACTAAGCCCAGAGATTTTTATTTCTCTTTATCTGTAAGTTTATGTTCTTTTGTGTGCCTAAAAATGCAATTACATTAAAAAAAAAAAAAAGATTTAAAATATATCTATGAAGTCTCTCAACAATTATTTCTTGACACATCAACAAAAATTTACCATGAGGGGGCTTCCCTGGTGGTCCAGTGGGTAAAGAGTCTGCCTTGCAGTGCAAGGGGCACCGGTTCGATCCCTGGCCTAGGAGGATCCCACGTGCCCTGAAGCAGCTGGACCAGTGTGTCCAATTATGAGCCAGCACTCTGGAGAGCAAGAGCCCAGAGCCGGCGCTCTGCAGCGAGAGAGGCCACTGCGATGGGAGGTCCCCACAGGCCGGAGAGTAAGGATGGATGAAAGTAAGTGAACAGAAGACCAATAAAAGACGCCAAAATTAAAAAAAAAAAAAAAAAGAAATTTACCATGAGCTTTGATCTCAATAAAAGCTTTGTTTATGGATTTTAAAAGTTAAATGTTATATGTCAGGTGATATATGAATTACAGCTCATCTTTGGCATACAGAAATCCAACAGGTACAATGTCAGTATTTTAAAGCACCTATTCCTGTCTCCAAGTGAAACAATTGTCACTGTTCTGAGTTTATCTCTAGACTCTCTTTTTCTTTGTCCTATATATGTCTACTTCACAATGATAAATATCACAGTGTTTTTGTGTGTGTGTGTGTGGGGAGGGGGCGGGTGGGCCACTTCTATTGATCTTTCATTTATCTATTTTCATCCATCTTTGTTCTTTGGCCCATGTGGGCCTCCCATAGCAGCAGCCTCTGCTGTCACAGAGCACCGGCTCTGGGCGCATGCGCTCCAGAGCTCCGGCTTGGTAATTGGACACATCGGTCCAGCAGCTCCACGGCACATGGGATCGTCCCAGGCCAGGGATCAAACCGGTGCCCCTTGTACTGTGAGGCAATGTCCTTACCCACTGGACCACCAGGGAAGCCCTATCACAGTGTTTTGATCACTGGATTCTAGAGCCCTTTGCATTTCCAAATACATATTATAATCAACTTAGAAACTTTCACCTAAAAGATAAGGCCTGTTGGGATTTTGGTTGGTATTGCATTGAATCTATAGATAAATCTGGGAAGAATCAGACTTAAAAAAAAAAATCAAATGTTCTGACCCATGTCTGAAGTGGAGGTGAGTATGTGTGTAGAGAGGTGGTGGTGGTGTTAGTAGTATTTGCTGAAAATGTATTACCTGCTACCATGCTGGGCATGAATTAACTGTTGGAATGAACAAGCTTGGAAGAAAAGGCTAGAAAAGGAGATGCCTTTGGCAGTAGGCGCTTTGAAAATTCCAGCATATTCCAGGGAATTTAGAACACAATACACATGCCCAGTATTAAGCACCATGCCCAAAAAGACAGATGAAGGCTCTATGTTCTCACTTCCGCCTAAAGTTCAAGCTCCCCACAAGCAGGAAGTAAAGGCTAACGAAGAGCTACAAACTGTCTGGCTAAACATTAAGGTATGCTTGACACACAGTGCCCATCTTCAAAGACAAGAAAGTGGGGGGTTTTGGTGGTAGAAGAGGTAGAGGAAGATTTCCAGGCATTCGAGGAGATATCTATCAAATCACTAACTGATAATTAAAAGAACAGAAATTTTAAGTGGCCACAAATGACAAAGAACATAGACTTCAGAAAACTAGTTCAGAAAAGTCACTAAATAAATAAGCAACAATAATTACAATAAGCAGCAACAACAAATGCTGATAAGGAGGAAGAATCAGATTTTCTTTATTATATTCAAAATGTCCAGCTTCTTATAAAAAAATAATGAGGCATACAAAGAAATAAGAACATATGAACTATATGAAAGAAAAAGAAATCAACAGAAGCAGAACCAGACCACTCATTAATAACTGATCCTATAATCCCACTCCTGGGCATATATCCAAAGAAAACTGTATTTCAAACATACACACACCCCCAACAATCACTGTAACACTATTTACAACAGCCAAGATGGAAACAACCTAAATTCTGACTGACAAAGGAACGGATAAATAAGATGTGGTATACATATACAACGAAATATACCCAATCATAAAAAAGAATGAAATAATGCCATCTGCAGCAACATAGATGTACCTAGAGACTATCATACTAAATGAAGTAAGCCAAAGACAAATATCATATGATATCACTTATATGTGGAATCATAAGATATTATACACAAAACAGAGACAGACCCACAGACATAGAAAACAAACTTATGGTAACCAAAGGGGAAAAGGGAGGGAGGTAGGGATAAATTAGGAGTTTGGCATTAACATACACTTATTACTACATAAAATAGATAACAAACACCTACAAGATAGCAGAGACCTCTACTCAATATTTTATAATTCCCTAAGGGAAAATAATATGAAAAAGAATAGACATATGTATAACAATCACTTTGCTATACACCTGAAAATAACACAACACTATAAATCAAGTATATGTCTGGAGATACTTGAATACGCCACTTGTAATAATGGGCAGAATAATTAGACATAAGATCAACAAAGATATAAAAGGTTTGAATAACACTATCAACTGACTAGCACCAACAGACACACACACACACACACACACACACATTGCTCATAGACTCTATGCTTCCTGTTAACTTTATTCTGAGGGTCTGTTAATCAGCTTTGCTATTAAAGATGATAATACTTTTAAGGGACATGTTCAAAACACTCATTGAATCAATAAATGAATGACTTACTACTGGGTTTAATTTTTTTGACTTCTTGTGTTTGCTTTCTTCAATTTTCACTAACCTGCATCTAATTATTCAATATCATGTTCTCTAGTTCTTCCTCACTTCACACATAGTAAATAAATAAGCAACAATAATTACAATAAGCAGCAACAACAAATGCTGATAAGGAGGAAGAATCAGATTTTCTTTATTATATTCAAAATGTCCAGCTTCTTATAAAAAAATAATGAGGCATACAAAGAAATAAGAACATATGAACTATATGAAAGAAAAGAAATCAACAGAAGCAGAACCAGACCACTCATTAATAACTGATCCTATAATCCCACTCCTGGGCATATATCCAAAGAAAACTGTATTTCAAACATACACACACCCCCAACAATCACTGTAACACTATTTACAACAGCCAAGATGGAAACAACCTAAATTCTGACTGACAAAGGAACGGATAAATAAGATGTGGTATACATATACAACGAAATATACCCAATCATAAAAAAGAATGAAATAATGCCATCTGCAGCAACATAGATGTACCTAGAGACTATCATACTAAATGAAGTAAGCCAAAGACAAATATCATATGATATCACTTATATGTGGAATCATAAGATATTATACACAAAACAGAGACAGACCCACAGACATAGAAAACAAACTTATGGTAACCAAAGGGGAAAAGGGAGGGAGGTAGGGATAAATTAGGAGTTTGGCATTAACATACACTTATTACTACATAAAATAGATAACAAACACCTACAAGATAGCAGAGACCTCTACTCAATATTTTATAATTCCCTAAGGGAAAATAATATGAAAAAGAATAGACATATGTATAACAATCACTTTGCTATACACCTGAAAATAACACAACACTATAAATCAAGTATATGTCTGGAGATACTTGAATACGCCACTTGTAATAATGGGCAGAATAATTAGACATAAGATCAACAAAGATATAAAAGGTTTGAATAACACTATCAACTGACTAGCACCAACAGACACACACACACACACACACACACACATTGCTCATAGACTCTATGCTTCCTGTTAACTTTATTCTGAGGGTCTGTTAATCAGCTTTGCTATTAAAGATGATAATACTTTTAAGGGACATGTTCAAAACACTCATTGAATCAATAAATGAATGACTTACTACTGGGTTTAATTTTTTTGACTTCTTGTGTTTGCTTTCTTCAATTTTCACTAACCTGCATCTAATTATTCAATATCATGTTCTCTAGTTCTTCCTCACTTCACACTTTTAGGAACTGTGTACTTGCCAACCAGTGACTTAATGTCAAAATTAGTTTCCATGTCCTCTAGAGTATTCAATATTGAATACCCTTGCCTTAAAATGGTCCACACTTTGTCTCTCTATATCTTTGCCTGTGCCTCTATATTCTCTACTACATTCTCTTCTTGCAGTATCCTAAACGATCTTCCTTAGCCATTCTTTACTTACATATTTGATTTTGGTGATTAGTAATTCACAATGGACACTACCATGTGATACTCTTCCATTTAGTGACAATCTTTTTTTAACAGACCAGCCAGGATATAAGCTCCTTGAAAACATGTAATCATTATTGTAAAACCTACACAGCTTCTAGACCATTTAGCACAGAAGCAATCAACAGCTGCCTAAGTGGTTACTGACTGATTACTTGAACATATGATTTCGTCACTTTCTTAATGAAGACCATAACAAGTGTCTACCACATCAAACTCTGCAAACCTGGAATTTATCTGGAAACAGAGCCTCATGTTCACTGCTCTAATGATCCCAATGACTTTCACTGCCCATAGGTTCACTACCTTCTTATACCTTTTTCACCCAAAGAACATCCTTGACTTCCCTAATATCTACTTGAATTGTCAAGCCTTCAGAGACCACTTCAAGTCATATTTCTTAATATATGTATGTGTATATATACAGCAAAACAAAGAAAAAATCTTAATAGACATTTTCTGCCATACTGACTTTCTCAAAACTCCTACCAAATCTGAGATTTGTATAATCTGAAATTTTACCAAATTAAGTCCTAAATGTCTTATAATCACTTTAGATGTATAATACTGCCTACCCAATTACTTCATGCTATAAAGCATCTTCCCATAACAATATTTCCTTCTATATCCTTTAGGACAAATAATAAGCACAAAATAACTGATCTTGAAAGAGTGCTACAGAATAGAGGCTCAATAGTTACACATAGTTTCATAAAGATTAGTCCTTAACAGGGCTTTAAAACAAGAGGAATTAGCCAAGGATTAGCATGCAGCCAAAGATTAGCAAGAACTGCACACAGCAGAAGTTAAGTAAGCCATGTCTAGGAACTAATTCACAGGTATAAAATTGATGAGTACCTAAGTCCAGATGCGAGTAAACTTTTTTTGTAAAAGACCAGGCATTTTGAGCTTCACATGCCACACATCACAATGTCTGTATTATAACTACTCAAATATGCCACAAACACAGGGACAATGTGGAAACAAACAATGTGACTTTGTTTCAATAAAGCTTTTTCTTACAAAACAAGGTGTTCATTCAGATTTGGACTGTAGGCTAGAGTTAGCCGTTCAAGACCTAGGCTAGAAATGGTTTCAAAACTTTCTTTTCTGTTTGTTTTTTAAGAAGCAACTTTTCCTCAATCTAAAACAAGCAGAGTTGCTCTGGTTAAGCAGAAGGGGGGGGAGGGCTAGAGTAGAGCAGTCCACCAGACCTTTCCTTTCCTAACATTCAACCTTTCTTCCTCTAAAGGTCTGCACAACGCAATTCAATTGTGTTTAAATCCCACACTTACACATTTACACCCTGTAAGATTACAGATTCAGAGAGGGGGAAAGGATTTATGTATGAATGATCACCAAAATAAATAAATAAATAAGAGCTAGTGCTAAAATTAAAATCCAGATCTCAACTCTTGACTGTATGCCCTAACCATAAAACTATGATAGTTAATTTGGAGTCAGAAATAAAATTGGAAGTTAATATACTTTAAAGTTAAAGCTTTGTGACTTCTGAGAGGGCCTTATTACTCTGAATGGATTTGAGGTTAAAATCTACCATGATTTCTTTTTCACCCTGTTAAGAAATTAACACAAAAAAATTCAAACAAAAACGCCAGAATTTTGAAGAAGGTATGACAGTATCTAGCTGGTAATCCTTGCTACAAAATCATGATTAGTAATTCAATGACCCTAAATTTGTTCCTTTCCCACATGATTTTGACAGCTCAGTCCTAAACTGTAATATCATAATCTATTAGAAGAAACTTTGGTTTCTGAAGGATCAAGGATTAGCCCAATTTAAAACAAGAGGAATTAGCCAAGGATTAGCATGCAGCCAAAGATTAGCAAGAACTGCACACAGCAGAAGTTAAGTAAGCCATGTCTAGGAACTAATTCACAGGTATAAAATTGATGAGTACCTAAGTCCAGATGCGAGTAAACTTTTTTTGTAAAAGACCAGGCATTTTGAGCTTCACATGCCACACATCACAATGTCTGTATTATAACTACTCAAATATGCCACAAACACAGGGACAATGTGGAAACAAACAATGTGACTTTGTTTCAATAAAGCTTTTTCTTACAAAACAAGGTGTTCATTCAGATTTGGACTGTAGGCTAGAGTTAGCCGTTCAAGACCTAGGCTAGAAATGGTTTCAAAACTTTCTTTTCTGTTTGTTTTTTAAGAAGCAACTTTTCCTCAATCTAAAACAAGCAGAGTTGCTCTGGTTAAGCAGAAGGGGGGGGAGGGCTAGAGTAGAGCAGTCCACCAGACCTTTCCTTTCCTAACATTCAACCTTTCTTCCTCTAAAGGTCTGCACAACGCAATTCAATTGTGTTTAAATCCCACACTTACACATTTACACCCTGTAAGATTACAGATTCAGAGAGGGGGAAAGGATTTATGTATGAATGATCACCAAAATAAATAAATAAATAAGAGCTAGTGCTAAAATTAAAATCCAGATCTCAACTCTTGACTGTATGCCCTAACCATAAAACTATGATAGTTAATTTGGAGTCAGAAATAAAATTGGAAGTTAATATACTTTAAAGTTAAAGCTTTGTGACTTCTGAGAGGGCCTTATTACTCTGAATGGATTTGAGGTTAAAATCTACCATGATTTCTTTTTCACCCTGTTAAGAAATTAACACAAAAAAATTCAAACAAAAACGCCAGAATTTTGAAGAAGGTATGACAGTATCTAGCTGGTAATCCTTGCTACAAAATCATGATTAGTAATTCAATGACCCTAAATTTGTTCCTTTCCCACATGATTTTGACAGCTCAGTCCTAAACTGTAATATCATAATCTATTAGAAGAAACTTTGGTTTCTGAAGGATCAATGATTTGCCTTAAAACAGAATTTTCAAAGTACACATCAAAGAATTAACTGTTGAGAGCCCACAGGCAGGGATTTTCCAAATAGAACATTCATTCGAGATCATCATTGGAAGTGGAAACTTGCATGTTAAAAAAATGAAATTTTCATATTCATAGTAGGATTACTGCTGACTCTAAATATAACCCCAACAATTCCTTACATTTCTTTGCCTAAGTCCCATGTCATTAGAATGAATTCACCTTCACTAAAGAAGATTAAGTAGGAGACAATGGTCTCTTTAAAAACCAGAAACTAGAAACTTTTTAAAACTAATAACATTTGGGATTTCCTGGTGGTCCGGTGGGTAGAGAGTCTGCCTTGCGGTACAAGGGGCCCTGGTTCAAGCCCTGGCCCAGGAGGATGTGGTGTGCCGCCAAGCGGCTGGACCTCGGTAGTGAGAGAGGCCACTGCAGTGGAAGTCTCACACAGGTCAAAGAATAAAGATGGTTGAAAAATGGATAAATGAAAAATAAAAAGAGGTCAAAATTAAAAAATAATCATAATCATAATAATAACATTTGAGGGGCTTCCCTGGTAGCTCAGTGTTAAGAGTTCGCCTGCCAATGCAGGAGACATGGGTTTGATCTCTGATCTGGGAGGATCCCACATGCTGCGGAGGAACTAAGCCCATGAGCCACAACTACGCCTGTGCTCTAGAGCCTCAGAGCCGCAACTGAGCCCATGTTCCACAACTACTGAAGCCAGTGTGCCCTAGAGCCCAAGTTCCACAACAAGAGAAGTTACTGCAACAAGAAGCCTGCTCACCTCAACTAGAGTAGCCCTGACTCCCTGCAACTAGAGAAGAGCCTGTGGCAGCAGTGAAAACCTAGAAATAGCCAATGAATAAGTAAATAAATTTTTTAAATGTTTTTTAAAATTATAATAATATTTGAGAAAAATGAGATAAGAGCATGGACTATTAAGACTGATTACAAAGTCCTTTTTTGATTCAAGACTAAGAACCACATACAGAAAGAACACGCACAACAAGCACTCTAAGAACTTCTGTTTAAATAAATTTTGTAAAAATAATTTTTATATAACTGCCAAAATATTGTAGTTCCTGTCTTTATACTACTGTGATGAGCAGTTATATGCATCATATTATAACAGTGTAACTTATATGCTTAATTAAAGATTGTACAGGCTTACAGCACCATTGCTTATCAAACTGATAATAGTTTAGCAGAATACAAATGAACTACTGAGATTTTGTCCAAAACATTCTTAGGATTACTGCTGACTCTAAATATAACCCCAACAATTCCTTACATTTCTTTGCCTAAGTCCCATGTCATTAGAATGAATTCACCTTCACTAAAGAAGATTAAGTAGGAGACAATGGTCTCTTTAAAAACCAGAAACTAGAAACTTTTTAAAACTAATAACATTTGGGATTTCCTGGTGGTCCGGTGGGTAGAGAGTCTGCCTTGCGGTACAAGGGGCCCTGGTTCAAGCCCTGGCCCAGGAGGATGTGGTGTGCCGCCAAGCGGCTGGACCTCGGTAGTGAGAGAGGCCACTGCAGTGGAAGTCTCACACAGGTCAAAGAATAAAGATGGTTGAAAAATGGATAAATGAAAAATAAAAAGAGGTCAAAATTAAAAAATAATCATAATCATAATAATAACATTTGAGGGGCTTCCCTGGTAGCTCAGTGTTAAGAGTTCGCCTGCCAATGCAGGAGACATGGGTTTGATCTCTGATCTGGGAGGATCCCACATGCTGCGGAGGAACTAAGCCCATGAGCCACAACTACGCCTGTGCTCTAGAGCCTCAGAGCCGCAACTGAGCCCATGTTCCACAACTACTGAAGCCAGTGTGCCCTAGAGCCCAAGTTCCACAACAAGAGAAGTTACTGCAACAAGAAGCCTGCTCACCTCAACTAGAGTAGCCCTGACTTCCTGCAACTAGAGAAGAGCCTGTGGCAGCAGTGAAAACCTAGAAATAGCCAATGAATAAGTAAATAAATTTTTTAAATGTTTTTTAAAATTATAATAATATTTGAGAAAAATGAGATAAGAGCATGGACTATTAAGACTGATTACAAAGTCCTTTTTTGATTCAAGACTAAGAACCACATACAGAAAGAACACGCACAACAAGCACTCTAAGAACTTCTGTTTAAATAAATTTTGTAAAAATAATTTTTATATAACTGCCAAAATATTGTAGTTCCTGTCTTTATACTACTGTGATGAGCAGTTATATGCATCATATTATAACAGTGTAACTTATATGCTTAATTAAAGATTGTACAGGCTTACAGCACCATTGCTTATCAAACTGATAATAGTTTAGCAGAATACAAATGAACTACTGAGATTTCTCTCACATCCAAGAAACATTCTTACTTTTTTTCCCCAGTATTGCTTATAAGAATCAAAAGATTATATAAGAAAATGATTTTGATACTAAGAAAAGCATCATTTATTTTTGTTTCCACAGCAGAATTGCCTGTCTATAAAAAATAAGACAGAAGTCTTACCAGTTTCTCTCACTAAGTCAATGTAAGAAGGATACCCATGTAGCGAATAAAGAATAAAGCAAGCCTGGTAAGGTTGTTGTTGGTAATTTAAAATAAACAGTAATACCAAAGTACTAATATTAAGCAGAGACAGAGGTCTTGACTCAGTGTATTTTTTAGTATTTTCTCTCAGTTTTTAATCAATGTGATGAATTTAATTCTCAATCAATACGTCTAAATTATTTTGTTAAAAATTATCCCTAACCTACAGAGTCAAAACTACTTAAATAAGAATACTCTAAAAATAAAAAGGTTGGGCTTCTCTGGTGGTCCACTGGGTAAAGAGTCCACGTTACAGTGCAAGGGGCACTGGTTCAATCCCTGGCACAGGAAGATCCCATATGCCGTGGAGCAGCTGGATTGGTGTGTCCAATTACGAGCCAGCGCTCTGGAGCGCACTTGCCCAGAGCCGGTGCTCTGCCACAAGAGAGGCCATTGTGATGGGAGGCCCACATAGGCCAAAGAATTAAGATGGATGAAAATAAACAAATGAAGGACCAATAAAAGAGGCCAAAATCTTAATAAATAAATAAATAAATACATACAATAAAAAGGTTTCACAACAATTAATATAAAATCAAATGGGTAGTGAAATTATAATTACAATGAATTCCTTCTTTAACTTTTCTAAGAAATTTAAAAGGAAATTCATCTGAAAATGATGGTGTGGGCAATCAGTAACACTGTTGTGCTTCTGAAATAAAACTTGTCTTTTAATTACTTAGTGCAAATTAACTTGGAAAGAGGTTAAATAATATCTCACAGTAATACACTGAGATTTCTCTGAGGTGCCCAAAGCATACTTTATTTCCTCTCATGATCACAAGCACTTTTCTGTGGTTCATAAACATGATCAATATAGACAAATCATGTATTATCAAAGAGAAAATGACAAAAAATGCTATGTGCCCTAGTTAGTTTAAGAAAAAGAAAGAACTTATATTACCTAGAATAAAAAGAGTTTAGGATGTCAGGAACAGTTTAAAGCCTCTATGATCCAGTAATACTCTCTGAGTCACGACTTTGTGACTTGTGTGGGAGTGTAGCAAAAGGATTAATGCTAATCCCTTAACTGTGAATAATGATTTATTGAACAATTCTTACATAAATTCCAACTGTGACCACAAAATCACACTCTCACAGGCCAAAATATCTTCCTCTCACTTAGACAACAAAATTGTTTTAAAATATACACACACATGTATATATATATATATATAGATATATATATATAGATATATATATACATGTAATTAAATCAGATTAAAAATTGATTTTTATATATTTAGCAAAGGCTTTGGACATTTACAGTTTTCATTTTTATTTTAATCTTAAATTAAGTTCAAGTATGGTCTTTCTGTGTAGGTATCAATTAAAGATGATAGCAAATTTCAAAATACTTTCTCAAATGAGTCCATTTGCAAGGGCACTGACCTTAGAGCTGATGGTTTCCACACGAGCCAGCGCTCTGGAGCGCACTTGCCCAGAGCCGGTGCTCTGCCACAAGAGAGGCCATTGTGATGGGAGGCCCACATAGGCCAAAGAATTAAGATGGATGAAAATAAACAAATGAAGGACCAATAAAAGAGGCCAAAATCTTAATAAATAAATAAATAAATACATACAATAAAAAGGTTTCACAACAATTAATATAAAATCAAATGGGTAGTGAAATTATAATTACAATGAATTCCTTCTTTAACTTTTCTAAGAAATTTAAAAGGAAATTCATCTGAAAATGATGGTGTGGGCAATCAGTAACACTGTTGTGCTTCTGAAATAAAACTTGTCTTTTAATTACTTAGTGCAAATTAACTTGGAAAGAGGTTAAATAATATCTCACAGTAATACACTGAGATTTCTCTGAGGTGCCCAAAGCATACTTTATTTCCTCTCATGATCACAAGCACTTTTCTGTGGTTCATAAACATGATCAATATAGACAAATCATGTATTATCAAAGAGAAAATGACAAAAAATGCTATGTGCCCTAGTTAGTTTAAGAAAAAGAAAGAACTTATATTACCTAGAATAAAAAGAGTTTAGGATGTCAGGAACAGTTTAAAGCCTCTATGATCCAGTAATACTCTCTGAGTCACGACTTTGTGACTTGTGTGGGAGTGTAGCAAAAGGATTAATGCTAATCCCTTAACTGTGAATAATGATTTATTGAACAATTCTTACATAAATTCCAACTGTGACCACAAAATCACACTCTCACAGGCCAAAATATCTTCCTCTCACTTAGACAACAAAATTGTTTTAAAATATACACACACATGTATATATATATATATATAGATATATATATATAGATATATATATACATGTAATTAAATCAGATTAAAAATTGATTTTTATATATTTAGCAAAGGCTTTGGACATTTACAGTTTTCATTTTTATTTTAATCTTAAATTAAGTTCAAGTATGGTCTTTCTGTGTAGGTATCAATTAAAGATGATAGCAAATTTCAAAATACTTTCTCAAATAGTTGAGTTTCATTCAGAGAAATACAAAAGCGAGATACCAGAATGAGGTTAAGTGCATCTTTTGTTAGTAACGTATGTTGCTCCCCCTGGCCTCATAAACAAGCTGCTCCTTTTTTGAATACAGCAGACCTTCAATTTAAATTTATGGAAAGACTAAAGCAGGAGAGCCTGCACTCAAACAATTTTAATAACCTATTAAGTTGAGACTTCAGATTCATTTTATAACCATGCTCCTCAGGGAGCTATGCTATCTGGATAAAGATAAAATTTTTTTCCTTTAAAGATAAATAGCATCATTAATCTGCAACATTTCTTTTCTATTATCTTTCGGAATGAGGAGTTATTTTGTTCTGATCTTGAGGTAATTAGCCTTCATTCACTAGCCTGAAAATGTCTGTGTTCTGAAAATTAAAAATGTGTCATTAAGTGGAATTTACCATAATGTCATTTATCTTTATATAGTTCATCAGTGACAGCAATGGGCCTGGGAATCCATCAGCTTTTACCAAGGAAGCATTAAAACAAATTGAAAAACAGAATAATCCCAGGCACTCTTTAACACAGTCAAAGCCATTTGGGTAATTAAATAGTGGTATTTAAAGTTTTAATTTAGATTTTTCCCTCTGTTCATCAGTAGTCAAATTAGATGTTCATATTCATAACTGTTTGTAATAAAAGGTTTCATAAAGCAAGCAGAATATCAATGTTATTAAAATTTAATATAACATAGGGAGAATCTTAATCTACAAAATAAAGTTTTTATTTTCCTGCAACCTAATTTCTGAAACTACAACAGAAATAAACTCTTTCTTCAAATGCCTAGATTGCAATATTAGCTCCACAAAGACTGATGATTCAGACCTCTAAATCACTACAAGAGATTGGATGACATGAAATTCAATTTCATTATTGTTAAGTTGGAGAAGAATAATATCCTCACCACCTTAACTTGGTTTTCACTAACTACATCCTTCCAGCAATTATTATATAGAATTATCAGATATAATAATGAAAATAAAAGTTGGCTTGATAAGGTTAACACTAGAGGTTATAAAATAAAACTCTTGGGGTGTTAAGAGAGCACAGGGGCATTCTGCAGCTAGATAACTAATTCATATAGTATTGATTAGGGGAAATATTACATGATTTAGAAATATAGCTTAAAAATTATATGCTCTTACTGAAGACCTTAAAAGTACTGTGAATACACTTAGGAAACATACAGCATAATGAAATAAGGCTACACGGTCATAAAAATGTATAGCAGTTTCAAAATGCTCAGTTCGTTCAACATAATAAACCATCCACCATTTCCCTTTCTGTATATCTAGAAACAAAATCTTGTTTGAAAATGTGTTCTTAACAAAAGAACAATCCAACAACACAGAGATTAACTTAATGCAGTACTGCTCACTGCTAGATAATGCATATTCTGAACTCAGTATACTCAAATGTGCTAATGAGTGTTTCAGTATAATTCTTTGTTAAACTACTGGATAATTTAAGTTTAGCGCTTTGCCACTTAGATATGCAAATAAGAGTTTCAAATGTCTTTCGGAGGGGCAAAAATGATCCTTTATATAGTTCATCAGTGACAGCAATGGGCCTGGGAATCCATCAGCTTTTACCAAGGAAGCATTAAAACAAATTGAAAAACAGAATAATCCCAGGCACTCTTTAACACAGTCAAAGCCATTTGGGTAATTAAATAGTGGTATTTAAAGTTTTAATTTAGATTTTTCCCTCTGTTCATCAGTAGTCAAATTAGATGTTCATATTCATAACTGTTTGTAATAAAAGGTTTCATAAAGCAAGCAGAATATCAATGTTATTAAAATTTAATATAACATAGGGAGAATCTTAATCTACAAAATAAAGTTTTTATTTTCCTGCAACCTAATTTCTGAAACTACAACAGAAATAAACTCTTTCTTCAAATGCCTAGATTGCAATATTAGCTCCACAAAGACTGATGATTCAGACCTCTAAATCACTACAAGAGATTGGATGACATGAAATTCAATTTCATTATTGTTAAGTTGGAGAAGAATAATATCCTCACCACCTTAACTTGGTTTTCACTAACTACATCCTTCCAGCAATTATTATATAGAATTATCAGATATAATAATGAAAATAAAAGTTGGCTTGATAAGGTTAACACTAGAGGTTATAAAATAAAACTCTTGGGGTGTTAAGAGAGCACAGGGGCATTCTGCAGCTAGATAACTAATTCATATAGTATTGATTAGGGAACTATTACATGATTTAGAAATATAGCTTAAAAATTATATGCTCTTACTGAAGACCTTAAAAGTACTGTGAATACACTTAGGAAACATACAGCATAATGAAATAAGGCTACACGGTCATAAAAATGTATAGCAGTTTCAAAATGCTCAGTTCGTTCAACATAATAAACCATCCACCATTTCCCTTTCTGTATATCTAGAAACAAAATCTTGTTTGAAAATGTGTTCTTAACAAAAGAACAATCCAACAACACAGAGATTAACTTAATGCAGTACTGCTCACTGCTAGATAATGCATATTCTGAACTCAGTATACTCAAATGTGCTAATGAGTGTTTCAGTATAATTCTTTGTTAAACTACTGGATAATTTAAGTTTAGCGCTTTGCCACTTAGATATGCAAATAAGAGTTTCAAATGTCTTTCGGAGGGGCAAAAATGATCCTTTATATACTAGGACGTAATTACTTGGTTGATGAATTCTAACACATATACACACAAAAATATTACTGAACAAATCTCATACCAACTAATGATTAGGAACCTAAAAGCTTTAACAATACTTTCATCATGTAGAAGTGTTTATCACTTCCAGTTCCCACCAGCTTTTGAATGTTGCTGATTTACTCTGGGCTGTCAAAGAAATGTCAGTCTGAAAATAAAGCATTATTAAAGAAATATATGATCATATATTTCTTTAAGAGAATGTGCAAGGTAATAAATCAGACATGTAGAACTGAAAAACTTCAGGAATAATCAAGTTTTGAAAAGATAAAGGAAAGATCCTACCTAGGATCCAGAAACTTTGGTATATTTGTACAACTGGTCAACAACAGCAAAGCTTGGACTAAAATCCACACATCCAACCTATTTTTCTACCACTCTGCTTGCAGACAGATCAATGGTTTATAATATTTACACAGTATTTTGAGAAATGCAGTCATCAAATGAACATATTTCCAACAATAAAAAGCACATTTGAATTTGACAGCTTGTGAAAATTTCCGGACAGCATTATAATCTTTTTATCAATAAAACAATTACCAAGAAGCTTTTTTTTTGCCTTGAAACAATCTGCTTTCGAAATTTTAACTAATTATTCTTAAAATAATATATTCACCGAGATAACTTCTAAGCATTTCTTTACATGGTCCCTGGACCTACAGGTTTTCGTTTAAAGCGGAATACACTTAGGAAACATACAGCATAATGAAATAAGGCTACACGGTCATAAATGTATAGCAGTTTCAAAATGCTCAGTTCGTTCATCATAATAAACCATCCACCATTTCCCTTTCTGTATATCTAGAAACAAAATCTTGTTTGAAAATGTGTTCTTAACAAAAGAACAATCCAACAACACAGAGATTAACTTAATGCAGTACTGCTCACTGCTAGATAATGCATATTCTGAACTCAGTATACTCAAATGTGCTAATGAGTGTTTCAGTATAATTCTTTGTTAAACTACTGGATAATTTAAGTTTAGCGCTTTGCCACTTAGATATGCAAATAAGAGTTTCAAATGTCTTTCGGAGGGGCAAAAATGATCCTTTATATACTAGGACGTAATTACTTGGTTGATGAATTCTAACACATATACACACAAAAATATTACTGAACAAATCTCATACCAACTAATGATTAGGAACCTAAAAGCTTTAACAATACTTTCATCATGTAGAAGTGTTTATCACTTCCAGTTCCCACCAGCTTTTGAATGTTGCTGATTTACTCTGGGCTGTCAAAGAAATGTCAGTCTGAAAATAAAGCATTATTAAAGAAATATATGATCATATATTTCTTTAAGAGAATGTGCAAGGTAATAAATCAGACATGTAGAACTGAAAAACTTCAGGAATAATCAAGTTTTGAAAAGATAAAGGAAAGATCCTACCTAGGATCCAGAAACTTTGGTATATTTGTACAACTGGTCAACAACAGCAAAGCTTGGACTAAAATCCACACATCCAACCTATTTTTCTACCACTCTGCTTGCAGACAGATCAATGGTTTATAATATTTACACAGTATTTTGAGAAATGCAGTCATCAAATGAACATATTTCCAACAATAAAAAGCACATTTGAATTTGACAGCTTGTGAAAATTTCCGGACAGCATTATAATCTTTTTATCAATAAAACAATTACCAAGAAGCTTTTTTTTTGCCTTGAAACAATCTGCTTTCGAAATTTTAACTAATTATTCTTAAAATAATATATTCACCGAGATAACTTCTAAGCATTTCTTTACATGGTCCCTGGACCTACAGGTTTTCGTTGTATATTGTTATTTTAAATATGAGTTCCTTACTTTCCTCACACAAGGACAAGGCATAGGTCAGGCCAAACTGACCTGTAATGATATTTATCTTCAAAATGGGGTGGAGGGAGAATCTTTTGTGGTTTAATTAAAGTCATGACACAATCTGAAACTAAATGTTGTCAAATATAAATTCAAAAAGAAAAGTTCAAAATCAAACAGTTTGTGATTTAGCCTCATTATTCCTTCTTTGCACTAAACATTACTAAACCAATTTCACTTTTAGAAAAGAATTCAGCATGAACGTATAAAGGTACCTGGATTAATGCTTAAAGTACTAAAACAAAATGAAAACAACTGAATATCCACAAACTTGATAAACTCTCAAATATTCATTCTATATGTTCTATAGACTATCAATTTTGGCTATTACGAAGAAAAGTTCAGCTTGTTATTAATTACCAAATAATATGCAGTAAAAGTGAAAAAAAAGTATGTCTCAGAGAAGTATGTAAAAACAATAACCCTTACTGTTATGTGTTTAAATGTTGCTTATATGAGCGTGGAGAAAGGTGTAAGTGGTAATATCTGGTATAATGTTAGCATGAAAGTATAGAAACTCCTAACACTGTGTGTTTCAGGGGATAGGTGGTGAGGAGAGACAGGAAATTACTAACATTTTTCTTTACTGATCCACAAGGGAAAGTAATTCTTCCAGTAAGGTGACCTGATCTATTCAATTAGATAGGGACCCTGAGGTAAAGCTGAGCTGCCTTAAACTAACAAAATGGCCTTAAGAGTTTACTGCTGGCAGAAACATTTACTACAAGTCTATAATTTTCATTTCATCCCAATGAGCCAACTCAAAAGCTTGGGGGCAAGAAACAAAAGACAGCTATTTCACCATTACACCTTTATTTTTAAAGTTCTGATCTTTTCTAAAGTAAGATGTACTAAATTTTTAAATATTATCAAGATAATAGCTAAGTCAATACACTTGTATAGAAAGATAAAAATATTTCTCTTAAAAGTAAAATAGATATTCTAAGCATTTCTTTACATGGTCCCTGGACCTACAGGTTTTCGTTGTATATTGTTATTTTAAATATGAGTTCCTTACTTTCCTCACACAAGGACAAGGCATAGGTCAGGCCAAACTGACCTGTAATGATATTTATCTTCAAAATGGGGTGGAGGGAGAATCTTTTGTGGTTTAATTAAAGTCATGACACAATCTGAAACTAAATGTTGTCAAATATAAATTCAAAAAGAAAAGTTCAAAATCAAACAGTTTGTGATTTAGCCTCATTATTCCTTCTTTGCACTAAACATTACTAAACCAATTTCACTTTTAGAAAAGAATTCAGCATGAACGTATAAAGGTACCTGGATTAATGCTTAAAGTACTAAAACAAAATGAAAACAACTGAATATCCACAAACTTGATAAACTCTCAAATATTCATTCTATATGTTCTATAGACTATCAATTTTGGCTATTACGAAGAAAAGTTCAGCTTGTTATTAATTACCAAATAATATGCAGTAAAAGTGAAAAAAAAGTATGTCTCAGAGAAGTATGTAAAAACAATAACCCTTACTGTTATGTGTTTAAATGTTGCTTATATGAGCGTGGAGAAAGGTGTAAGTGGTAATATCTGGTATAATGTTAGCATGAAAGTATAGAAACTCCTAACACTGTGTGTTTCAGGGGATAGGTGGTGAGGAGAGACAGGAAATTACTAACATTTTTCTTTACTGATCCACAAGGGAAAGTAATTCTTCCAGTAAGGTGACCTGATCTATTCAATTAGATAGGGACCCTGAGGTAAAGCTGAGCTGCCTTAAACTAACAAAATGGCCTTAAGAGTTTACTGCTGGCAGAAACATTTACTACAAGTCTATAATTTTCATTTCATCCCAATGAGCCAACTCAAAAGCTTGGGGGCAAGAAACAAAAGACAGCTATTTCACCATTACACCTTTATTTTTAAAGTTCTGATCTTTTCTAAAGTAAGATGTACTAAATTTTTAAATATTATCAAGATAATAGCTAAGTCAATACACTTGTATAGAAAGATAAAAATATTTCTCTTAAAAGTAAAATAGATATTTTTAGATTATCTTTTAGCTTAGGGTTTCTCAGCCTTGGTACTTCTGGGCTAGAAAATTCTTTGTTGTTGGAGGCTGCCTTGTAGAAATATCTAGCACCACTATTTCCTCTCAGTTGTGACAATCAAAAACGTCTCCAAAGGACTTCCCCTGGTGGTCCAGTGGGTAAGGACACCGCCTTGCAGTGCAAGGGGCGCCGGTTCCATCCCTGGCCTGGGAAGATCCCACGTGCCGCGGAGCGGCTGGACTGATGTGTCCAATTACCGAGCCCGAGCTCTGGAGCGCATGCGCCCAGAGCCGGTGCTCTGCAACGACAGATGCCACCGCAATGGGAGGCCCACAGGAGTCAAAGAACAAAGACGGATGAACAGAGAGAAATGAAAGACCAATAGAAGTGGCCTGCCTGCTTCCCTCCCTCCCCAACCTGATCCCTACCCAAAAATAAATAAATAAATAAATCTTTTAAAAAAACAAAAAAAAACGTCTCCAAGGCTTCCCTGGTGGTCCATTGGGTAGAGAGTCCACCTTGCAGTGCAAGGGGTGTCGGTTCGATCCCTGGCCTGTGAAGATCCCACATGCCAAGGAGTGGCTGGACTGGTGTGACGAATTATGAGCCAGTGCTCTGGAGTGCATGCGCCCAGAGCCAGTGCTCTGTGAGAGAGGCCACTGAAATGGCAGACCCACACAGGCCAAAGGATAAAGAAAATAAATAAATAAAACAATAAAAGAGGTCAAAAAAAGAAAAAAATGTCTCCAGATATTACCATAATACTCTTCAGGGCAAAAGCACGCCTAGTTGGGAACCACTGCTTTACTTTTTTTGGGACGGGTTGGGGAGGGAGGCGGCGGGTTGGGGAGGGAGGGCAGCGGGAGGGCCCCTTCTATTTGTCTTTCATTTATCTATTTTTTGCTAGGTAACACTAACGTAGTAACATTCTATAGTAAAAAAATGTTAAATATAAAACATCCCTTCATTAACATCAAGACATAAAAACTCAAGCTCTAAAAGTACGTGGAAATGAAGTCTTATTATGCAAGATACTTCAAATGTATAGAAAGATAAAAATATTTCTCTTAAAAGTAAAATAGATATTTTTAGATTATCTTTAGCTTAGGGTTTCTCAGCCTTGGTACTTCTGGGCTAGAAAATTCTTTGTTGTTGGAGGCTGCCTTGTAGAAATATCTAGCACCACTATTTCCTCTCAGTTGTGACAATCAAAAACGTCTCCAAAGGACTTCCCCTGGTGGTCCAGTGGGTAAGGACACCGCCTTGCAGTGCAAGGGGCGCCGGTTCCATCCCTGGCCTGGGAAGATCCCACGTGCCGCGGAGCGGCTGGACTGATGTGTCCAATTACCGAGCCCGAGCTCTGGAGCGCATGCGCCCAGAGCCGGTGCTCTGCAACGACAGATGCCACCGCAATGGGAGGCCCACAGGAGTCAAAGAACAAAGACGGATGAACAGAGAGAAATGAAAGACCAATAGAAGTGGCCTGCCTGCTTCCCTCCCTCCCCAACCTGATCCCTACCCAAAAATAAATAAATAAATAAATCTTTTAAAAAAACAAAAAAAAACGTCTCCAAGGCTTCCCTGGTGGTCCATTGGGTAGAGAGTCCACCTTGCAGTGCAAGGGGTGTCGGTTCGATCCCTGGCCTGTGAAGATCCCACATGCCAAGGAGTGGCTGGACTGGTGTGACGAATTATGAGCCAGTGCTCTGGAGTGCATGCGCCCAGAGCCAGTGCTCTGTGAGAGAGGCCACTGAAATGGCAGACCCACACAGGCCAAAGGATAAAGAAAATAAATAAATAAAACAATAAAAGAGGTCAAAAAAAGAAAAAAATGTCTCCAGATATTACCATAATACTCTTCAGGGCAAAAGCACGCCTAGTTGGGAACCACTGCTTTACTTTTTTGGGGACGGGTTGGGGAGGGAGGGCGGCGGGTTGGGGAGGGAGGGCAGCGGGAGGGCCCCTTCTATTTGTCTTTCATTTATCTATTTTTTGCTAGGTAACACTAACGTAGTAACATTCTATAGTAAAAAAATGTTAAATATAAAACATCCCTTCATTAACATCAAGACATAAAAACTCAAGCTCTAAAAGTACGTGGAAATGAAGTCTTATTATGCAAGATACTTCAAATGCAAAGAAAGTACCACTAGTATAAATCAAGCAGTTTCAGAGAACCAGTATCTTATGCCTCAGATGGAAGGAAAATATTATGTACTTTAAAAATACTGTATTATGATACCAAAAGTTTTCAGTAATAGTTAAAACTAAAGTCCAAGTTGCCATTTCATCAAAGAAGCTAAAGAAGAAAAATTTGGACTGCAAAAAACAGCACCTGAAGGGGGGTGTAGCGACCAAAAAACCCAAAAACCTTGCTCTGTAAAATTTAGACTTAATCTGGAAAAGATTTTCAATCAGAACGTAATCTGTCTTGGCTTCATATACATTAAAATGACAACAAAAGCTATAGGTAACAGCATGCCAAAAATCATAGCCCCAACTAAATTCCATCAACTTTTTTGTTTTCTTTTGGCAGGACCTCAATTCCTTGACCAGGGATTGAACTTGGGCCATGGCAGCGAAAGCAGAGTCCTAACCATTAAGCCACCAGAGAACTTTCCACCAAAAGTAAAACATACATTAAACCTTAAGGATTCTAATCATATGAATAGTTAATTCCCAGTTCCCCGAAAGTTCTTTAGAATTAAAATGTTTAAAACTATCATCCTGTTTCAGGTGACTAGCAAAGCTCACTATATAAATAATCAACTAGAGACATTAATATTCCAGGAAGAAGGAACTACAGGAAAGTCACAAGAACGTGTGAGTGGAATGCATGTGTGTGTGAGAGAGAGACTCAGACACACAGGCTAATCACATGATCAAACAAATGGAGTCCTTTTCAAGTATTCTTTTACTTACAGAACCCTATTTTAAAGAAAGTCAAATGTGCAAAAGAAATGAAACCTGAAGGAAGGGTTTCCTAAGAAACCTTAAGAAATGAAACCCTAAGAGGGAAGAGACAGAATTCTACCAACCTGACCCCCATCTCTCCAAAGGAATTCCTCAGAAGCTATGAAGAACTCTGAAAACTAGTGGGTTAGAGTATAGGGAATAGGAGAAAGAGCCGAGAAATTAAAAAAAAAAAAATGTAGGCTGGGAAGTATATTATAAATTTTATATAATCTTAAATGCTGGCTTCAAGACCTATGTTTAGTGGACATAAGTGAGCCATAAGTGCCACTATAGAGAAAGGAGATAAATGGTATAATATACAGAGCATATGAATGAAATAATATACCTAGTTCATTATTAGACAATAGTCTTTTTAAAAAAATCTTGGTAGTTTTTGTATTCTCTTATTTATTCTATGAAAAAGCTAAGATCTAAGACTAGCATGGACAGTATGAGAGAGAAACAGAAGTTTACAGAAAGGATATATTTTAATATCATAAACACTAAATGTTCATCAACATGGTTATTTCTACTTGATAAAGCACACCCTCTTACACTCAGTCTCCTGAAGGCCCATAGCTGCAAAGGCAAACTTTTAGGTGTCATTCTCCATGTCAAGTGGCAACCAGTAGTCACCCCATCTGTCATTTTGACAAGTACTCTCTCAGCATTCAGGGATAAAGTGCACATATACAACGCCCTCCCTGACAAAAAAAAGAAGCCAGGGACATGAGGGCCAGCCACCAGAGGGAAGACAATCGCGCTGGCAGGAAAGGACTGGAAACTGGTCACGACAAGAAATCAGAGAGCCAGGAAAGGGTAACAGAAATCTTGTTCATATTGTAAGACAACAACCAACCAACAAAGAAAAGAACTACTCAGACAGCATGGGTTCAAACAGGCAAATAGAAAAAAATTGTCCTTCGTAGGAAAGCCTTCTGATTTCACACATTATGACTATCTGCCCAAGTCATCAGTCCACCAAACAATCATCAGCACTAATACACCTATTCCAACTCCTTACCTCCTAAATACATTCTCTGCTAACTACTCCCCATGTCTCTACAGAGTCCTAAATGCCACTGGTTTCCCTTACAAACACAACAGCTTCCTGCCTATATTTTCCAACTTATTCTATCATGCCTTCGAAGAAATATTTCTTGAGTGTCTAGCCAGGTACTATTCTAACCTCTGGGGATACTGCAATGAACTAGAAATTTTCTACTTTAGCAGGTAGGGTAAAATCATTAAATAAATACATACATTCATAAACACATTCATGTAAAATATGTAAGGTGGCAATACAATCTATCAAGAAAAACACAACAGGGAAAAGGGCATTGAGAATGATGGTGTTGAGGAAGAGACACTATTTCACAGTCAGAGAAAACCTTTCAAATTAGATGACATTTAAGCAGAGACCTGAAAGAAGAGAGAGCCAGCTAAGCAACTGCTGAGGAAAATGCATGGCCAGGATAGGGCATATTAAGCATGAAGCCGTAAGGCAGGAATGTACTTGGCATTTTCAAGATATAGTGGTCAGTGTGGGGCAGAAGCAGAGTAATAAGTGATACAGACAAGAGAGAAGATCAGAGAGGCATATACAGCCCAAAAAATTCGAAAGGATATATTTTAATATCATAAACACTAAATGTTCATCAACATGGTTATTTCTACTTGATAAAGCACACCCTCTTACACTCAGTCTCCTGAAGGCCCATAGCTGCAAAGGCAAACTTTTAGGTGTCATTCTCCATGTCAAGTGGCAACCAGTAGTCACCCCATCTGTCATTTTGACAAGTACTCTCTCAGCATTCAGGGATAAAGTGCACATATACAACGCCCTCCCTGACAAAAAAAAGAAGCCAGGGACATGAGGGCCAGCCACCAGAGGGAAGACAATCGCGCTGGCAGGAAAGGACTGGAAACTGGTCACGACAAGAAATCAGAGAGCCAGGAAAGGGTAACAGAAATCTTGTTCATATTGTAAGACAACAACCAACCAACAAAGAAAAGAACTACTCAGACAGCATGGGTTCAAACAGGCAAATAGAAAAAAATTGTCCTTCGTAGGAAAGCCTTCTGATTTCACACATTATGACTATCTGCCCAAGTCATCAGTCCACCAAACAATCATCAGCACTAATACACCTATTCCAACTCCTTACCTCCTAAATACATTCTCTGCTAACTACTCCCCATGTCTCTACAGAGTCCTAAATGCCACTGGTTTCCCTTACAAACACAACAGCTTCCTGCCTATATTTTCCAACTTATTCTATCATGCCTTCGAAGAAATATTTCTTGAGTGTCTAGCCAGGTACTATTCTAACCTCTGGGGATACTGCAATGAACTAGAAATTTTCTACTTTAGCAGGTAGGGTAAAATCATTAAATAAATACATACATTCATAAACACATTCATGTAAAATATGTAAGGTGGCAATACAATCTATCAAGAAAAACACAACAGGGAAAAGGGCATTGAGAATGATGGTGTTGAGGAAGAGACACTATTTCACAGTCAGAGAAAACCTTTCAAATTAGATGACATTTAAGCAGAGACCTGAAAGAAGAGAGAGAGCCAGCTAAGCAACTGCTGAGGAAAATGCATGGCCAGGATAGGGCATATTAAGCATGAAGCCGTAAGGCAGGAATGTACTTGGCATTTTCAAGATATAGTGGTCAGTGTGGGGCAGAAGCAGAGTAATAAGTGATACAGACAAGAGAGAAGATCAGAGAGGCAACAGAGAACCAGATCATATACAGCCTTACATACCATGGACTGGACATTGGATATTACTGTAAGTGAAATGCAGAACAACTGAAGAGTCTGTAAAAAGGAACGACATCATTTGACTTCAGTTTAAAACGACCGCCCTATCTGCTGGGTGGCAAAGGCAAAGAAGAAAAAACACCTCAGAATCTACTACAATAGTACAGGCTTTAACTGTGGATGTGATCAGAAGTGATCAGATACTGACTTTAAAGTATATTTCAAAGTTAAAGCTGACAAAATTTGTTGATGATGTGGATGTGGAATGTAAGCTCAGGAGAGAAGTTCAGGATGACTAAGGATATTTCCAACCATTCCTCATCGGTCAGTATGATCTGTTTCACATTCATACTCCTCCCCTTTCCTATTTTCATTGTCTCAATCTACACTGTCACTTCTTTTTTTTTTTTAAGATTTATTTATTTATTTATTTTGGTGGGGATGGGGTGGGGAGGGAGGGGAGCAGGCGGGCCACTTCTATTGGTCTTTCATTTGTCCACTTTCATCCATCTTTGGCCTGTGTGGGCCTCCCATCGCAGCGGCCTCTGTTGTCGCAGAGCACCGGCTCTGGGCGCATGTGCTCCAGAGCTCTTGCTCGGTAATTGGACACATCGGTCTAGCGGCTCCGCGGCACGTGGGATCCTCCCAGGCCAGGGATAGAACCGGCGCCCCTTGCACTGCAAGGCAGTGTCCTTACCCACTGGACCACCAGGGAAGCCCTACACTGTCACTTCTATTCTTGCTTTTACCTCTCTTTCTCCCAAGGAGCACACATACCTGTTAAAACTGGAAGTGAGAATGATGGTGTTGAGGAAGAGACACTATTTCACAGTCAGAGAAAACCTTTCAAATTAGATGACATTTAAGCAGAGACCTGAAAGAAGAGAGAGAGCCAGCTAAGCAACTGCTGAGGAAAATGCATGGCCAGGATAGGGCATATTAAGCATGAAGCCGTAAGGCAGGAATGTACTTGGCATTTTCAAGATATAGTGGTCAGTGTGGGGCAGAAGCAGAGTAATAAGTGATACAGACAAGAGAGAAGATCAGAGAGGCAACAGAGAACCAGATCATATACAGCCTTACATACCATGGACTGGACATTGGATATTACTGTAAGTGAAATGCAGAACAACTGAAGAGTCTGTAAAAAGGAACGACATCATTTGACTTCAGTTTAAAACGACCGCCCTATCTGCTGGGTGGCAAAGGCAAAGAAGAAAAAACACCTCAGAATCTACTACAATAGTACAGGCTTTAACTGTGGATGTGATCAGAAGTGATCAGATACTGACTTTAAAGTATATTTCAAAGTTAAAGCTGACAAAATTTGTTGATGATGTGGATGTGGAATGTAAGCTCAGGAGAGAAGTTCAGGATGACTAAGGATATTTCCAACCATTCCTCATCGGTCAGTATGATCTGTTTCACATTCATACTCCTCCCCTTTCCTATTTTCATTGTCTCAATCTACACTGTCACTTCTTTTTTTTTTTTAAGATTTATTTATTTATTTATTTTGGTGGGGATGGGGTGGGGAGGGAGGGGAGCAGGCGGGCCACTTCTATTGGTCTTTCATTTGTCCACTTTCATCCATCTTTGGCCCGTGTGGGCCTCCCATCGCAGCGGCCTCTGTTGTCGCAGAGCACCGGCTCTGGGCGCATGCACTCCAGAGCTCGGGCTCGGTAATTGGACACATCAGTCCAGCCGCTCCGCGGCACGTGGGATCTTCCCAGGCCAGGGATGGAACCGGCACCCCTTGCACTGCAAGGTGGTGTCCTTACCCACTGGGCCACCAGAGAAGCCCCTACACTGTCACTTCTATTCTTGCTTTTACCTCTCTTTTCTCCCAAGGAGCACACATACCTGTTAAAACTGGAAGTGAGAAAGAGCTGGGGAAGGAATTTAATAGACAACGTTTAAGAAACTTCCACAGAAACAAACAGAATGATGGACATATAAAAACAAGAAATGTGATTAAGAGACAACACTATATTCAAGATACACTGTTCATATTCTATTAGAAATAAACTGTACGTATTCCTTACATTAAGCTTTATATCTTTTGAGGGAAAAAAACTGCTCAACTCAACAGAAATTCTACCAAGGAGATTTTTTTTTTTTCATTCTGCTGGCATAATCTATTCCAATGAACTACTTTAGTTTTGGGGGAAAACTACCATACTATATATTTCTAATAAAATAAGGCTTTAAAAAACATGAATTCTGGGAACGTCCCTAGGGGTTCAGTGGTTAAAATCCATGCTTCCACTGCAGGGGTGGGGAGCGTGTTCAATTCCTGGTCAGGGAACTAAGAATCCAAAGGCTGCACAGTGTGGCCAAAAAATAAAAAGATAAAAAAAAAATTAAAAAAGCATTCCGGCTCCTAAATCCAACTAAAATGCAGTAAGAACAAAGGCAAATACTGACATTCACAAAGAGTATCTGTATACTTAACAGATACTCATATTTTAGATATGACCTAAACAGACTTACTTATGGAATTTCTCTGCAAACAGCAAATTAGAAGCTGTAAATAAGGAAGAAAACCAAATAAATCAACAGAAGAATATACCAACATTTTTTTTTTTAAAGAAGGAAACTAGTTATTCAAGGGGAACATAAAAACTTTAAACAATAGAAGCAAAAAAAAAAAAGAAGAAGAAGAAGAAAACAAAGGAGGAAAGGCTCCTCCTTGAGGAACATTAAACACAGGACGCAAAATTCAAAACCACATCTCAAATCTAACAATTGAGAGCTTTATCATTAACAGTGAAGCTAGTTATCAATAAAAGATACAATTATGCTCCAGCATACTCAATTTAAAATGGCAGAATTACAATACATCACTTTTTTTTTTTTAACATCTCTCTCCTCCACTCCAGCCACTTAGTTGCACCTGCCAGGCTGTGCAGGACGTTGCCCGCCACGCTCCGCAGCCCAACACGATAGTAATCATCCTTCTGCGCTGCGCAGACCACCTCTGCAGGGGCTGGTGGCCACAGGGGCCCCTAGCCAAGGGCCGCAGGGTCATGGGGAGCTTGGGGACCGAGGAAGATGGGGCGCAGGGACTCCAATACATCACTTTTATAAATATATCAAATTGCTAATAATTCTCTTTTTTAATCATTTATTTTTGGCCACACTGGACCTTACTGCTGTGTGTGGGCCATTCTCTAATTGCAGTGAGCAGATTTTTCAGTACAGTGGCTTCTCTTGTTGCAGAGCACGGAAGCTAGGGCAAGTTGGCTTCAGTATCTGCAGCACGTGGGCTCAGCAGTTGCGGCTTGCAGGCTCTAGAGCACAGGCTCAGTAGTTGTGATGCTCGCTTGGGCTTAGTTGCCCCTTGGCAAGTAGAACCTTCCCAGGCCAGGGATCAAACGCATGTCCCCTGCACTGGTCAGAGGATTCTTATCCACTGGACCACCAGGGAAGGTTTTTAAATTAATTTATTTATTTGGTCGCAGTAGGTCTTAACTGCAGCATGTAGGATTTTTAGTTGCACATGGGATCTAGTTCCTAACCAGGGATTGAACCCATGCCTCCTGCACTGGGAACATGTTTATTCACAAAGAGTATCTGTATACTTAACAGATACTCATATTTTAGATATGACCTAAACAGACTTACTTATGGAATTTCTCTGCAAACAGCAAATTAGAAGCTGTAAATAAGGAAGAAAACCAAATAAATCAACAGAAGAATATACCAACATTTTTTTTTTTAAAGAAGGAAACTAGTTATTCAAGGGGAACATAAAAACTTTAAACAATAGAAGCAAAAAAAAAAAAGAAGAAGAAGAAGAAAACAAAGGAGGAAAGGCTCCTCCTTGAGGAACATTAAACACAGGACGCAAAATTCAAAACCACATCTCAAATCTAACAATTGAGAGCTTTATCATTAACAGTGAAGCTAGTTATCAATAAAAGATACAATTATGCTCCAGCATACTCAATTTAAAATGGCAGAATTACAATACATCACTTTTTTTTTTTTAACATCTCTCTCCTCCACTCCAGCCACTTAGTTGCACCTGCCAGGCTGTGCAGGACGTTGCCCGCCACGCTCCGCAGCCCAACACGATAGTAATCATCCTTCTGCGCTGCGCAGACCACCTCTGCAGGGGCTGGTGGCCACAGGGGCCCTAGCCAAGGGCCGCAGGGTCATGGGGAGCTTGGGGACCGAGGAAGATGGGGCGCAGGGACTCCAATACATCACTTTTATAAATATATCAAATTGCTAATAATTCTCTTTTTTAATCATTTATTTTTGGCCACACTGGACCTTACTGCTGTGTGTGGGCCATTCTCTAATTGCAGTGAGCAGATTTTTCAGTACAGTGGCTTCTCTTGTTGCAGAGCACGGAAGCTAGGGCAAGTTGGCTTCAGTATCTGCAGCACGTGGGCTCAGCAGTTGCGGCTTGCAGGCTCTAGAGCACAGGCTCAGTAGTTGTGATGCTCGCTTGGGCTTAGTTGCCCCTTGGCAAGTAGAACCTTCCCAGGCCAGGGATCAAACGCATGTCCCCTGCACTGGTCAGAGGATTCTTATCCACTGGACTACCAGGGAAGGTTTTTTTTTAAATTAATTTATTTATTTGGTCGCAGTAGGTCTTAACTGCAGCATGTAGGATTTTTTAGTTGCACATGGGATCTAGTTCCCTAACCAGGGATTGAACCCATGCCTCCTGCACTGGGAACATGGATCTTAGCCACTGGACCACCAGGGAAGTCCTCAGGGAAGTTTTTAATTCCTAATAATTCTATCACATTTACTAAGCTCCATGTAGTTCTAAGTGCCTACATATTCCGATCTGACATAGAAAAATAAATGGAAATACTGAATATCTACATGCTAAAACTGAATCAAGACACAGACCTTACACTCTTCACAAAAATAAATAACTCAAAAGGGATCACAGACCTAAATATAAAGTATAAAACTATAAAACTACTAGAAGATAACATAGAAGATCTAGATGAACTTGGGTATAGCAATGAAATTTTAGATAATAACACTAAAGGCAAAATTCATGAAATTTCTGCTCTGTAAAGGACAGTCAAAAGAATGAGAAGAAAAATTACAGATTAGAAAAAAAAATTTACAAAAGGCACATGTGATAAAGGACTACTAATCAAAATATGTAAAGAAACTTAAAAAATGGGCAAAAGGTCTTAATAGCTATACCACCAAAGAAGATATAAAGGTGACAAGTAAGCACATGAAAAGATGTTTAACATCATACATCCATTGGGACATTTGAAATTACAACAAGCTACCACTACACATATCTTAAAACAGCCCAAATCTGGAATACTAGCAGCACCAAATGCTGACAATAATGTGGAGCAACAGGAACTCTCATTCACTGTTGGTGAGAATGCAAAATGGCATAGCAACTTTGGTAGAGGAGTGAAACTATTCTGTATGATACTACAATGATGGATATTTATCATTATACATTTGTACACAGAAGCACAATACCAAGAGCAGTGGGTGAAAATAATGTATCAGTCTAAGTTCATTGATGATAATAAATGTGCCACTGTAGTATTGCATGCTGGAAGCATGGGAGGTTGCGGGTATGTATGTGTGGAGAGGGTAGGAAGGGAGCAGTGTAAGTTCTCTGTATTTCCTACTCAATTTTGCTGTGAACCTAAAGCTACTCTAAAAAGTAAAGTTTATTACTTTTTTTAAACTACTTGAAATAATTAAATAGGAAATCACAGGACAAAAATTAAAATCACACAAAAAAGGGAAAACTGGAGACACAATACATAATTTTTTAAACAAAATCACTTAACAGACTTAACAGTTTGGAGGTAATAAGAAAAAAGTCAGTGGCTATGAAGAAAGATGAATAAGAAATTATCCAACCTGACAAATGGAAAAAGAAAAATGATTTTAAGAAAACAGAGCAACACAATCTGTAGAATATAGCAAGAGGTCTAATATATGTGTAATTGGAACCCATAAGCCAAAAAAGAACATAAAAAAAGATAAAGAAATAATACACAAAACTTCCCCAATTTAGTAAGCTTCAATGACCTCTAATAATGATAAATACAAAGAAAATCACAACTAGGCACATCACAGTCAAACTCCTAGAAAATAAAAGTAGAGAGGAAATCTTGATGGAAGCTAGAGGAAAATAACAAATAACATAGAGAAAACAATATAAATGACTACTGAGTTATCATCAAAATAACAAAACACAGAACAAAATAAAACACTAAAAGAAACAAATGAAAATACTATATATACCAAATATCTCTTTTTAGAATGAAAGCAATCTTATATTTCCAGCTGTGATGGCGTAACAAGGACTCTCTCTCTCGCTATATATATATACACACACACACACACACACACACACACACACACACAATCTCACACAACGTATGAAACACACTTTCAGACAGAGAATAACAGGAAGAGTAGAATAGTGATCCTAGAGAGAAGGAAAACTAACCAGATGAATCTTAAAAGTAGCCTAGCAATGGTACATTTATGGAATACTTGTCAGCCATAACAAGAAATGCAGAAGAATCAGTCCTAATGAAGTGGATAAATCTAGCACCTACTATACAGGGCTTCCCTGGTGGTCCACTGGGTAAAGAGTCTGCCTTGCAGTGCAAGGGGCACTAGTTTGATCCCTGGCCCAGGAAGATCCCACATGCTGAGGAGCTGCTGGGCTGGGGTGTCCAATTACGAGCCAGCACTCTGGGGCACATGTGCCCAGAGCCACTACTCTGCAACAAGAGAGGCCACTGCAATGGAAGGCCCACACAGGCTGAAGAATAAAGATGGATGGAAAATAAACAATGACTTAGTGGCAAAAAAAAAAAAAAAAAAAGCATTCTGTAAAAATTAAAAAAAAAAAAAAAACCCTATTATACAAAGTGAAGTAGGACAAAAAGAGAAAGACGGGCCTCCCTGGTGGTCCAGTGGGTAAGGACACCGCCTTGCAGTGCAAGGGGCGCCAGTTTGATCCCTGGCCTGGGAAGATCCCACGTCCCGCAGAGCGACTGGACCGATGTGTCCAACAACCGAGCCGGACTGCTAGAGTGCATGCGCCCAGAGCACTTGCTCTGCAGCGACAGAGGCCAAGAAATAATACACAAAACTTCCCCAATTTAGTAAGCTTCAATGACCTCTAATAATGATAAATACAAAGAAAATCACAACTAGGCACATCACAGTCAAACTCCTAGAAAATAAAAGTAGAGAGGAAATCTTGATGGAAGCTAGAGGAAAATAACAAATAACATAGAGAAAACAATATAAATGACTACTGAGTTATCATCAAAATAACAAAACACAGAACAAAATAAAACACTAAAAGAAACAAATGAAAATACTATATATACCAAATATCTCTTTTTAGAATGAAAGCAATCTTATATTTCCAGCTGTGATGGCGTAACAAGGACTCTCTCTCTCGCTATATATATATACACACACACACACACACACACACACACACACACACACAATCTCACACAACGTATGAAACACACTTTCAGACAGAGAATAACAGGAAGAGTAGAATAGTGATCCTAGAGAGAAGGAAAACTAACCAGATGAATCTTAAAAGTAGCCTAGCAATGGTACATTTATGGAATACTTGTCAGCCATAACAAGAAATGCAGAAGAATCAGTCCTAATGAAGTGGATAAATCTAGCACCTACTATACAGGGCTTCCCTGGTGGTCCACTGGGTAAAGAGTCTGCCTTGCAGTGCAAGGGGCACTAGTTTGATCCCTGGCCCAGGAAGATCCCACATGCTGAGGAGCTGCTGGGCTGGGGTGTCCAATTACGAGCCAGCACTCTGGGGCACATGTGCCCAGAGCCACTACTCTGCAACAAGAGAGGCCACTGCAATGGAAGGCCCACACAGGCTGAAGAATAAAGATGGATGGAAAATAAACAATGACTTAGTGGCAAAAAAAAAAAAAAAAAAAGCATTCTGTAAAAATTAAAAAAAAAAAAAAAACCCTATTATACAAAGTGAAGTAGGACAAAAAGAGAAAGACGGGCCTCCCTGGTGGTCCAGTGGGTAAGGACACCGCCTTGCAGTGCAAGGGGCGCCAGTTTGATCCCTGGCCTGGGAAGATCCCACGTCCCGCAGAGCGACTGGACCGATGTGTCCAACAACCGAGCCGGACTGCTAGAGTGCATGCGCCCAGAGCACTTGCTCTGCAGCGACAGAGGCCACTGTGATGGGAGGTCCACACAGGCCAAAGAACAAAGATGGATGAAAATAAATAAATGAAAGACCAATAGATGTGGCCAAAAAAAAAAAAGAGAGAAAGACAAGTACAGTATACTAACATATATATGGAATCTAGTAAGATGGTAATGATAACACATGCAGAGAAGCAATGGAAAAACAGACATAGAGAACAGACTTATGGACACTGTGGGAAGTGAACAGTGGGTGAGAGGCATGGAAAGTGTAACATGGAACCTATACTAACATATGCAAAAGAGATAACTATTGTCAATGTGCTGTGGGAATAAGGGATCCTACATGGGGGCTATACAACAGACTAGAGAGGAGGGATGCGGGGAATGCGGCGGGTGGTTGGGGGGGCAGAGGAGGGAGGACTCCAGGATATACATATGACTAACCTGAGATTACACACATCTGTAAACAATAAAACTCTGTAAAAGCAAAAACTAAAATAAAAATAATTATATATATAAAAAAGAGCAGCCTAGCTTACCGTGTTGGAGTTTCTAGGCCAAAGTTGAAGGAGGAATGGCTAAACCAGAGCCTATCTGCAACAACGAACTGAAAACACAGACCACAGAGTTTCAGCAAGTCCAAGTGGCTAGAATACAAAACACCAGAGAGGAAGGGGGTACTCGCAGGGAAAGGTCCCCACCTCTGCAGAATGGGTTCATCAAGTTCCTAGCTAAATACTAATTTCACTATACGTGGGAAAACTACCTGAGCCAGGGGAAAAAAACAATTATGTGCTATTCACAGGAAAAACACTTTAAATATAAGATACATACAGGCTAAAAACTAAAACTACTGTAAAAAGGATGACATCTAAATATGAATCAAATGAAAGCTGAAGGTGCTGATTATATTAATATCAGAAAAAGTAGACTACAGAACAAAGAACATAGATAGGAATATACAGAAACATTTAATAATGACAAAAGGGTCAATTCATTAAAATATAATAATCCTAAGAACAGGGATTCAAAACATATCAATTGAAAACTAAGACTGTTAAAGCAAGATTTCAACACTCCTCTCTCAGTAACTAATAAAAAAGTAGACTTAAAAGAATCAGTAAAGAGTCATAAGACATGAACACTCTCAAACAACTTAGATATATTAACCTGTATGAAACTAAAGGCTCAGCAAAAGCAGAATCCCTTAATAAGAACTTGAATGTGCATGGGTCATCAAGATAGACCTTCATTCTACACCAAAGCCAAGTCTCAATACATTTGAAAAGAATTCACTCATACAAAGGTTGTCTCTACCATAGTAAAATAAACCCCCAAATATCTGAACATTAAACACTTCTATATAACTCATTATCTGGAGAAACAGAAAGCACGAGAAATTAGAGTATATTTATTGTGAACTGAATAAAAATGAGAAAGCAACCTAAGAAAACTAGGAGGATGAAGTCAAAGTGGTCCTACAGGGAAATTTAATGCATTAAATATTCTGTAAAAGAAGAAAAAGGCCTGAAACCTTGACATAAACTTTCATCTTAACAAAAGGAAAAGGACAAATTAAATCAAAAGCTGATTCTCTGAAAAAGTTCCATAAAATGAGATATAGCTAAAAAGGACTGGAAAAGACTCAGATGCAAATTACTACTGTTAGCAGTGAAAGGTCACTTGTAGGCCTTACATATTAAAAGTTTAGTATTAAACGGACACTAGAAACAAATACATGACAAAAAAAACCTGAGAACCGAACGAGGAAATCTGTTGAAAGACAAAGAACCAAAATTTAATCAAGAACAAAGAGATTGGGGTTTCCCTGGTGGTCCCGTCGGTAAGGACACCGCCTTGAAGTGCAAGGAGCGCCAGTTCGATCCCTGGCCTGGGAAGATCCCACGTGCCGCCGAGCAGCTGGACTGATGTGTCCAATCACTGAGCCGGAGCTCTGGAGCGCATGGGCCCAGAGCTGGTGGTCTGCGACAAGAGAGGCCACTGCGATGGGAGGCCCACACAGGCCAAAGAACAAAGGTGGATGGAAATAGATAAGTGAAAGATCAATAGAAGTGGCCAAAAAAAAAGGACCAGTGATCGGAGCATGGAAAGCGATATTTGCCGGCAGCCCATATTTCTCTCTTTAATATCAGTGTAAAGTCTTTATGAGCACATGTGTCAAGAGCCTTAAAAATCAAAATAATAATAATAATAAAGAACAAAGAGATTAATTCAACTGTCCCTACGTCTATTAAAGAAATTGAATTCATGGTTAAAAACTTTCCTACAAAGCAAACTTCAGGCTCAGATGACTTCATTGGTGAGTTCTACAAAATTCTACACATATTCCTTAAGGATTACATAGAATTCTACAAAAACAATTCTGAAACTGAGGGAAGGAACACTCCACTATTTTAAGGTCAGGAATCTACAAAGACAATTTTGATGAAAAGAGCTCAATAGTCAACCTACAGTAAAACCCTATTGGAGAAACAGAAAGCACGAGAAATTAGAGTATATTTATTGTGAACTGAATAAAAATGAGAAAGCAACCTAAGAAAACTAGGAGGATGAAGTCAAAGTGGTCCTACAGGGAAATTTAATGCATTAAATATTCTGTAAAAGAAGAAAAAGGCCTGAAACCTTGACATAAACTTTCATCTTAACAAAAGGAAAAGGACAAATTAAATCAAAAGCTGATTCTCTGAAAAAGTTCCATAAAATGAGATATAGCTAAAAAGGACTGGAAAAGACTCAGATGCAAATTACTACTGTTAGCAGTGAAAGGTCACTTGTAGGCCTTACATATTAAAAGTTTAGTATTAAACGGACACTAGAAACAAATACATGACAAAAAAAACCTGAGAACCGAACGAGGAAATCTGTTGAAAGACAAAGAACCAAAATTTAATCAAGAACAAAGAGATTGGGGTTTCCCTGGTGGTCCCGTCGGTAAGGACACCGCCTTGAAGTGCAAGGAGCGCCAGTTCGATCCCTGGCCTGGGAAGATCCCACGTGCCGCCGAGCAGCTGGACTGATGTGTCCAATCACTGAGCCGGAGCTCTGGAGCGCATGGGCCCAGAGCTGGTGGTCTGCGACAAGAGAGGCCACTGCGATGGGAGGCCCACACAGGCCAAAGAACAAAGGTGGATGGAAATAGATAAGTGAAAGATCAATAGAAGTGGCCAAAAAAAAAGGACCAGTGATCGGAGCATGGAAAGCGATATTTGCCGGCAGCCCATATTTCTCTCTTTAATATCAGTGTAAAGTCTTTATGAGCACATGTGTCAAGAGCCTTAAAAATCAAAATAATAATAATAATAAAGAACAAAGAGATTAATTCAACTGTCCCTACGTCTATTAAAGAAATTGAATTCATGGTTAAAAACTTTCCTACAAAGCAAACTTCAGGCTCAGATGACTTCATTGGTGAGTTCTACAAAATTCTACACATATTCCTTAAGGATTACATAGAATTCTACAAAAACAATTCTGAAACTGAGGGGAAGGGAACACTCCCAACTGATTTTATGAGGTCAGGATTATCCTAAGCCAAACCAGACAAATATGTTAGATGAAAAGAATGCTACAGCTAATATCCTTCATGAACACAAATTTCTTAAAATTTAAATGAACTAATTCCAGAAATATATAAAGTGTATATTACCATGAACAAGTGAACTTTATCTCACAGAAATTCACGGGTCATTTAAACAATGTATCTCATCATTTTAACCATGACCTAAATGATGTTTACAAAATCTTTAAAAAGAACACTGTCGGATCACCTCACTGTACACACACACACGTGCGCACGCGCGCTTCATGTAAAAAATCCAATGGTCACTGATAATAAAAATCATCAACAAACTAAGAACAGAAAGGAACTACTTCAACCTGATAAAGGGCATCTATGAAAACTCTACAGCTAAGCCCAAAGTACTGGTAAAAGAGAACCTCCTCACTCCAAGATCAGGAAGAAAACAAGAATACGTGCTCTCCCACTTCTACCCAATATTCTCTGGAGGCCTTGAAGGAAAACTGTCTTTATTTGCATAAGACACGATAATTTATGTAGAAAGTCCTAAGGAAACACAAACAACTGAGCTTAGCAAGGTTGCAGGATAAAAGAGAAAATTCCATTTTAAGCCAATATTATCAACTAAAAATTGTAAACTGGGTTAAAAAGTACCACTTATAATCAAAACAGAAATACTTAAAGATAAATTGACTATTCAACGTTTAAGACATAGGCTAAAGCTTCAAAAATAGGATTTAAGAAAGTAAAAATCTAAATGGAGAACTACAGCATATGCATGAATCAGGAGATTTATCACTAACATATCAATTCTTTCCTAAATGTAGAGATACAACAAATAAAAATCCCAAAGTTTTAAAAAATTAACTAGATTATTTGAAAATAGAAATGGAAAGATGTAGCAAAACAGAATAAAAAGAACAAAATTAGAAGATTTATTTACCACAATTTCAAGACTTAGTATAGTTACAACGATGAAGGTGAGTTCGACCAAATTCTACACATCTTCCTTAAGGATTACATAGAATTCTACAAAAACAATTCTGAAACTGAGGGGAAGGGAACACTCCCAACTGATTTTATGAGGTCAGGATTATCCTAAGCCAAACCAGACAAATATGTTAGATGAAAAGAATGCTACAGCTAATATCCTTCATGAACACAAATTTCTTAAAATTTAAATGAACTAATTCCAGAAATATATAAAGTGTATATTACCATGAACAAGTGAACTTTATCTCACAGAAATTCACGGGTCATTTAAACAATGT
The DNA here is from genome assembly GCA_022376925.1 of Tragulus kanchil. Classification (NCBI taxonomy): domain Eukaryota; kingdom Metazoa; phylum Chordata; class Mammalia; order Artiodactyla; family Tragulidae; genus Tragulus; species Tragulus kanchil. The sequence goes on from JAIOJX010000023.1 coordinate 47,260,239, forward strand.
ATCTCATCATTTTAACCATGACCTAAATGATGTTTACAAAATCTTTAAAAAGAACACTGTCGGATCACCTCACTGTACACACACACACGTGCGCACGCGCGCTTCATGTAAAAAATCCAATGGTCACTGATAATAAAAATCATCAACAAACTAAGAACAGAAAGGAACTACTTCAACCTGATAAAGGGCATCTATGAAAACTCTACAGCTAAGCCCAAAGTACTGGTAAAAGAGAACCTCCTCACTCCAAGATCAGGAAGAAAACAAGAATACGTGCTCTCCCACTTCTACCCAATATTCTCTGGAGGCCTTGAAGGAAAACTGTCTTTATTTGCATAAGACACGATAATTTATGTAGAAAGTCCTAAGGAAACACAAACAACTGAGCTTAGCAAGGTTGCAGGATAAAAGAGAAAATTCCATTTTAAGCCAATATTATCAACTAAAAATTGTAAACTGGGTTAAAAGTACCACTTATAATCAAAACAGAAATACTTAAAGATAAATTGACTATTCAACGTTTAAGACATAGGCTAAAGCTTCAAAAATAGGATTTAAGAAAGTAAAAATCTAAATGGAGAACTACAGCATATGCATGAATCAGGAGATTTATCACTAACATATCAATTCTTTCCTAAATGTAGAGATACAACAAATAAAAATCCCAAAGTTTTAAAAAATTAACTAGATTATTTGAAAATAGAAATGGAAAGATGTAGCAAAACAGAATAAAAAGAACAAAATTAGAAGATTTATTTACCACAATTTCAAGACTTAGTATAGTTACAACGATCAAGACAATGTGACATTGTGTCATTGCACGGACATGTAGATCAATTTCACATCAATGAAATATAGAAAGAGACTCCAATTTACACTGTCAATAGATTTTGGGGCGGGGGGGGAGGTTGGGGAGGGATAAGGGCAGGTGGGCCATTTCTATTGGTCTTTCATTTATCTATTTTCAACCATCTTTGTTCTTTGGCCCATGTGGGCCTCCCATGGCAGTGGCCTCTGTTGTCGCAGAGCACCGGCTCTGGGTGCATGCGCTCCAGAGCTCTGGCTCGGTAATTGAACACATCGGTCCAGCTGCTCCGCGGCACGTGGGATCCTCCCAGGCCAGGGATCGAACCGGCGTCCCTTGCACTGCTAGGCGGTGTCCTTACCCACTGGACCACTAGGGAAGTCCTGTCAATATATTTTTGACAAAGGTACCAAGGTAATTAAAAGGAAGATGGATTTTCTTTTCAAATAATGGTCCTAGGACAAATAGAAAAACATGCAAATAAATCATCCTCAACTTTTTCTTCACAGTATATACAAAAATTAACTCAAATTGTTAACCCTAATGCAAGACCAAATGTTATAAAACTTCTAGAAGAAAACCTTTGTGATTTTAAATTAGGTTTTTTTTGCTTTTTTGTTTTTAAACATGGGACACAAAAATAGGAATGTCATAAAGGGAAAAACTGAGAAGTCATCAACATCTAAAACCTTTGTCCTGTGAAAGACACAGTTAAGAAAATGAAAAGTCAAGCTATAGATTGGGAGAAAATAATTTAAAAAGTACATCTGGGTTCACTTGACTCTGAAGCTGATGATTTGTTTAAAATACCACCTGCCCTTCCTAGTTATCCTCTGTGTTCTGGGAGAGGAGCAGGGAGGCAATAAAAACAAGTGCTATACAAAGAACTACTCTGCATCCTTTACAAAACCTAGGTTTAAATAGTTGTCTATAACTTATATCGCCCAGTGTTTCTTAAGAAAGTGTATTCAACCGCTTGGTCACTCATGCTAAATACTGTCATGACTAGAAACATGGATCCATATGGCTGGTACTCTAAAGGAGTTTTACAGACATAATACAATATGTATAAATAACCATGAAATAAAGTAAAGAGTAGCATGCTTCTCTTTAATTAAACAAAAAATGTAACTCATATGATATTTCCCTTTTCTTTGGCTGCTAAAGCTAACAGCCACACATAATGTTTAAATAATCATTTCACCTCAGGCTCCTAGAAGAGAGAAATTTATCTGATCTTTTATTCTATGACATTATATTTAACTGTTCTAGTGTAGATGCATCATTATCTCAATCTATCTCAAATCCTTTTGTGGAAGCAGGCAGAAGATACAAATAAACAAGTAAAGGAGGCTTGGATTAATAATACAAATTGAATTCAAAGAGTGTAAATCTGTATCTTTACACAATACACCAGAAACATTCTGGGTTGGGTGGAGGATAAACAAGCAGTCTGTTAAAAGTACTGTGAAACACAGTTCTTGTTTTTTTGACAAAGGTACCAAGGTAATTAAAAGGAAGATGGATTTTCTTTTCAAATAATGGTCCTAGGACAAATAGAAAAACATGCAAATAAATCATCCTCAACTTTTTCTTCACAGTATATACAAAAATTAACTCAAATTGTTAACCCTAATGCAAGACCAAATGTTATAAAACTTCTAGAAGAAAACCTTTGTGATTTTAAATTAGGTTTTTTTTGCTTTTTTGTTTTTAAACATGGGACACAAAAATAGGAATGTCATAAAGGGAAAAACTGAGAAGTCATCAACATCTAAAACCTTTGTCCTGTGAAAGACACAGTTAAGAAAATGAAAAGTCAAGCTATAGATTGGGAGAAAATAATTTAAAAAGTACATCTGGGTTCACTTGACTCTGAAGCTGATGATTTGTTTAAAATACCACCTGCCCTTCCTAGTTATCCTCTGTGTTCTGGGAGAGGAGCAGGGAGGCAATAAAAACAAGTGCTATACAAAGAACTACTCTGCATCCTTTACAAAACCTAGGTTTAAATAGTTGTCTATAACTTATATCGCCCAGTGTTTCTTAAGAAAGTGTATTCAACCGCTTGGTCACTCATGCTAAATACTGTCATGACTAGAAACATGGATCCATATGGCTGGTACTCTAAAGGAGTTTTACAGACATAATACAATATGTATAAATAACCATGAAATAAAGTAAAGAGTAGCATGCTTCTCTTTAATTAAACAAAAAATGTAACTCATATGATATTTCCCTTTTCTTTGGCTGCTAAAGCTAACAGCCACACATAATGTTTAAATAATCATTTCACCTCAGGCTCCTAGAAGAGAGAAATTTATCTGATCTTTTATTCTATGACATTATATTTAACTGTTCTAGTGTAGATGCATCATTATCTCAATCTATCTCAAATCCTTTTGTGGAAGCAGGCAGAAGATACAAATAAACAAGTAAAGGAGGCTTGGATTAATAATACAAATTGAATTCAAAGAGTGTAAATCTGTATCTTTACACAATACACCAGAAACATTCTGGGTTGGGTGGAGGATAAAACGAAGCAGTCTGTTAAAAGTACTGTGAAACACGGAGTTCTAGAAACACCTAATGAATTGAAGTCCTATTTCTATCCTCTATTTTCCACAGACATTACAAGTTCTTAAAGTCCATACTGGATTTATAATTTAGAATGCATAAGATGGGAAAATGACAAATGAAAATGGGGTATTGCTGAGTAAATGGTGTTTTCAAGGGCCAATGCAATGCAAATAACGTGAGTTTTGTATAGCTTCTTTGTTTCTGCAGCTCTGGGGGGAGGCGGTGAAGAGCACTAGACTAACAAAAGTGGTGACTTAGAAGCACTACCATTACTCGGTTCCTTTCACATCTGTGCATGGTAATTTACTAGTGCCTCTGCAATGATATCTGCCAAATCTTTAAGTGCCCTACGATGCATGTCATTGGGACCTGCTGATTTAAACACATTCAACTCTTCAAGTAACGGTGGGTCGTTTGATTCTCTAGTCAGTTTTGGCTTGCCTCCCACTCATTCAGAATTTCTAGACAAAAAGCAATCTTGTTATCTCAGAAGTTGTGTTTTTGATGAACATAAGTTAAAGAGCAGAGAAATACTTCTAAATATACCTATTATTAGCTTTCCTCTTTAATAAAGGTCTAATTATTTTCTTCTATTGGTAATACAACAGATCCATAGTCATTCAAATCCAGAATGTTATCATACGCTGATGATCAAGGGAGGAAAGAGGAAAGAAGGGATGAGAAGGCACATACACATATTCCCTTTTGTCTCTTTCTGACCATGCTCCCCTCACTTCAAGTCAGAGAATGGTTAGGAATCCACTGCAGTATAAAAATAACATGATGCTTTAAAGAGGACAATGGACAGAACTGTTAATTTTCTATCACTAAGAAGCTAGAAGACCTAAACAAGTCAACTTCTGTTTAATTTTTACCTATGAAATAAAGCAATTAAGCTAGGATATTATTAATACCTTCTTCTGTTAAAAAAAAGCGCAATGAGTTCAAAACAAAAGTTACAGAAGAAAGTGATGATACTCGCTCTCCAAAGCTCCTTCTAATACCCATTAGAGCTTGTCTTCCTCCACCAGCCTTGCCACACATTCAAATAAAATTGCAATTCTTATTCATAATCTGATTAAGAGCAACTCACACGCAGTCTAAATGAGACTTAGTATTATAGGACATTTGCATTTTAAAAAATATATATTTATTATTTATTTATTTGGGGGAGCGGGTTGGGGAGTGAGGGGGCGGGTGGGTCACTTTCATTAGCCTTTCTTTTATCTATTTTCATCCATCTTCGTTCTTTGGCCCGTGTGGGCCTCCCATGGCAGTGGCCTCTGTTGTCGCAGAGCACCAGCTCTGGGCGCATGCGCTCCAGAGCTCCGGCTTGGTAATTGGACACATCGGTCCAGCCGCTCCACGGCACGTGGGATCTTCCCAGGCCTGGGATTGAAACGGCGCCCCTTGCACTGCAAGGCGGTGTCCTTACCCACTGGACCACCAGGGAAGCCCGGCATTTGCATTTTTTAAGACCAGTTAAGTCGCATGCATTTCTTTTTTTTTTTTTAAACATTTATTTTATTTATTTATCTTTTTGGGGAGTGGGGTGAGGAGGGAGGGGGAACGGGCGGGCCACTTGTATTGGTCTTCCATTTCTCTATTTTCATCCATCTTTGTTCTTTGGCTCCTGTGGGCCTCCCATCGCGGTCGCCTCTGTCGTCACAGAGCGCCGGCTCTAGGCGCATGCGCCCCAGAGCTCTGGCTCGGTAATTGGACACATTGGTCCAGCCGCTCCGCGGGCATGTGGGATCTTCCCAGGCCAGGGATCGAACCGGCGCCCCTTGCACTGCAAGGCGGTGTCCTTACCCACTGGACCACCAGGGGAAGCCCGGTATTTGCATTTTTTAAGACCAGTTAAGTCGCATGCATCTCTAATGACCAGAACCTAGTGGATGGTACCATCAGGGTAGGGGTTGGGGGGAATATGCATCTTTGAACAGAGTGTGTCCCAATGGTTCACTTCTGGTCTACTTTTCCTACCTTCTTGTTTCCTCAATTACACTGTCAACTCCATTTTCCAAAAAAACATAACTTACAGAAACAGCTATAAACACTACAATTTTTGTTTTTTCATTTGATTTGGCTTCTGCTTCTATCTTCAGCATCAAATCATCTGAGAAGTAAAATAGCCAGTAATGCAGGACTCAGAATTTATGGAAGAATAATGGAAAGAGGAAGCATACAGAATGGGGAATGAAAATGATGGAGAAGAGTCAGTATTGCTGTTTAAGATTTACTGTGGGGAAGGAATATAGGAAAAGGAATGAAAACTAATAAATGAAGGGAGAAGCAAGGAGTTAGTTAGCTTACTAAAGCAACAGGGAATATGGAAATGATGCATAAAATGAAACTCTGATACAGCTTATTTGGGGGCTTGTTTTTGCTTCTTTTGTTTTACTTTTTAAAAATATACAATGAAGAATGGGAAAGAGATGAGGATAATAAAGAACAGATGTGAAAATGAAGAAGAAAAGAGAAAGAAAAGATGGACAGAAATTGAATTAAAAAAGAAAAAAAAAAACAGAACAGAGGAAAAAGAGAAAGAATTAAGAATGGGAAGCAAGTATAAGAGAATGTACAATCCAGTCAGAGAGAGAATATAAAAGATTTTACAATGATGGTATACAAACATGAGAGCAGAAATGGAAACAGCATAAAGGAAGAAAAAGAAACTGAGTAGAAACCAAGAACGAGAGAGTATAGCAAAAACAAGAGTGGGAGAAATCCGAGCCAGCTGGGTTACAAACCAGCAGCATGTGTCTTTTTGTTTTGCTTTTTGTTTGTTCTTTCAAATAGGAACACAAAGTGGCTAGAAATCATGATAAAGAACAGCACCATCTGGGGCATGTTTTCATTGGCCTCTTAATGTACTGCAGGAAACAGAACCTCCAAAAAAGAATGTGGGTGGGGAGGGGGGGAAGAGAGGCCAATGTGACAGCAACAGGAAGCAATAGAAAATGAGCCCAGTGGGTAGGCAGCTATAGGATACAGGTGGCAAGCAGCAAGTTTCAGACTAAGCACATGATAGGCAAAAAAAAAAGAATTTCATAAAGCAAGGAAATATAACAAATACACCAACAGGAAGTCAGTCATTAATTAATTCAATGTAAAAAAAAAAAAAAAAACATTGAACAAAGGTCTTTGATTCTCTTGCTTCACCCAATCACCTGTCCTATCTAATAACCTACGTTTGGGTTTTACTCAGTTCTATCTTACTTTCAAATTTACTTCCTTTCTCCCTATTCCCTGAGACACTGTGTTAGACATGATAGAGTATGTGAAGTTTGAGTTGGATCTGCCATCAGGAGTTCCCAATTAAACAGAGGAGTTGCATAAACACAAATTACTAAAATATGCCTCTTGTGAGCACCCCCATTGAAAGTATATTCAGCCCTCTGTATCCGTGGGTTCTGCATCTGCAGACATGGAGGGCCAACTATGAGACTTGAGCATCCACAGATTTTGGTATTTGAGATAGGTTCTTGAATCATTTCCTGCCAATACCAAAGGATTACTCTAATCTTCCCTGCCACCGAATGCTGTCTCTCTTAGGCTCCTATCACTTTTTACCTTGTACAGCAACTATCTCTTTTAAATTGTAAACTCCTTAAGGATTAGGACTTCTGTTTTCTGACTAGTTTTTGTACTCAACCAAATCTAGCACAATGTCTTATATATAATGTGTGTTCAACAGCTCTGTGAGATTTTCTAACTTGGGATGTGGGGACTTCATGGAGAAGACAATATTGGGCAAGACCTTAAGAGATGAGAAAGACTAAAATGAACAGATATGGGGGCACACTACTGTCAAAAAGGAGCATAAAGTAGGCTAAGGAGAAGTAAGAGGAAGGTAATTCTGTGGCAGGGAAGTAGCCCAGAAGAAAGAAAAGATGAGACTGGCTAAGATGTGGGACAGAAAAAGGAACACAGAAACCACTAGTCTGATATACTGGATTTGATACAAAAAGCAACTGCAGTAAAGACTTTTTTGAGACATTCAAATTTGCACCTTAGAAAAATAAGTGTTGCTGTAACACCATGGAAGAAAAGAAAATGAAGTGATTCAGTCTGTGGAAAATTCACCAGGTAAGAGGAATTTGAGCTGGGTCTCATAGGATGACTAGAAGCTCCTTCAAGGAAAGGCTCTTCAGGAAGATGAAATTAATGAGACATAGTATGATAACATAAAAAGGCATAACAGATTCTGGGACTAATAAGAAGTCCAGAGTGGCTGGAGAACAGAGTATTTAGAGGAAAGACATAAAGACTTGAAGGACAGACTGAGGGTATATTATGAGGAATGCTGTAGTTTATTTGATTATACGTTTTATAATTTTCAGGGAGAAAAAGTTATCATATTGCCTACAGAGTCATAAAGTCAAGTGACTTTCAATAATTATTTCTATTCACCTTTTCAACGAAACACTGCCTATAATAGATGAAGTCTACACAACCCTACTTCAGAACACTTTGCTGCTATGCCAAAGAGACAAACAGCTCTATCTGTCAAGAACCCAGATCACATAGATAAAGATTTTTGGCAAATTTCTGAACAAAACAGCAAATTCAGAATAGTGGAATTGTTATTCTGATTTTCCAAGCAGAGAAGACTACTGGGTAGGAAATAAAGTCATTCATTTATGCAAGGAATTGTTTTAAATTGTCAGAGCAAGTCACATAACAGTGGATTCTTTTGGGTATTCCACACTTAATGATAATTATACATCTGCATTCATGATATTGGGAAGAGTGGTATTTTTGTTTCATGAAAATATTCACTGTATCTTTCTTCCCAAACCATACTCCATCACTCATCACAAGTTAGCATCAAGTGCTTTAAATAACAACACTTTCAATACAGTGAACTCTGTTCTTATTACACTTTACTATAACTTCCTCTGTCTTTGACATATTCAAGAAGTGAAACTCATGCATAGCATGTTTATATTATTCTCTCCTTAGTGAAAGCTCACAGACAATGTCAGGTCTGGAGAGATAAGAGCTGCTTCCAGGACATGAATTCTCATGAGGATTAGGCAACCACCATCTGGGGCTCTAGAGTTTATCTGTAGCAGCTGCCTTCAAAGTATCATACTAGAAGGGACAAAAAAAAGTCTAATTCTAAAGTGTTTAACAACTTGCTCTACCTTGCCTTGATTATTGTTCTGAATGGCTGTTTTTCTCTCTTATGAGAATAAAACAAAACACAGAGTGATCTCTTAACAAAATACCACCAATCTGTAAGTGTTATATACTCGACTAACAAGTACATCATGCATTTTAATTTTCTTAACATGTTACACTATTTAATGACATTAATTTTAATAATTACCCAACAATTACCTAACATTATTAACCAGAAGCTAATCTTTCAAAAAAAGGCAGATATTACAATTTTTAAATTTCTACTTAACACAAAAAAGGTGGTAGATTTTGACTATTCAACAATAATCTCAAATTACTTTGGGAGAATTTTCAATGTCATAAAATGGCATTAAAATAATCATAATACTAACCTGTACTACACAGAAATTATGAATAAATTAAATATTTATATATTAAGAAAATAGGGAGATCGAAAATGAACACACTAGAGGAAAAAATTAATTTTAAATAGTAACTTGCTAAAACTGATATATTCAACTTTTATAGTGCTAAAACTCATTATAATGAAACAAAAAGCTAGATAATAGGAAATTTAAAACAAAATATTTTCTATAAGATACGAGTTCTCATTAAGTCATAGAATCACTGCACCACTAAAAATATACCTATTTCTTAAAATTAAGACCCCTTTCAATCAAACACTCTTATCTGCTATAGAATCGTAAGCTACATTTGGTAATCTGAATATCCTTTGGCAAAGGATTTCTCAAATTAGGTAGACAACATTATTATTAATTCTAAGAGAGATCAGACAAAGTGGCTGCATCTACAGACATAATTCTACTCTTAAGAAGAGCTTTGTAAAAAAGAATTATTTTTTCACTATTCATTCAAAATACACAACAAACGTAATTCCTAGTGGACAGTGTGACCAAGCGACACAAAGGCAGAAAGTCTGAGTAAGCCAAAAGAGCAATTCTGTTTTTTTAAAGATATTTTTCACTAGATTCATACAGGTCTGGAGAGATAAGAGCTGCTTCCAGGACATGAATTCTCATGAGGATTAGGCAACCACCATCTGGGGCTCTAGAGTTTATCTGTAGCAGCTGCCTTCAAAGTATCATACTAGAAGGGACAAAAAAAAGTCTAATTCTAAAGTGTTTAACAACTTGCTCTACCTTGCCTTGATTATTGTTCTGAATGGCTGTTTTTCTCTCTTATGAGAATAAAACAAAACACAGAGTGATCTCTTAACAAAATACCACCAATCTGTAAGTGTTATATACTCGACTAACAAGTACATCATGCATTTTAATTTTCTTAACATGTTACACTATTTAATGACATTAATTTTAATAATTACCCAACAATTACCTAACATTATTAACCAGAAGCTAATCTTTCAAAAAAAGGCAGATATTAAAATTTTTTAAATTTCTACTTAACACAAAAAAGGTGGTAGATTTTGACTATTCAACAATAATCTCAAATTACTTTGGGAGAATTTTCAATGTCATAAAATGGCATTAAAATAATCATAATACTAACCTGTACTACACAGAAATTATGAATAAATTAAATATTTATATATTAAGAAAATAGGGAGATCGAAAATGAACACACTAGAGGAAAAAATTAATTTTAAATAGTAACTTGCTAAAACTGATATATTCAACTTTTATAGTGCTAAAACTCATTATAATGAAACAAAAAGCTAGATAATAGGAAATTTAAAACAAAATATTTTCTATAAGATACGAGTTCTCATTAAGTCATAGAATCACTGCACCACTAAAAATATACCTATTTCTTAAAATTAAGACCCCTTTCAATCAAACACTCTTATCTGCTATAGAATCGTAAGCTACATTTGGTAATCTGAATATCCTTTGGCAAAGGATTTCTCAAATTAGGTAGACAACATTATTATTAATTCTAAGAGAGATCAGACAAAGTGGCTGCATCTACAGACATAATTCTACTCTTAAGAAGAGCTTTGTAAAAAAGAATTATTTTTTCACTATTCATTCAAAATACACAACAAACGTAATTCCTAGTGGACAGTGTGACCAAGCGACACAAAAGGCAGAAAGTCTGAGTAACGCAAAACCATAAAATTGGTAGGCTACAAGATTTCTGATATCATCCATAAATCTACATACACTTACACCTCTAAGTCAGCTCATTCTAGTCCTATTTCTTGAAGTACCTTGATAATTTCTTCACTTAAATCAAATGCAGTAACTAAGATTCAACACATCTAAAACTAAACTCACAACCTTATGTCTAAACTGGCTCTTCCTCTCAAATTCTCTATTTCTATCAGAGGTAGAATCATCTTTAAAAAATCACCTAGACTTACCTCAAAACTCTCTTTCAGTCTTTTCTTCATTAATCCTTTAAGCCCTGTTGACTCTATTTCAAAATTATTTTGGCAATCTTTGATTTATTTTCAGTACTGCCATTGCCAACCTAAGATAAGTTACCCCCTTTCATTTAGGACTGAACTAATGGTTTTGCAGGTAGTGACTCAAGCTAATCCATACAGACATCACCACTTCTTATTTAAAATGCCAATCCTATGGTCTTCTCTGGTGGTCTAATGCGTAGAGTCCGCCTCGTAGTGCAAAGGGCACAGGTTCGATCCCTGGCCCAGGAAGATCCCACATGCCAAGCAATGGCTGGGCCGGGCCGGTGTGTCCAATGATGAGCCAGAGCCCTGGAGCGCATGCACCCGGAGCTGGTGGTTTGCAGTGAGAGAGGCCACTGCAATGGGAGGCCCACACAGGCCAAAGAATAAAGATGGATGATGTAAATAAATAAAAAATCAATAAAAGAGGCCAAAACTAAAAAAAAAAAAAAAAAAAAAGCCATTCCTTTTCCTCCACTTAGTCAGTCTCTCTCTACCGGATTCTCCAAAATTCAGCTCTGCTGCACTTTCTCTATGCCAATTCCATATTAACCCCATGATAAAGTAGTCTTCCCACTTGCTGAACTACTACATTAGGCACAAAATACACTGGTTTGCATGATCACATCACATTTCTCAAATTAGGAAGACAACATTATTATTAATTCTAAGAGAGATCAGACAAAGTGGCTGCATCTACAGACATAATTCTACTCTTAAGAAGAGCTTTGTAAAAAAGAATTATTTTTTCACTATTCATTCAAAATACACAACAAACGTAATTCCTAGTGGACAGTGTGACCAAGCGACACAAAAGGCAGAAAGTCTGAGTAACGCAAAACCATAAAATTGGTAGGCTACAAGATTTCTGATATCATCCATAAATCTACATACACTTACACCTCTAAGTCAGCTCATTCTAGTCCTATTTCTTGAAGTACCTTGATAATTTCTTCACTTAAATCAAATGCAGTAACTAAGATTCAACACATCTAAAACTAAACTCACAACCTTATGTCTAAACTGGCTCTTCCTCTCAAATTCTCTATTTCTATCAGAGGTAGAATCATCTTTAAAAAATCACCTAGACTTACCTCAAAACTCTCTTTCAGTCTTTTCTTCATTAATCCTTTAAGCCCTGTTGACTCTATTTCAAAATTATTTTGGCAATCTTTGATTTATTTTCAGTACTGCCATTGCCAACCTAAGATAAGTTACCCCTTACATTTAGGACTGAACTAATGGTTTTGCAGGTAGTGACTCAAGCTAATCCATACAGACATCACCACTTCTTATTTAAAATGCCAATCCTATGGTCTTCTCTGGTGGTCTAATGCGTAGAGTCCGCCTCGTAGTGCAAAGGGCACAGGTTCGATCCCTGGCCCAGGAAGATCCCACATGCCAAGGAATGGCTGGGCCAGTGTGTTCAATTACGAGCCAGCGCTCTGGAGTGCATACGCCCAGAGTCGGTGCTCTGCAGTGAGAGAGGCCACTGCAATGGGAGGCCCACACAGGCTGAAGAATAAAGATGGATGATGTAAATAAATAAAAAATCAATAAAAGAGGCCAAAACTAAAAAAAAAAAAAAAAAAAAAAGCCATTCCTTTTCCTCCACTTAGTCAGTCTCTCTCTACCGGATTCTCCAAAATTCAGCTCTGCTGCACTTTCTCTATGCCAATTCCATATTAACCCCATGATAAAGTAGTCTTCCCACTTGCTGAACTACTACATTAGGCACAAAATACACTGGTTTGCATGATCACATCACAAATATTACTTCTTGGTGGTATTTTTCATATACCTGAAAGTGAGCAGAGACTAAAAAGAACTATATTGTACGTTTTTCTGCAATGCTTATAGTGGCTTATAAAATAACAGATATTTGTTCACTGAATTTTTCAACAAAACCTTACAGTACCTGAGTACCACATAGGCATGCAATTTCAGTGTGCTTTATAAGGGCTTTGTCTTTATAAAAGATACCAGAATTCAAGAAATCTAAGTTCTAGTTCTGCAATACCTAAGTGAGAGTAGGCAGGGACAAAGATCCAATGACATACAAAGGTATCCTTTGGATACAGAATATGTATATATAATAATCATTTGTAATATAATATTAGGTATTCTAAGTGGGATTCTTTTCTTAAATTCCTTGTATTTGTTAGATATTCAATTTGTTACTCAAGCTGTGGATTTATGGGATTACATTCTTAAAACCAATTCCAGCACAATTTCACACAGAAGTCTTCCTGGAGTTAACTAGGACAACATCCAAAATAAATCTTCCCTTTGAGAAGAATAAACACTCCATGAAGATAATAAATACATCAATTAAACTTAAAGAACAATGTCTGTAGAAACCCAAGCACCACCCCAATCCTCTAAATGCCTCTAGAGTCTATATTAATCTAACTCCACAGACTTTTACTTTTTCAGATGTGTTTCCTGAGTACCATTACTCCAAATAGTTCCATTCTCTATATCAAATCCCCAGTTTTTATCCTGCATGCTTCCCTACCTACATGATCAAAGATGATACAGGAGTAATATTCCCCTCTATATTCAAATGTCACTATGGTACAAGTGATAAATACTGATAAAGTAACACTGGTCCAATTTTTAGAGCACATCCTCAATATATCCATACTCATATGAGAACTTAATGTCAAGGACAAGATCAGAGTACTTAACCGTGTGGTATAGGCAAGTCAAGTGCCAGAGGAGTGCAAGGAGAAGTATCCACGCCTGAGTGTGGTTCTGAGAATCATGAAGAGCAGAAAGGGGCTAAACCTTCAATTCAATCTTGCAATTTGAAGATGAGGAAAATAATTTCACAAAGGTCACACAGGAAAAGCTACAATGGAGAATATCAGATTTCAGGTAAACTGATAGATTTGGACTAAGAAGGGAAAAGGAAATTCCTAAGAGCAGAGAAAAGCAAAATGATGGAAGCAGTTTAATAAGCATTCATGGGAAGAAAGAATTCATACATATATGTAGCAGTACCTATGTGCAGGTACTGTGCTAAATGCATTTCATTGCTTTTCATTCACTCCTGATGAATAATCTTTGTACTATAATCTTCATTTTTCATAGGAGAGAAACTCTGAGACTCATAGTGTCAAAAATGAAAGAGAAATCTCCAATCTATCTGAATCTAAAGTCTGTCTACTTTCTACAGTCTTTCTGCCATAGTATATTTCTATACCTCTTTCTTAATACAACACTCCATATCTCTTTGATCTTTAAAACCTTCTTAAACTGCCTTGGCCCCTTAGAAAATAACTTGATTCTCATGTCTTATTATAATTACAGTATACTCATGATATATTATCATTCTTCTAAAGTGGCACTATTAAGGATATATACAAACTACCAACCTAAAGTTAATTTTGATACTTCTGGCATAGATTTAATACAGCTCTCTTTGAACATTCAGAAGTCTTCCTGGAGTTAACTAGGACAACATCCAAAATAAATCTTCCCTTTGAGAAGAATAAACACTCCATGAAGATAATAAATACATCAATTAAACTTAAAGAACAATGTCTGTAGAAACCCAAGCACCACCCCAATCCTCTAAATGCCTCTAGAGTCTATATTAATCTAACTCCACAGACTTTTACTTTTTCAGATGTGTTTCCTGAGTACCATTACTCCAAATAGTTCCATTCTCTATATCAAATCCCCAGTTTTTATCCTGCATGCTTCCCTACCTACATGATCAAAGATGATACAGGAGTAATATTCCCCTCTATATTCAAATGTCACTATGGTACAAGTGATAAATACTGATAAAGTAACACTGGTCCAATTTTTAGAGCACATCCTCAATATATCCATACTCATATGAGAACTTAATGTCAAGGACAAGATCAGAGTACTTAACCGTGTGGTATAGGCAAGTCAAGTGCCAGAGGAGTGCAAGGAGAAGTATCCACGCCTGAGTGTGGTTCTGAGAATCATGAAGAGCAGAAAGGGGCTAAACCTTCAATTCAATCTTGCAATTTGAAGATGAGGAAAATAATTTCACAAAGGTCACACAGGAAAAGCTACAATGGAGAATATCAGATTTCAGGTAAACTGATAGATTTGGACTAAGAAGGGAAAAGGAAATTCCTAAGAGCAGAGAAAAGCAAAATGATGGAAGCAGTTTAATAAGCATTCATGGGAAGAAAGAATTCATACATATATGTAGCAGTACCTATGTGCAGGTACTGTGCTAAATGCATTTCATTGCTTTTCATTCACTCCTGATGAATAATCTTTGTACTATAATCTTCATTTTTCATAGGAGAGAAACTCTGAGACTCATAGTGTCAAAAATGAAAGAGAAATCTCCAATCTATCTGAATCTAAAGTCTGTCTACTTTCTACAGTCTTTCTGCCATAGTATATTTCTATACCTCTTTCTTAATACAACACTCCATATCTCTTTGATCTTTAAAACCTTCTTAAACTGCCTTGGCCCCTTAGAAAATAACTTGATTCTCATGTCTTATTATAATTACAGTATACTCATGATATATTATCATTCTTCTAAAGTGGCACTATTAAGGATATATACAAACTACCAACCTAAAGTTAATTTTGATACTTCTGGCATAGATTTATATCAAACTACAGCTCTCTTTTAAAGAACAGATTGGATTTATCATTATGCTTTCACCATTTACTGGGTTTGCCTACCTAGTTAACCTCACTTCTATCAATGCAAACTAAAATGTATCCCTTGTGCTCAGTGACTCAGTTGTGTCCAATCCTTTGTGACCCCACAGACTATAGCCCAGCAAGCTCCTCTCTGTCCATGGGATTATCCTGCCAAGAACACTTGATTGGGTTGCCATTTCCTTCTTCAGGGGGTCTTCCCAACCAAGGGATCAAACCTGCGTCTCTTGCATTGATAACAGATTCTTTACCACTGAGCCACCTGGGAGGCTCAAAATATATCCTTAAACTGTCATAAAAAAATATATGTCCGCCAAAAAAAGAAAAATCCAGTACAACATGCCTAGGAAACATGTAGGACCAAAAGGCGCTGAGTTACCAAGGTACCTCTTTGGCAAACATTGCTATTCAGTTGACTGCCTCTTATGAAACAATTTATCCATGGGCCCATCCTCAGCAAAGAATGAAGTCATTTACCTTCTCCTTTACCATAAAAGCTGTGCATATACCTATCAAGGGAGGAAAGGGAACCTTAACACCAAGAGCAAAAAAAAAAAGCAAAAGGAGTAGGAAGGAGGGAAGAAATTATTTTGGGTGGCTAGGAGATGTTGGTGGTCTTTTATTGGTACCAATAATTTCTAAAATAGGCTTTAAAAACTAGAGACTGCCTAAACATACCTTTTGTCCCTTGGTCTGTACCTAAGCAAACAAGATAAATGCATAATACAGATTCTAAAGTGTAGGTTAACCCTCAGAATATAGATGAACATTCTTCAGTGTGATTTAGGAATATGTCTGATTGACAAATGGCCTGAAAGGTTAGAAGGCTACCTCTTTCTTAATACAACACTCCATATCTCTTTGATCTTTAAAACCTTCTTAAACTGCCTTGGCCCCTTAGAAAATAACTTGATTCTCATGTCTTATTATAATTACAGTATACTCATGATATATTATCATTCTTCTAAAGTGGCACTATTAAGGATATATACAAACTACCAACCTAAAGTTAATTTTGATACTTCTGGCATAGATTTATATCAAACTACAGCTCTCTTTTAAAGAACAGATTGGATTTATCATTATGCTTTCACCATTTACTGGGTTTGCCTACCTAGTTAACCTCACTTCTATCAATGCAAACTAAAATGTATCCCTTGTGCTCAGTGACTCAGTTGTGTCCAATCCTTTGTGACCCCACAGACTATAGCCCAGCAAGCTCCTCTCTGTCCATGGGATTATCCTGCCAAGAACACTTGATTGGGTTGCCATTTCCTTCTTCAGGGGGTCTTCCCAACCAAGGGATCAAACCTGCGTCTCTTGCATTGATAACAGATTCTTTACCACTGAGCCACCTGGGAGGCTCAAAATATATCCTTAAACTGTCATAAAAATATATGTCCGCCAAAAAAAGAAAAATCCAGTACAACATGCCTAGGAAACATGTAGGACCAAAAGGCGCTGAGTTACCAAGGTACCTCTTTGGCAAACATTGCTATTCAGTTGACTGCCTCTTATGAAACAATTTATCCATGGGCCCATCCTCAGCAAAGAATGAAGTCATTTACCTTCTCCTTTACCATAAAAGCTGTGCATATACCTATCAAGGGAGGAAAGGGAACCTTAACACCAAGAGCAAAAAAAAAAAGCAAAAGGAGTAGGAAGGAGGGAAGAAATTATTTTGGGTGGCTAGGAGATGTTGGTGGTCTTTTATTGGTACCAATAATTTCTAAAATAGGCTTTAAAAACTAGAGACTGCCTAAACATACCTTTTGTCCCTTGGTCTGTACCTAAGCAAACAAGATAAATGCATAATACAGATTCTAAAGTGTAGGTTAACCCTCAGAATATAGATGAACATTCTTCAGTGTGATTTAGGAATATGTCTGATTGACAAATGGCCTGAAAGGTTAGAAGGCTACCTTTCCTTCTCTAGGAGATCTTCCTGATTCAGGGATTGAACCTACATATCCTGCTTAGTGGGCAAATCCCTCATCACTAAGCCACCAGGGAAGGCCCAAAGATGGCTCCCTGTTGTTTAGTTATTATGCTGTTATTTATGCTGTCAGGTTATATTGTTATTTATTATGATGATGGTTGCACAATTCTATGAACAGGCTAAGAACCACATAATTGTACACTTTAAATGAATGAATTATATCTCAGTAAATCTGTTATTAAAAAAAAAAACAACTCTACTGGAGAGTATAAAAAAGTACAGGACCACTCCCCACACATACTCAGTTACACACAGGGCTAAGTCTTTGAGGGAAGCTTATAGAGACGTGGAGGTAAGCTAAACAGCTTTAACTCCCTGCTCTGAAGGTCTGGATGGGAACTAGCACTTGTTTCTTTTTTCTTAGTATATATTTATCCATCTCAGTACAGTTCAACTCTGCCTACTATTAGAGAATATAGTGAATGCTGCATAAATATGTTAATTGGTAGTACATATAAAATTTTATATAAAACAAGGGGGAAAATCCAACAGCATAAATAGACAGGCCGCAATAAGCACAAAGTTTTTTTAAAAACTGTACTATAGTACAGTTTTATATATATGCACGTGGCTTCTATCATTCAGGAAGTTTCCCTTTTCACTGAATCTGTTAAACTAACAATTAAAAAAAATATTTTATTGAGTATTTGGGATAACCGAGCTTACCAGGTGGCACTAGCGGTACAGATGAGACTTGGGTTGATCCATGGGTCAGGAAGATCCTCTGGAGGAGAAAACGGCAACCCACTCCAGTATTCTTGCTAGGAGAATCCAATGGACAGAGGAGCCTGGCTGACTACAGTCCATGAGGCTGCAAAGAGCTGGGCCCAACTGAGTGTCTGAATAGTAAGGGATAATTATCCTTCTGAGATGGAAATATGACTTTTCTAACATCCCTTTTTTTGGCCTGTTAGATATCAAAATGCAGAAAATGTTTCTATTTTAAGAGACAGAGTTCATAAAAGTAATTTTTATTACAATGTCTGACACAGCACAAAAGTATAATAGTAACCATCAGAAAATTTTGAAGTTACAAGTCCTTTCTGAAGTCACCCTACATATCAAACTACTTTTTCTGTGAGAATGTATTTTTCTGAATTTAAAATACCATGGTTTTTTCTTTTAATTTGGGCAATACAAAGACATAGCTTTCAATTCATGGTCAAGCGTAAAATAAGAACGATGCACTGAAAAACAATTTCACTTTCATTGAAATCAATTCAATGGCTCATTATTCAAAAGCATATGTTTATCAATAACAAATAAACTTTCATTTCTAAGTTTCTATTTGAAGCTAAAATCCTAAAATAGCCCCTGTTGCACCACAGTTCAGCTGCTAAGAAAAAGCTAAGTAATGCTTCCCATGACTAAATGGATTAATTCTTTAGCCCAAACACAATTACTGTTCTCCACACTGTTCCATTGAACATCTAAATAAGCATCCCAAAGCTTATTTCATTCAAAGAAAAGATCCAGACCAAAGAATAATCCCAATGTATGAAGTTTACATTTTGTGGAAAGTTTTTTTAAGAAGAGAAAAATCTATAAGTGGTAATCACGAAAAGAAATGAGCCATTTTGGACAGGTGTAGGGGATGACATCCATTGACTAGCAGATATCTTTGTTGAGTAGTGCTGTGTAGATTCCAGTAGATGTCTTTTTCTCAAACCAACTAATTTTTCTTACTTAGTTCCTGAATCTAGGCTTTTCCACAGTTGATACAAACATTAGCAGTGAAAAGAACGATTATTTTAAAATAGTCTATTACATGGAAAGAGATATACATTGCATCTGATTCCTCTGTTCAAAATTTTTCAACTTCAACCATGTATGAAGAATGCTCTCTACAGCCATGCTTACCAAACATTTTATTCTCCAATGTACTTTTTTTTTGGCCACTTTTATTGGTCCTTCATTTATTCCATCTTTGTTCTTTGGCCTGTGTGGGCCTCCCACTGCAGTGGTCCCTCTCATTGCAGAGCTCCGGTTCTGGGAGCATGCACTCCAGAGTTCTGGCTTGGTAATTGGACACATCGGTCAAGCCACTCCGTGGCACATGGGATCTTCCCAGGCCAGGGATCAAACCGGCGCCCCTTGCACTGCAAGGCAGTGTCCTTACCTACTGGACCACCAGGGAAGCCCTCTCCAATGTATTTTTAAATTTCAATAATATACCTGATCTAGTGATGGGGCCAGGGAATGGAAAGTGGGGAAAACAGTCCATCATGTAGCTGTATTTGAATAATGCTCTATGAATTAATGGGTATTTTCAGACCAGGATTCTCTGACAATGACAAGTCTTCTGATTATAGGATGGGCTGCCTTTTTAACATCTACTGTTACTGAGAAGTTCGCAGAGGGACTAGGTGACCATGTCCACTATGCTAGACAAAAAAAGAACACCTATATGAGGAAGTTAGACTACATAATCTGTAGTTTCTTTTTTTTGAAAGAATTACTTCTGACTCTTAAGAAAAAATTTTGTTTTATTCAGTACTGTTCTCCACACTGTTCCATTGAACATCTAAATAAGCATCCCAAAGCTTATTTCATTCAAAGAAAAGATCCAGACCAAAGAATAATCCCAATGTATGAAGTTTACATTTTGTGGAAAGTTTTTTTAAGAAGAGAAAAATCTATAAGTGGTAATCACGAAAAGAAATGAGCCATTTTGGACAGGTGTAGGGGATGACATCCATTGACTAGCAGATATCTTTGTTGAGTAGTGCTGTGTAGATTCCAGTAGATGTCTTTTTCTCAAACCAACTAATTTTTCTTACTTAGTTCCTGAATCTAGGCTTTTCCACAGTTGATACAAACATTAGCAGTGAAAAGAACGATTATTTTAAAATAGTCTATTACATGGAAAGAGATATACATTGCATCTGATTCCTCTGTTCAAAATTTTTCAACTTCAACCATGTATGAAGAATGCTCTCTACAGCCATGCTTACCAAACATTTTATTCTCCAATGTACTTTTTTTGGCCACTTTTATTGGTCCTTCATTTATTCCATCTTTGTTCTTTGGCCTGTGTGGGCCTCCCACTGCAGTGGTCCCTCTCATTGCAGAGCTCCGGTTCTGGGAGCATGCACTCCAGAGTTCTGGCTTGGTAATTGGACACATCGGTCAAGCCACTCCGTGGCACATGGGATCTTCCCAGGCCAGGGATCAAACCGGCGCCCCTTGCACTGCAAGGCAGTGTCCTTACCTACTGGACCACCAGGGAAGCCCTCTCCAATGTATTTTTAAATTTCAATAATATACCTGATCTAGTGATGGGGCCAGGGAATGGAAAGTGGGGAAAACAGTCCATCATGTAGCTGTATTTGAATAATGCTCTATGAATTAATGGGTATTTTCAGACCAGGATTCTCTGACAATGACAAGTCTTCTGATTATAGGATGGGCTGCCTTTTTAACATCTACTGTTACTGAGAAGTTCGCAGAGGGACTAGGTGACCATGTCCACTATGCTAGACAAAAAAAGAACACCTATATGAGGAAGTTAGACTACATAATCTGTAGTTTCTTTTTTTTGAAAGAATTACTTCTGACTCTTAAGACTGGTCATTCAGTTTCCACTCCTTTTTATCTACAGCTGTGAAATTATAGCTGTTTTTCCACCTGCTTAATGTCTCTTGGGAGAAATCTTTTGTCAAATTACTGCTGCAACATCAGTTGCTAAGAGAATTTTTAGCTCTTTATGACACTAAAGGATTATTTACTATTAGGTGGCTTTCTAAAGCTCTGCCCCAAAGGGTTTTCACTAACAATGCAAATGTATTTTCACAAGATCAAACTATTTAGCTCTGGTCTCCTAATAAAGGCTGAATTAATGAAAGGGCTTCCTTGCATTACTAGACTGCTGCAAGTGGATAGGTTGAGCAGTTTGTATAAGCTTTATGTCATGGAGTTTTCAGGTTTTCTTCCTTGGGGCAGAAATGAAAATATAATGTTGAATTCCTACCTAGTTTTGATCAGTGTTAGTGTTCATCAACAGGGGGTTAAAACAGCCAAACCTCACCTTTGGCAACTGCAGGTCTAATCTGATTAATTTAAATGGTTATTAATGCCCTTTGGAATTCTAATTAGCCAGGGAGAGAGCAGAGGCAGATAGCATGGAGGGTAGGGGTGAGGGGGGAATATTTTCCCAGAGTTTAATCTCTTAGAGAAGCATGCCTTTACAGGTCCTATTCACCTTATTTAGCAGTAGAACTGGGGGGACGTGGTGGGGTGGGGAGTGCCTGAATAAATATAGCAATGAAAACACAACAAAACAACAGAAAACGAAAGAAAGATAAGAAACAGAAGAAACGAGGAGAGAAGAGGAAAAAACTACGAGAAAGAAAAATTTTCAACACACTTTCGAAAACTATGCACTGGTGACAAAAAAGCAAAACATAATGGACTTTAAATAAGCACAATAAACAAAAAAGAAACTTGCCAGAAAACATGTTAGATGTTTGAACTGGAATCTTACTTATAACAAATTAAAAAGGCAAGTTATTCTTTACGCAGGAAAAGATTTAGTTATCATACTTGTCTGAAAAGCAAAATTTCCAAGGGTTTCCAGTGTCTGAAATGTTTTTCTAAATCTGTCCATTTAGTGTACCCATTAACAAGTTAGTTCCTTATGTGGGTTCTAACACAAGCATTCTTTTTGTTTTTTTAATGCTTAAGAGAGTTCTCCAGAGGTTTTACCAATTCTTTATTAATAGTTGCAATAAATTCATGGTAAAACACACTTCAAAGTTATGAGGAGACTCTCAAAAGCAATAACCTCAAACTGTACTTAGACTAGAATATACTAATACAGAGAGTTTATGATCACCTAAAATGCATATCCTGTAAGAAAAAAAAAAATCTATTGTATCAATAAATGTGTAAAACTTTTGTAAGACTTAAGAGGATTTGCTTCTAATTGTATATTTTTAAATTAAAGATAATGACAAAAGGATAATTCATTTACAATATCAGGAGTTTTGTATCTGGATAAGATGGAAACAGCACACTTAACCCTTTTCCCACTAATGCAATAAATAAATAAATATTTAAATTAAGTAGCAAGTAGCTGTGTAAAGCAGCTATTTAAGGACTCAAGAGCAAATATTAGCAGGCATATTGGTAAAGATCAGAATGTGAATTATCACCAGACTAGTGGTAAGTTTACCACCTTTCCCCCTTCATTATCCTCTGACCTGGACTCAACACAGTAGAAACCTCCAGTGGGTATTAAGGCAGAAAGAGGGAACTCCAGGCCAAGTCCTTTAACCACAGCTTAAGGTGTGGGAAAAACAGTCAGAGTAGAAGAAATTCCCCAGATCTGTGTTAACATTCTCTTGTACTCCAGTCTGAAGCAATCCTGTGATGGTGGATGAGGAAGTCACAGTTGTAGCAATGGGCCCTAAAGGCCAAACTCTGAGGAAGGAAACCTTCCTCTTCAAGAGGATGGCATAAATTTCATGCTTACTTTTTTTCTGTCTTCCAGCTACTTGGTCCCAGATATAGCAAAGCTGCAAGAATTAGAAAGCAGTAAGTAATTTCCCAACTCTGTTGCTAAAAAGGGGAGGCTCAGGTAACCAAATAATCAGGCACATTGTAAAGAGGCAGAAACTCAGGTCCTATAGAGCTGTTTATCAACTCCTGGACTCACTCCTAAGCTATGCATGCTAGGAGGCTCAGAACCGAATATCACAAAACATTTTTCTAAATCTGTCCATTTAGTGTACCCATTAACAAGTTAGTTCCTTATGTGGGTTCTAACACAAGCATTCTTTTGTTTTTAATGCATAAGAGAGTTCTCCAGAGGTTTTACCAATTCTTTATTAATAGTTGCAATAAATTCATGGTAAAACACACTTCAAAGTTATGAGGAGACTCTCAAAAGCAATAACCTCAAACTGTACTTAGACTAGAATATACTAATACAGAGAGTTTATGATCACCTAAAATGCATATCCTGTAAGAAAAAAAAAAATCTATTGTATCAATAAATGTGTAAAACTTTTGTAAGACTTAAGAGGATTTGCTTCTAATTGTATATTTTTAAATTAAAGATAATGACAAAAGGATAATTCATTTACAATATCAGGAGTTTTGTATCTGGATAAGATGGAAACAGCACACTTAACCCTTTTCCCACTAATGCAATAAATAAATAAATATTTAAATTAAGTAGCAAGTAGCTGTGTAAAGCAGCTATTTAAGGACTCAAGAGCAAATATTAGCAGGCATATTGGTAAAGATCAGAATGTGAATTATCACCAGACTAGTGGTAAGTTTACCACCTTTCCCCCTTCATTATCCTCTGACCTGGACTCAACACAGTAGAAACCTCCAGTGGGTATTAAGGCAGAAAGAGGGAACTCCAGGCCAAGTCCTTTAACCACAGCTTAAGGTGTGGGAAAAACAGTCAGAGTAGAAGAAATTCCCCAGATCTGTGTTAACATTCTCTTGTACTCCAGTCTGAAGCAATCCTGTGATGGTGGATGAGGAAGTCACAGTTGTAGCAATGGGCCCTAAAGGCCAAACTCTGAGGAAGGAAACCTTCCTCTTCAAGAGGATGGCATAAATTTCATGCTTACTTTTTTTCTGTCTTCCAGCTACTTGGTCCCAGATATAGCAAAGCTGCAAGAATTAGAAAGCAGTAAGTAATTTCCCAACTCTGTTGCTAAAAAGGGGAGGCTCAGGTAACCAAAAATAATCAGGCACATTGTAAAGAGGCAGAAACTCAGGTCCTATAGAGCTGTTTTTATCAACTCCTGGACTCACTCCTAAGCTATGCATGCTAGAATAGCATGCCATAGACTCTAAGAACCGAACTATAGGACAGACAACACCCAGTTTATAGAATGAACATTGTTTGGCACATTTGCAGGGCAGATCCAAACACCACTGCTGAGATTTTGTCAAAGAAACTGGTATTAGAACCACAATCCACAGGAGGCTGGTTAGAACCTGCGTCCTGAACCCAATCAAGACTGACTGCCTATTAAAGCAAAGATGTCAACACTCACCACAGGATTCAAACAAGAGACAGTCTCATAATGTACTACCTACATTGTCAAGGATATGGTCCAAAATAACTGGACACATGAAGAGCCAAGACAATCTCATTTTATGAGAAAAGATAACATGTCATCGCTGAAATAACACAAATGATAGATTTATCTGATAAAAACTTTAAAAGAAGTTACTATGAAAAATAAACAACCAGTAAAAGCAAACACTCTTAAAATTAGAGGGAAAATGGAAAATCTCTTCCAAAAATAAAAGGTATACAGATACAAAAAGGAAAACTTAAAACCAAAAAAAATGCAATTACAAATTTGAAAATCCCATCAGACAGGCTTATTTAGCATTCTTTTTTTTTTTTTTTGGCCACTTCTATTGGTCTTTCATTTTTCTATTTTCATCCATCTTTGTTCTTTGGCCTGTGTGGGCCTCCCATCGCAGTGGCCCCTGTCGCTGCATAGCACCGGCTTTGGGTGCATGCACGCCAGAGCTCAGGCTCCGTAGTTGGACACATCAGTCCAGCCACTCCACAGCACATGGGATCTTCCCAGGCCAGGGATCGAACTGGCACCCCTTGCACTGCAAGGCGGTGTCCTTACCCACTGGAACAGCAGAGAAGCCCTGGACTGAATAAATATGATAGAGGAAATAGCCAGTGACCTTGAAAGTAATTAACAGAAGATATCTATTCTGAACAGGGACACAAACATTTAAAAAGCCAGAAACTTCAGAGACTTATGTGGCAGTAACTAGAGATCTATATTTAGAAATAAAAATTTTGAGGAAATAATGGCTGAAAAGGACTTCCCAGGTGGCTCAGTGACAAAGAATCCACCTGCAAAATGAGAGATGCAGGTTCAGCCCCTGGGCTGGGAAGATCCCCTGCAGAAGGAAATGGCAACCCACTCCAGTATTCTTGCCTGGGAAACCCCATGGACAGAGAGGTCAGGCAGGCTACAGTCCACAGGGTCACAAAAGAGCGCAACATGACTTAGGGACACAACAACAATGGCTGAAAACTCAAATTTTCAGCTTTACTAGGATTACCTGTAGAAGAATAAAATTAGAATGACTATGAGAATTTCTCATCAGAAAGCAGAGAGGCCAAAAGGAAGTAGAATGACACTATTAAGTGCTGACCAAAAAGAATTGTAAACCCAAAATTCTGTATTCAGGGGAAACATCTCTCCAGGAATGAAGGAGAAAAAAAGACACTCTCAGATGAAGGAAAACTAATAAAGAGAACTCATCACTAGCAGATTTGCTCTGAAAGAACTGCTAAGGAAAATTTTTCAGAGAGAAGAAATATGACACCTGAATGAAACTCGAAATCAGGCATGAGAGATGAGCAACAGAAATAGTAATAGTCATTCTCCTCGAGATCTTTAAAATATGTCTGAAAACAGAAAGGAAAAGGTGTTAGGGTGTCTAGTGAGATTCTCAATGTCTGTAATAATTCCAAACAAATCTAGAGCAAAAAGACTAAAATAGCTGCTTGCATCTCTCTCAAGAAAAGCAACTGTGTGAAAAATCTGATTTTCATAGATCTTTAACTGCACATTTTCCTCATTTCCATTGATCCTCTCTTCTCCCAAAGTAGAAACAATGATATTACACAGCTTGTAGATATCTATTTGTGCTTTCTATCATGAAGATCATAAGCTGCGGGCTTCCCTGGTAGTCCAGTGAGTGAGGACACCGCCTTGCAGTGCAAGGGGCGCTGGTTCGATCCCTGGCCTGGGAAGATCGCACGTGCCACAGAGTGGCTGGACCGATGTGTCCAATTACCAAGCCGGAGCTCTGGAGCGCAAAGAGTCGGTGCTCTGCTACAACAGAGGCCACCGGGATGGGAGGCCCATGTGGGCCAAAGAACAACGATGGATGAAAATGGACGGATGAAAGACCAATAGAAGTGGCTCGCCTGCTCCCTTCTCTCCCCACCCTCCCCAAAATAAATAAGCAAATAAATCTTAAAAAAAAAAAAAAAATCATAAGCTGCAAAGAGTTTCTTTGTCCTTTCAGGAGTTTACAAACTATTCAAATCCAACATAAAAGAAATTAAAAATAATGAGACTAAAACAAATTTTTTTTAATGAGCAATGATTTTTCTTATGAGAGGAAAGTAAAGTTTATTAGAGTGGGGGAAGAGAGTCGCTGCCACTACAGCACGCCGATTTAAGGGAGAGTCGGCGATATTTAAGTGGAAGACGCTGCTAGAACAGCGGGTCGGCTCAAAGGAGAACCGACCTAAAATGAGCAATGATTTCAAGGCCAAATAAAATACACGTTTTATGCCACTAAAATAACAGTGTATTTATTGTACAGTAAGAAAAAAGCTGAAGAAAATTCCCTGGGTCATTATTTTTGCTCGTCTAATTTTGGAATGGCAAGCTTCTCCTGATAGAAAAATACAATTACCTTTTATAAGTCAGAGCTCCTTTTGAGCTCCAAATTGGAAAGCAGAGACTATTCCATTTTATAAATTCCAGTTAGGTTACTGAGGAAGTGTAAATTCAGATACACAGAAACAAATACTTTGAAGAAATGCCAAAATCATCCCCCATGTATTAATTAAAGCCTAACCTTAGAAATAAATCATTTCATCTTTAATTCATCCTGTTAGTTCTTAAAGATTTTATTCTTGGCCTGAAGAAAAAAGTGAGTTTGTTCATATTCTAAGAGTATGAATTTTGTTTACTTTTAAGTAAAATTCATGATATTCCATAATACTAATACATTTTTAAAATGCAGGCAAACTTCAGTTACTGCCAACTGTCCTTGATGTGTTTGTAACACCCTAAAGATTAAACAGTATAATGTCATAAATCCTATTACAGTATATAATCTCTAAATTACATTCAAGGGATAAAATAAACTGCATACTAATGAACTTTACATTTTCCTGACACCCTTTTATACAGAACGTGAATAAATACATATGGGATGGGAGGCCCATGTGGGCCAAAGAACAACGATGGATGAAAATGGACGGATGAAAGACCAATAGAAGTGGCTCGCCTGCTCCCTTCTCTCCCCACCCTCCCCAAAATAAATAAGCAAATAAATCTTAAAAAAAAAAAAAAAATCATAAGCTGCAAAGAGTTTCTTTGTCCTTTCAGGAGTTTACAAACTATTCAAATCCAACATAAAAGAAATTAAAAATAATGAGACTAAAACAAATTTTTTTTAATGAGCAATGATTTTTCTTATGAGAGGAAAGTAAAGTTTATTAGAGTGGGGGAAGAGAGTCGCTGCCACTACAGCACGCCGATTTAAGGGAGAGTCGGCGATATTTAAGTGGAAGACGCTGCTAGAACAGCGGGTCGGCTCAAAGGAGAACCGACCTAAAATGAGCAATGATTTCAAGGCCAAATAAAATACACGTTTTATGCCACTAAAATAACAGTGTATTTATTGTACAGTAAGAAAAAGCTGAAGAAAATTCCTGGGTCATTATTTTTGCTCGTCTAATTTTGGAATGGCAAGCTTCTCCTGATAGAAAAATACAATTACCTTTTATAAGTCAGAGCTCCTTTTGAGCTCCAAATTGGAAAGCAGAGACTATTCCATTTTATAAATTCCAGTTAGGTTACTGAGGAAGTGTAAATTCAGATACACAGAAACAAATACTTTGAAGAAATGCCAAAATCATCCCCCATGTATTAATTAAAGCCTAACCTTAGAAATAAATCATTTCATCTTTAATTCATCCTGTTAGTTCTTAAAGATTTTATTCTTGGCCTGAAGAAAAAAGTGAGTTTGTTCATATTCTAAGAGTATGAATTTTGTTTACTTTTAAGTAAAATTCATGATATTCCATAATACTAATACATTTTTAAAATGCAGGCAAACTTCAGTTACTGCCAACTGTCCTTGATGTGTTTGTAACACCCTAAAGATTAAACAGTATAATGTCATAAATCCTATTACAGTATATAATCTCTAAATTACATTCAAGGGGATAAAAATAAACTGCATACTAATGAACTTTACATTTTCCTGACACCCTTTTATACAGAACGTGTGAATCTAGTTCCTTCAAATAAAAGTATATGAAAATTCATCTTTCACAGCTATTAAATAAAAAATATTCTGTTTATCTCTGGAATCAGTTACTTTGAAAATGATGTCAATTTTAAAAGTGGATTAAC
Source organism: Tragulus kanchil (assembly GCA_022376925.1). Lineage (NCBI taxonomy): Eukaryota > Metazoa > Chordata > Mammalia > Artiodactyla > Tragulidae > Tragulus > Tragulus kanchil. Next base: position 47,288,981 of record JAIOJX010000023.1, read on the forward strand.
TTTTCCCAATAGTCCTACCCCAAATTTTAAGATTTATTTATGAACTACCCACAAGGGGTGGGAAAGAAAGAGAACATTAAAGGAGCGTAAACACCTAAAAATAAATAATATTAAACTAAACAGGTATTTTACAGTATGTTTAGAACAGATTTTTAATACCCTGAAAAAAATGACAGCAAGATAAAAGATTAATAAAAAAGATTTCTACCCACCCAAAAATCCAACCATAAAAGGGCAAGAGTTCTTTTTTCTCAGCAACAGGGCAAGAAATAATACAACCTTCTAAATGTCAAAGACAAACATGCAATAGACTTACTACATAATACAAGATGTTAAGCAAACCTTAATTTTGAAAAATGAGATACAAGGAATATGAACACTTATTCTTTGAAGTATACTCAATGGTGTCCCTCTCAAAAGATATGCCCAAGCTGTAACCCCCCAGTTACCTGTGAATGTGACCTGATCTGAAAATCTGCTTTATGGAGAGTAAATGTAAGAGGGCAAGAATATCAGCGGAAAGAACAGTCAGAAGGCTGGGCAATAATCTATGGAGAGATTACACGCAACTAGGATGGTTACAGAAGTGATGAGTAGGCAGATTCTAGATATACCCCAGAACTAACTAAAGTTTCTACTGATAAAATGAGTGTAAGAGAAACAAGAGATCATTTTTGTGCTTTTTGCAACTAGAAAAATGGAGCTCCTATTTGCTGAGATGAAAAGTACAGAGGCTAATGACAGAAGAGGGAAGCCAAATCAAGACCTTAGATCTGATTTCTTTGGATGTCTATTAAATATGAAGACTGTCAATTACACCTCAGTTAAGATGGACAGGGGGAGGCCAGAGGAAATAGTCTAATCCTCACAGGAGAGTCACAGACATCAAATAAAATATTGCAGGAAATGACTACAGCAGAGCAGAGGCCTGAAGTTCAAGCCTTCCCACCAACAAAGTTTAAAGGTCAGAAATACGTAACAATAGCTAACACATTACACAATGCACCAAATACAATTCTCAAAGATTTACTACATATATTAAGTTATTTAATCCTCATAATAGCCTCCATTGTACAGATCTGGAAACTGAAGCACAACAGAGTGCTTAGGTGATTTCCCTAAGGCCTACATAAAGACAAATTAATTTTGTTTCCCTAATCTTAGGCATTACCCACATATGGATTGTAGCCCACCAGGCTCCTCTGTCCAGGGGATTCTCCAGGACTGGAATGAGTTGCCATGTCTAATTTAAATAATATACCCATTTAACTGACCAATTTAAAACCTCTAATGTATAGATCCCTTTATCCCAATTTTCAGCAAGTTTATCCCCTTGTATTACCTCTATTACTTTAATGGATCTCAGTAACTACTAATAATCTAATATCAGACCTGATAGTTTCAAATGCAAAATAAGTCATTTCAATAGCAATTCAATAAAATATAATTTCATTCATTTAAAAAGACCACTCAACTTGGCCTCAACTTTTCCTATTTTGAAATGATTCCTTAGGCTTCAGTTTATTTCATTAAGGTAGACTTTCAGTTTGCCAAGGACCAAAAGATCTCCTGTCAAAAGTCATTCCATTCAGTGTAAGAAACCTACAAAACAACAGATATTTATCAGCCCAAGAATCAGATGTTCGTAAATGCAGTGTACAAATTTTCCCTTTAGCAAACCAGATACATACACCACTGCAATGGACTATAAAATTTTAAAATGAGTCTGGATATACTATGATGATTTAAATATTAAATCTAACTGCCCTGATAAGAGCATTGATACTATTGCCCTTCTAATCCCAAATACAAAAGAAAAGAATTTCAGAAAGAGAGGTGCCAGATTCAGGGTGAGTAAGTTACCAGGAGAGCAGAAACAAAGTCCTGCCAAGTCCTACCAGTAAAAATGGAACACTTCTTGCTCTTTTTTTTTTCCAGCTGGACTAAAAAAATATATGAAGTCACAGAAAAGTAGTCTAATCCTCACAGGAGAGTCACAGACATCAAATAAAATATTGCAGGAAATGACTACAGCAGAGCAGAGGCCTGAAGTTCAAGCCTTCCCACCAACAAAGTTTAAAGGTCAGAAATACGTAACAATAGCTAACACATTACACAATGCACCAAATACAATTCTCAAAGATTTACTACATATATTAAGTTATTTAATCCTCATAATAGCCTCCATTGTACAGATCTGGAAACTGAAGCACAACAGAGTGCTTAGGTGATTTCCCTAAGGCCTACATAAAGACAAATTAATTTTGTTTCCCTAATCTTAGGCATTACCCACATATGGATTGTAGCCCACCAGGCTCCTCTGTCCAGGGGATTCTCCAGGACTGGAATGAGTTGCCATGTCTAATTTAAATAATATACCCATTTAACTGACCAATTTAAAACCTCTAATGTATAGATCCCTTTATCCCAATTTTCAGCAAGTTTATCCCCTTGTATTACCTCTATTACTTTAATGGATCTCAGTAACTACTAATAATCTAATATCAGACCTGATAGTTTCAAATGCAAAATAAGTCATTTCAATAGCAATTCAATAAAATATAATTTCATTCATTTAAAAAGACCACTCAACTTGGCCTCAACTTTTCCTATTTTGAAATGATTCCTTAGGCTTCAGTTTATTTCATTAAGGTAGACTTTCAGTTTGCCAAGGACCAAAAGATCTCCTGTCAAAAGTCATTCCATTCAGTGTAAGAAACCTACAAAACAACAGATATTTATCAGCCCAAGAATCAGATGTTCGTAAATGCAGTGTACAAATTTTCCCTTTAGCAAACCAGATACATACACCACTGCAATGGACTATAAAATTTTAAAATGAGTCTGGATATACTATGATGATTTAAATATTAAATCTAACTGCCCTGATAAGAGCATTGATACTATTGCCCTTCTAATCCCAAATACAAAAGAAAAGAATTTCAGAAAGAGAGGTGCCAGGGGATTCAGGGTGAGTAAGTTACCAGGAGAGCAGAAACAAAGTCCTGCCAAGTCCTACCAGTAAAAAATGGAACACTTCTTGCTCTCCCAGCTCTGGCATATATATATTTTTTTAATGTTTGTTTCATTGCTAGAAATCAATAATGGGAATCTGGAAAACTGCCATTAAGGACTGAATAAAATAGAAAACACCTTACTTTACTAGTGAACCAAAACACTGTCTGAATCTTTAGATGTCACAGACTAAGTTGACTCCTAGACTTATCCATTCAGTTAACATTATTACATATATTAAGTTGCTACATAATAAGATCTGACACAAAGCACTCAAAAAGTGCTAAATTACCTGACATGAAAATAGAAGGGTCCTGAAATTTACAAAGTAACATGCACAAGTGTAACGAATTCTGCTGAATGACTCCTTTGAATATCTATCCCTACAATTATAAAATATATCTGTAATAATACAATAAAAGTCCAATACCTAATTAACCATGTAGGAAAAGAGGCTCAAGGCAAAAGAAACAAGCTTGAATTTACAAAACTTCTGGTGGGGTGGCAGGTGGTGGCTCGGTTAGGAGTAGAACACACCACTGTCCTTAAGTGCATGGGCTTTGGAGTAAGACTGTTTGGGTTGGAATTCCGAGCCTCACACTTACTTACAGGCACTATTTCTTTAAACCTGTTTCCTTATCTATAAATGAAATGGTACTAATACTACTAATTCACTGGGTTGTTGTGAGGATGAAATGAATATATGTAAAGTGCTCAGAAATATAATGAATATTGACTATTAGTACTGAAACTGTACTCATGCTTGCCTAGTGACCTGAAGCTAAAATGGTTGTTGGGCTGAACCATATGAAACTATTATTTTTGCAGATCAAAACACTCTGAATACAGACCATTTTTTAATGATTCAACTGAATATAAAAGAAAGAGCTACTAAATTAAGTTGCTAAGAATGACAATGGACAAAACATAAACAGATTCCGATACAGAGTTTAGACTTGTGGTCACCCAGGGGACAGGGAGAGGGACAGACAGGGAGTTTGGGCTGGTAGATGCAAACTATTATAATTAGAATAGATAAACAAAAAAGTCCTACTGTACAGTACAGGGAACTATATCCAATTTCCTGGGATATACCATAATGGAAAAATAAATATATATTAAAAATGTACATACATAAAAAAAAATGTACATACATATATAACTGAGTCACTTTGCTATACAGCACAGATTGGCACAACTGTAAATCAACTATATTTCAATTTAGAAAAAAAAAAAAGAATGCCAAGGGACCCCAAGCCCTAAACAGCTAGGGTCAGCTCAGCATTGTATTCACACGGCAGCTCTAAACTATAAAACTGAAGGTAACGGATTTCTGTAGCAGGTTGAAAACAAACCACGTTTCAAATAATAAAGCAGACAATTCAGTATGACTGACCTCTAAGGCAACCAATATTTTACAGTGGATTGATTTTGAAAACTGAACAGATATTTTATATTCAAGTATCTTCTTTCTCTTCTGAATCATACAAAGAATGTTTCAAAGGTACACCTGGTACCGTTATTTAATGAATTTTAAAAACGCCCAATTTATTTTTTTTTATTTTTTTAAATTTTGGGCGGGGGTCGGGTTGGGGAGGGAGGGGAGTGGGCGGGCCACTTCTATTGGTCTTTCATTTCTCTATTTTCATCCGTTTTTGTTCTTTGGCTCCTGTGGGCCTCCCATCGCGGTGGCTTCTGTCGTTGCAGAGCACCGGCTCTGGGCGCATGCGCTCCAGAGTTCCGGCTCGGTAATTGGACACATGGGTCCAGCCGCTCCGCGGCACGTGGGATCTTCCCAGGCCAGGGATCGAACCGGCGCCCCTTGCACTGCAAGGCGGTGTCCTTACCCACTGGACCACCAGGGGAAGCCCAAACGCCCAATTTTGATGACATGAACATTTTACAAAGCTAATGCTGGTTCCTAAGAATCTTAATGCAAAAATTGCTAAGAAAAGTTTTTAATCAACATAATGTATTATGAATATATATTTGTATTTAATAAATATCTAGTGATTTTAATATAAAATTGCTCTTATTTTCCTACATATTTCTAGCAGGCTGTTTCTACAATTTAACATACCATCTACTATATACCTTAAAGGTTGTCAGTCTCTCAAACTGAAACAAGTACACTAAAACCTCTAAAAATGATAGCACAATTTCAAGATAGCCAGTTTTCCACCAGTCTGTCCTACGTTCATCTTTTAAATTTCTACAGCCTAACTACGGATCTTTAAATGATATGTAGAAGCTTAAGTAAAATTAATAATATAAAGTACAGTCTATAGATAAAGCATATTTCTATGACAATCAAAATTAAAATGCTATGCCTAAGGTTTTCTAAAAGACTGACAATTGCAATTTTGCAATCTTTTCTAAATCTCAAAAAAAAAAAAAAAGCCAGCTTCAAACTTCTACTTCTCATTCTTCTCAGCATCAGGTTAAGAACTTACCTATGAAAGAAAAGCTAACACTGACAAAGCTCTTCTGGTAATACTCTCTATAAACCAGAAATGTATATATTTCCATACCCCTTTTAAAAAACTGAGATATAAATCACATACCATAAAAATCATCCTTTCAGGGCTTCCCCTGGTGGTCCACTGGGTAAGGACATCACCTTGCAGTGCAGGGGGCGCCGGTTCGATCCCTGGCCTGGGAAGATCCCACGTGCCGCGGAGCGGCTGGACCCATGTGTCCAATCGCCGAGCCGGAGCTCTGGGGTACATGCGCCCAGAGCCGGAGCTCTGCAGCGACAGACGCCAACGCGATGGGAGGCCCACAGGAGCCAAACAACAAAGACGGATGAAAACAGAAAAACGAAAGACCAATAGAAGTGGCCCGCCCACTCCCCTCCCTCCCCAACCCGACCCCCACCCAAAAAATAAAATAAATAAATAAATCTTTAAAAAAAAAAAAAATCACCCTTTCAGAGTATACAATTCCGTGTTTTGGGTTTTTTTTTTTTTTAATTTTGGCCTCTTTTTATTGGTCGTTCATTTATGTATTTTCATCCATCTTTATTCTTTGACCTGTGTGGGCCTCCCATTGCAGTGTCCTCTCTCGTTGCAGAGCACCAACTGTGGGCGCATGCACTCTATAGAGCACTGGACAGTAATTGGACACACTGGTCCAGTCGCTCCATGGCATATGGGATTCAGTCCCGTGCCAGGGACTGAACCAGCGCCCCTCGCACTGCAAGGTGGACTCTTTACCCACTGGATCACCAGGAAGCCCCGTGGCTTTTTAATATAATCACAAAGGTGTGCAACCATGACTTAATTCCAGAACATCTTCCATCAACACCATACCCATTCACTCTCCACTTCCATCTCCTCCCAACCCCTGGAAACTATTAATCTATTTTCTCTATTAATTTGCCTATTTTGGACATTTCATAAATGGACTCATAGCATATGCAGCCTTCTGTGTCTAGCTTCCTGTACTCAGCATAATTTTTTAGAGATTTATGCATTTTGTGGTGATCAACAGTACTTCATGTCCTTTTTTGGCTGAATAATATTCCACTCTAAATATATACTGCATTTTATTTACCCATTCATCAACTGAGAGACATTTAGGTTATCTTCATGTCTCAGGTATTATGAATGAAGGTGCTATGAATGCTCTTTGTCATTTCATCCCCTTTTATGATACAGATACATGATAAAGTTTTAAAGTTTAAAGCAAAACACAGAGGTACTAGCACAAGCCTTTGAAGACTCTAAATACCTTTATCCAATTTCAAGTAATAGACTCTTTAGGTACAGACCCCACTATTCTGAGTTTACTCTCTTTCATTAACTAAACCTGCTGGCCAGCCCGCGGAGCGGCTGGACCCATGTGTCCAATCGCCGAGCCGGAGCTCTGGGGTACATGCGCCCAGAGCCGGAGCTCTGCAGCGACAGACGCCAACGCGATGGGAGGCCCACAGGAGCCAAACAACAAAGACGGATGAAAACAGAAAAACGAAAGACCAATAGAAGTGGCCCGCCCACCCCCCCCCCCCCCCCACCCCGCCCCCCCCCCAAAAAATAAAATAAATAAATAAATCTTTAAAAAAAAAAAAAATCACCCTTTCAGAGTATACAATTCCGTGTTTTGGGTTTTTTTTTTTTTTAATTTTGGCCTCTTTTTATTGGTCGTTCATTTATGTATTTTCATCCATCTTTATTCTTTGACCTGTGTGGGCCTCCCATTGCAGTGTCCTCTCTCGTTGCAGAGCACCAACTGTGGGCGCATGCACTCTATAGAGCACTGGACAGTAATTGGACACACTGGTCCAGTCGCTCCATGGCATATGGGATTCAGTCCCGTGCCAGGGACTGAACCAGCGCCCCTCGCACTGCAAGGTGGACTCTTTACCCACTGGATCACCAGGGAAGCCCCGTGGCTTTTTAATATAATCACAAAGGTGTGCAACCATGACTTAATTCCAGAACATCTTCCATCAACACCATACCCATTCACTCTCCACTTCCATCTCCTCCCAACCCCTGGAAACTATTAATCTATTTTCTCTATTAATTTGCCTATTTTGGACATTTCATAAATGGACTCATAGCATATGCAGCCTTCTGTGTCTAGCTTCCTGTACTCAGCATAATTTTTTAGAGATTTATGCATTTTGTGGTGATCAACAGTACTTCATGTCCTTTTTTGGCTGAATAATATTCCACTCTAAATATATACTGCATTTTATTTACCCATTCATCAACTGAGAGACATTTAGGTTATCTTCATGTCTCAGGTATTATGAATGAAGGTGCTATGAATGCTCTTTGTCATTTCATCCCCTTTTATGATACAGATACATGATAAAGTTTTAAAGTTTAAAGCAAAACACAGAGGTACTAGCACAAGCCTTTGAAGACTCTAAATACCTTTATCCAATTTCAAGTAATAGCATACTCTTCTTTAGGTACAGACCCCACTATTCTGAGTTTACTCTCTTTCATTAACTATCATCCAATCAGTGAAATACAAAAAAAACACCTCTTCTACCTTTTGCAAATAGACAGGAAGTACAGAGAAGGCTAGAGAATAAAATATTTTAAATTTCTTATGTCAACTTTATCTAGTTTATTGAAAACAACCCTACATTATCTCACATTTAACTTAAACATTTAAATAAGTTAAAAGTAATTTGTTACAATGATAAAATTTTACAAGTTAAAGAATATACTAAATATATACACTTCTATTTAAGTATCCACATTTTTACACTTTACGCTGTCTCTTAAAACACTAGGGCAAAAATTTCTGCTAATATCCAGGATTATTCTGATGATTTTGAAAGATTCAATCTTCAAATATGTACTATTTGCAAATAAAACAACCAAGTCATCCAAGATGTCCAAAAACTGACTGTAGGTTAAAATTCACCCTATATGTTCAGAAGCAGAGACTGATTAATTTTCTTTATTTGATTTAAAATATTTTGATACAAATCTCATCAAATCTACTTAAAAAATATAAACTACAGAATTTTTATTGAATTACATATAATGTGGCCAAGAAACCCTAACGTTACAACTGAAACCAAAGTTTCCGGTATACCGATTCAGTAACTTATATGCCAATAATACCTCTGTTTGCTTTAAGACAAAGGAAAACAAAAATATCGTCAAAAGAATGCAAAATTATTTGTCTACAAATAAGTGACACATTCAGAATACACTACCAAAGTAAATTTAAACCATGTAAAAAACAATATTTTTTTAAATTATGGAACTATACCAAATTCCTTTAAAAATACTGTTTTTACACTATGCTAAATATACTAAAAAACCCTGAATTGTACTGCTGCTTTACTAACGTTAGAATTTTTACACTTTTATTTTTTTTTAAAGTTTTATTTTTTTTTTTGGGGGGGTGGGGGGGGGGGGGGAGGGGAGCAGGCGGGCCACTTCTTTTGGTCTTTCATTTCTCTATTTTCATCCATCTTTGTTCCTTGGCCCGTGTGGGCCTCCCATCGCGGCAGCCTCTGTTGTCGCAGAGCACCGGCTCTGGGCGCATGTGCTCCAGAGCTCTGGCTCGGTAATTGGACACATCAGTCCAGCCGCTCCGCGGCACGTGGTATCTTCCCAGGCCAGGGATCGAACCGGCGCTCCTTGCACTGCAAGGTGGTGTCCTTACCCACTGGACCACCAGGGGAAACCCATACACTTATTTTTAAAATGAATTTCACTTGGGACTTCCTGGTGGTCCAGTGGTTAGGAGTCAACCTTCAAGTGCAGGGGACATGGGTTCGATCCTGGTCCGAGAACTAAGATCCTACAAGTCCAAATTAAGACCCAACAGAGCCAAGTAAATTTTTAAAGGAATTTTAGTAAAATTTTAGGATATCCAGGATTATTCTGATGATTTTGAAAGATTCAATCTTCAAATATGTACTATTTGCAAATAAAACAACCAAGTCATCCAAGATGTCCAAAAACTGACTGTAGGTTAAAATTCACCCTATATGTTCAGAAGCAGAGACTGATTAATTTTCTTTATTTGATTTAAAATATTTTGATACAAATCTCATCAAATCTACTTAAAAAATATAAACTACAGAATTTTTATTGAATTACATATAATGTGGCCAAGAAACCCTAACGTTACAACTGAAACCAAAGTTTCCGGTATACCGATTCAGTAACTTATATGCCAATAATACCTCTGTTTGCTTTAAGACAAAGGAAAACAAAAATATCGTCAAAAGAATGCAAAATTATTTGTCTACAAATAAGTGACACATTCAGAATACACTACCAAAGTAAATTTAAACCATGTAAAAAACAATATTTTTTTAAATTATGGAACTATACCAAATTCCTTTAAAAATACTGTTTTTACACTATGCTAAATATACTAAAAAACCCTGAATTGTACTGCTGCTTTACTAACGTTAGAATTTTTACACTTTTATTTTTTTTTAAAGACTTATTTATTTATTTTGGCGGGGGTGGGATGGGGAGGGAGGGGAGCAGGCGGGCCACTTCTTTTGGTCTTTCATTTCTCTATTTTCATCCATCTTTGTTCCTTGGCCCGTGTGGGCCTCCCATCGCGGCAGCCTCTGTTGTCGCAGAGCACCGGCTCTGGGCGCATGTGCTCCAGAGCTCTGGCTCGGTAATTGGACACATCAGTCCAGCCGCTCCGCGGCACGTGGTATCTTCCCAGGCCAGGGATCGAACCGGCGCTCCTTGCACTGCAAGGTGGTGTCCTTACCCACTGGACCACCAGGGAAGCCCATACACTTATTTTTAAAATGAATTTCACTTGGGACTTCCCTGGTGGTCCAGTGGTTAGGAGTCAACCTTCAAGTGCAGGGGACATGGGTTCGATCCCTGGTCCGAGAACTAAGATCCTACAAGTCCAAATTAAGACCCAACAGAGCCAAGTAAATTTTTTTAAAGGAATTTTAGTAAAATTTTAGGGGATATTTATAGAAGTTTGCATTTTAAAATATACTTCTAACAAGCTCCTATAGGGAACTTTTCATTAAAAAAAAAAAAGAGTCAAACTAGCATTTTACAATTTCTTTTTGCTGTAACTTTTAGCTACATATTTAAATAAATTAAACCCAGTTTATTACAACTGTAGAATATCAAATATACTCTGGGCCTAATGTTTAATTCAAAGTCAATACATATTATTTACTGAGTGGTCCACTACATGCCTAACACTATGTTAAGCACTGAGACGGAATAACCATTTTAGCTTTTCCTTCTCCCTCCTTGTCTGTTTGGTCTACACACATAATCACTTGATAAAAGATGCCAGCAGGAAAGTACTACCCACCCTCATTTACGACACCCTTGACTTAAATTATACTCAGGGTCTCTAAACTCAGAATTCGAATAGATACTACGAAGAAGAATTCACAAAAATCTGTTTTTTGTAGGGCACTCATCACTGAGGGGTAAAATTTTTCTCATATGCATCAAGAAGGAAGATCCTTTTTCCATGTTGCTGGCAAAACTGTCAATCATCTTGATGAGCAGCAAATAAATGAATGCCCAATGATGGGATTCTGTATTATCCTTAAAAAAGAAATCCATCAACTAAACATCAACAGGTAAATGTTTATACTCGACAGCCATCAATTTCAACTATCCATGCAAAGAGACAGGTGAGCTGGACTGGTAAACCTCGAAATTAGAGAAGTATTAATCGTCTGCTTCCAGCCAATATAAACAGATGTTATTTTTAAACAGGCAAAATCATCTCTTCCACTGAAATTTATTTGCAGCAGATAATGTTCTGTTACATTTTTTAAACAAGCAGATGAAGTTACATTTAAATTGAAAATCTGCTTCACTCAACTAATCAGGCAAGTAAAATTCAAAGATGATTGAATGGCATTACACAGCACACTATTACGGCAGGTAAATTGGGAAATTTACCTGTCACACCACACAGCATATTGTTCAGTCACTGCAACTGCAACTTAGAAGCAAAGCACTAAGACAAAAAGGGAAAGGCATGTTAAACATATTTATAAATCCATCATATTTTATGAAAACATTATTAAGGCTGTCAGAAAAATAAATAAATAAATAAATGTTTTCAAAAAGGGAAAGGAAAAAGCACAGCACCCCTCAGGGAATCAATGAGGATTTACATGGGTATGCTTATCTGTTTCATGTAAATAGCATGGCTGGAATTTAAACCCAGTTTATTACAACTGTAGAATATCAAATATACTCTGGGCCTAATGTTTAATTCAAAGTCAATACATATTATTTACTGAGTGGTCCACTACATGCCTAACACTATGTTAAGCACTGAGACGGAATAACCATTTTAGCTTTTCCTTCTCCCTCCTTGTCTGTTTGGTCTACACACATAATCACTTGATAAAAGATGCCAGCAGGAAAGTACTACCCACCCTCATTTACGACACCCTTGACTTAAATTATACTCAGGGTCTCTAAACTCAGAATTCGAATAGATACTACGAAGAAGAATTCACAAAAATCTGTTTTTTGTAGGGCACTCATCACTGAGGGGTAAAATTTTTCTCATATGCATCAAGAAGGAAGATCCTTTTTCCATGTTGCTGGCAAAACTGTCAATCATCTTGATGAGCAGCAAATAAATGAATGCCCAATGATGGGATTCTGTATTATCCTTAAAAAAGAAATCCATCAACTAAACATCAACAGGTAAATGTTTATACTCGACAGCCATCAATTTCAACTATCCATGCAAAGAGACAGGTGAGCTGGACTGGTAAACCTCGAAATTAGAGAAGTATTAATCGTCTGCTTCCAGCCAATATAAACAGATGTTATTTTTAAACAGGCAAAATCATCTCTTCCACTGAAATTTATTTGCAGCAGATAATGTTCTGTTACATTTTTAATCAAGCAGATGAAGTTACATTTAAATTGAAAATCTGCTTCACTCAACTAATCAGGCAAGTAAAATTCAAAGATGATTGAATGGCATTACACAGCACACTATTACGGCAGGTAAATTGGGAAATTTACCTGTCACACCACACAGCATATTGTTCAGTCACTGCAACTGCAACTTAGAAGCAAAGCACTAAGACAAAAAGGGAAAGGCATGTTAAACATATTTATAAATCCATCATATTTTATGAAAACATTATTAAGGCTGTCAGAAAAATAAATAAATAAATAAATGTTTTCAAAAAGGGAAAGGAAAAAGCACAGCACCCCTCAGGGAATCAATGAGGATTTACATGGGTATGCTTATCTGTTTCATGTAAATAGCATGGCTGGTTATTTTGAAAATCAAGATACACCCCAGGCTAAGAGAAAAAAGCAAACATGACAGTAAAAGGCATGACATCACAGTCAAAGGCAAAAATAAACAATGACAGGGATATCCTTGATATTATGTGGTCAAACATAAGAAAGGGAAATAAAACGCTTTATCAAGAAATAGGCAAAACAAGCAACATTACGTTGCTTTGTGAAATGACTATGACTTCCCTTAGTACAGATAACTAAATTCAAGTATAACAAAAATACCGTATTTTAAAATACTGTCAATTCACCCCACTTAAAAAAGCCAGTCCATTTTAGTCAGTTGTACCTCCCTATATATTGGAACGTTAACATCAAAAAAAAAAAAAAAAAAAGAACCTCTAATGTCTATCTCAGTTGTTTCTTTCCACTGAAACCTAAAATTCACTTTTATGCTTAATATCTATAAATTCAAATACTCTTGCTGTAACAGTTGAACTTATAACATTTATTGTGAATTATTCCAATATCACATATCAAGTTGCATCTTATCTATAATTTAGTTTCAGTCTCATAACCTTTGAAATACCGATGACCCTCCTATCCACAGGAGATTCATTCCAGAATCCTCAAAGGATATCAAAATCCATGGATGCTCAAGTCCCTTATATAAAATGGCATAGAACAGTCTGCTCTTTATCCATCCATTCTGCTTCCACATACACAACCAACAGTGGATCGGAGAACTGACTGAAACAGGCAAAATCATCTCTTCCACTGAAATTTATTTGCAGCAGATAATGTTCTGTTACATTTTAATCAAGCAGATGAAGTTACATTTAAATTGAAAATCTGCTTCACTCAACTAATCAGGCAAGTAAAATTCAAAGATGATTGAATGGCATTACACAGCACACTATTACGGCAGGTAAATTGGGAAATTTACCTGTCACACCACACAGCATATTGTTCAGTCACTGCAACTGCAACTTAGAAGCAAAGCACTAAGACAAAAAGGGAAAGGCATGTTAAACATATTTATAAATCCATCATATTTTATGAAAACATTATTAAGGCTGTCAGAAAAATAAATAAATAAATAAATGTTTTCAAAAAGGGAAAGGAAAAAGCACAGCACCCCTCAGGGAATCAATGAGGATTTACATGGGTATGCTTATCTGTTTCATGTAAATAGCATGGCTGGTTATTTTGAAAATCAAGATACACCCCAGGCTAAGAGAAAAAAGCAAACATGACAGTAAAAGGCATGACATCACAGTCAAAGGCAAAAATAAACAATGACAGGGATATCCTTGATATTATGTGGTCAAACATAAGAAAGGGAAATAAAACGCTTTATCAAGAAATAGGCAAAACAAGCAACATTACGTTGCTTTGTGAAATGACTATGACTTCCCTTAGTACAGATAACTAAATTCAAGTATAACAAAAATACCGTATTTTAAAATACTGTCAATTCACCCCACTTAAAAAAGCCAGTCCATTTTAGTCATTTATACCCCCTATATCTTGGAAAGTTAACAGCAAAAAAAAAAAAAAAAAAAGAACCTCTAATGTCTATCTCAGTTGTTTCTTTCCACTGAAACCTAAAATTCACTTTTATGCTTAATATCTATAAATTCAAATACTCTTGCTGTAACAGTTGAACTTATAACATTTATTGTGAATTATTCCAATATCACATATCAAGTTGCATCTTATCTATAATTTAGTTTCAGTCTCATAACCTTTGAAATACCGATGACCCTCCTATCCACAGGAGATTCATTCCAGAATCCTCAAAGGATATCAAAATCCATGGATGCTCAAGTCCCTTATATAAAATGGCATAGAACAGTCTGCTCTTTATCCATCCATTCTGCTTCCACATACACAACCAACAGTGGATCGGAGAACTGACTGTATAGAGGCTCACGGGCCAACACTGTTATCATTCCTTTCTTCCTTTTCTATTTTTTCTCCTTTTCCCTCCTTCCTTCTTTCAGTTTTATCTTCCTTTTCTTTCTTTCCTTACTTTTCCCCTTTCTCCTTATCCATTTTATGGGGAGGTGATGCAGCTTAGAAACAGGATGTAACACTGGAACGTGCTCTAACTTACACAGGCATGATATTACTGTTCTATTCTTAATATGGTGCAAATATACTCTGGTTTTCCATTAGGAGTAATGGATTTGGACTGACATGTCCATACTGTGTGACCTGAGGTTAATAAAGCTAGCTAAAATCACCAGCATGTCCTCTTGACTACCAAAGAATCACTTTCAGTAAATACTGGCTAGAGTTAGAACAATTTAAGGCTTACAGAAAAACTGCAAACACAGTACAGAGTTCCTACATGCCTTCACCCAGATTCTCCTTATGAGTAGTATCCTACATATCAGTATGGTATATTTGTCATATATTGACTCATTATTAACTGAAACCCATACTTTATTCAGAATTCTTTACTTTTTACTCATTATTTTTTTATTCCAGGATCCCATACAGGACAAAACATTACATTTAGCTGTCCAGTCCTTGAGGCTCCCATTGGTTGTGAGTTTCTCAAGACTTTGCTCCTCTTTTTTTTTTCCTTTTTGACTTTTCTTCCTTTTCATGACCATGTCAGTTTTAAGGAGTACAGATCCGGTACTTTGTAAAATGTCCCATGACACTGCCCATGTGACTTGCCTGTTTTTCTCACACTTAGGTTGTAGTTATGGATTTTGGAGAGGAAGACCACAGAGATGAAGTTATGTTCTCATCATGATCATCTCATGTATAAATGCAATCAAATACTCTTGCTGTAACAGTTGAACTTATAACATTTATTGTGAATTATTCCAATATCACATATCAAGTTGCATCTTATCTATAATTTAGTTTCAGTCTCATAACCTTTGAAATACCGATGACCCTCCTATCCACAGGAGATTCATTCCAGAATCCTCAAAGGATATCAAAATCCATGGATGCTCAAGTCCCTTATATAAAATGGCATAGAACAGTCTGCTCTTTATCCATCCATTCTGCTTCCACATACACAACCAACAGTGGATCGGAGAACTGACTGTATAGAGGCTCACGGGCCAACACTGTTATCATTCCTTTCTTCCTTTTCTATTTTTTCTCCTTTTCCCTCCTTCCTTCTTTCAGTTTTATCTTCCTTTTCTTTCTTTCCTTACTTTTCCCCTTTCTCCTTATCCATTTTATGGGGGGGGGGGGGGGGGTGATGCAGCTTAGAAACAGGATGTAACACTGGAACGTGCTCTAACTTACACAGGCATGATATTACTGTTCTATTCTTAATATGGTGCAAATATACTCTGGTTTTCCATTAGGAGTAATGGATTTGGACTGACATGTCCATACTGTGTGACCTGAGGTTAATAAAGCTAGCTAAAAATCACCAGCATGTCCTCTTGACTACCAAAGAATCACTTTCAGTAAATACTGGCTAGAGTTAGAACAATTTAAGGCTTACAGAAAAACTGCAAACACAGTACAGAGTTCCTACATGCCTTCACCCAGATTCTCCTTATGAGTAGTATCCTACATATCAGTATGGTATATTTGTCATATATTGACTCATTATTAACTGAAACCCATACTTTATTCAGAATTCTTTACTTTTTACTCATTATTTTTTTATTCCAGGATCCCATACAGGACAAAACATTACATTTAGCTGTCCAGTCCTTGAGGCTCCCATTGGTTGTGAGTTTCTCAAGACTTTGCTCCTCTTTTTTTTTTCCTTTTTGACTTTTCTTCCTTTTCATGACCATGTCAGTTTTAAGGAGTACAGATCCGGTACTTTGTAAAATGTCCCATGACACTGCCCATGTGACTTGCCTGTTTTTCTCACACTTAGGTTGTAGTTATGGATTTTGGAGAGGAAGACCACAGAGATGAAGTTATGTTCTCATCATGATCATCTCATGTATAAATGCAATCAACATGACTTATAATTAATGATGACAGGTTGATTACCTGTCTTATTCTGCTTTGATTTAACCACAGCCTGATCAAAAAACTGATCAAAAATATAACCTCTTAAACCATTGTAAGATAATATACATTTAAAACTTATTAGTGACTAATCTGCAGAATGCAAGACCTTCTGGTTGAGGCATTGTAACATCAGCAGGAAAAGAGTCCCCAAAGAAGAGGTCTCTCAAGACGATACCAAATAAAGACTTCAATTAACCTATATTAACAATTTTGTCTATTACTGAAATTCATAACACTTACATGCAGCATTTACAAATATGCTAATGGTTCAGCAGCAATAAAAATGTCTGAGCTGGCATTCTACTGCCTAATTTTCACCAGAACCAAAAATGTACCTCCACTCCATTTCTAACATAGACCACATATAAACTATGGTACTATGGTGGTAGGTACCTTAGCACTATTTTTTTTTTAAAGGTTTAGAAGCACCTCTATCAAAGACACATTTATAAGATAACTGGTATGCTTCACTCTTTGTTAAAGTGATTGGCCAGATTAAATTCACTTTGGGAAAAAATAAGTTGTAACCAAACAGAACTGGCAAAGACACTGGCACATTTAATGTTATTTGAACCGGATAATTCAATTAAAAATTTTAATTTGTAGTCTTTTTTTATATGACTAGTAAACACATTAGATTAATTCTTAATTTGCCAATTGCTCAATGTTACAAATTTACATACTAGGCTGCCACAGAAACACCAAAGGAGAAATTGCTACCACTAACAAGCTCACTAAACTTGGCAAGAAAGGTAAAGTTAACAGGGCACCAAGAAGGCAGAACAAGACAAACTGACAGGATCAGGGCCCTGGTGACTTCTGCTCCATAATCCATTGCCTCAAATTTTTTTCAGAAAGAACACAGTAATAATTTAATGAGAAATGCGACCCAAAATGTAGACATTTTCTTTATAATCTACTTGGTACTTAAGGGAATGGTAGTACATATATACAATAAAAACATATTCTTTGGAAACAGTACTTTCACATTACAAAAATCATTACACAATGATTTTAAGAAAGCGAATATATCTTAAAGAATTCCTGAAGACTTTTAATTACAGACGCAGCAATGCTGGCTTACTGGGGGAATTAGAGTCAAGATCAAGCAACCATGAGTGAAATGCCCACTGGAGCTCAACCTAGGTCAGAGGAGCTGGCGAACATCTAATCGCAAAACAGGCAGGAGTCTCTTAAGTCTTCCCAGCCTCTCTCAGGATGACAACTCACCCGAGTAGGTGGGTCTCCAGTGAGATAATGGGGTCATTCTCAGAACAAAATATTTATATGTTTCATTTCTCAGAAAAATCCCAAAGGTTAACGATACCAAATAAAGACTTCAATTAACCTATATTAACAATTTTGTCTATTACTGAAATTCATAACACTTACATGCAGCATTTACAAATATGCTAATGGTTCAGCAGCAATAAAAATGTCTGAGCTGGCATTCTACTGCCTAATTTTCACCAGAACCAAAAATGTACCTCCACTCCATTTCTAACATAGACCACATATAAACTATGGTACTATGGTGGTAGGTACCTTAGCACTATTTTTTTTTTAAAGGTTTAGAAGCACCTCTATCAAAGACACATTTATAAGATAACTGGTATGCTTCACTCTTTGTTAAAGTGATTGGCCAGATTAAATTCACTTTGGGAAAAAATAAGTTGTAACCAAACAGAACTGGCAAAGACACTGGCACATTTAATGTTATTTGAACCGGATAATTCAATTAAAAATTTTAATTTGTAGTCTTTTTTTATATGACTAGTAAACACATTAGATTAATTCTTAATTTGCCAATTGCTCAATGTTACAAATTTACATACTAGGCTGCCACAGAAACACCAAAGGAGAAATTGCTACCACTAACAAGCTCACTAAACTTGGCAAGAAAGGTAAAGTTAACAGGGCACCAAGAAGGCAGAACAAGACAAACTGACAGGATCAGGGCCCTGGTGACTTCTGCTCCATAATCCATTGCCTCAAATTTTTTTCAGAAAGAACACAGTAATAATTTAATGAGAAATGCGACCCAAAATGTAGACATTTTCTTTATAATCTACTTGGTACTTAAGGGAATGGTAGTACATATATACAATAAAAACATATTCTTTGGAAACAGTACTTTCACATTACAAAAATCATTACACAATGATTTTAAGAAAGCGAATATATCTTAAAGAATTCCTGAAGACTTTTAATTACAGACGCAGCAATGCTGGCTTACTGGGGGAATTAGAGTCAAGATCAAGCAACCATGAGTGAAATGCCCACTGGAGCTCAACCTAGGTCAGAGGAGCTGGCGAACATCTAATCGCAAAACAGGCAGGAGTCTCTTAAGTCTTCCCAGCCTCTCTCAGGATGACAACTCACCCCGAGTAGGTGGGTCTCCAGTGAGATAATGGGGGTCATTCTCAGAACAAAATATTTATATGTTTTTAGAAAGAACTTATTTCAGAGTAACAGTCAAGAAATAACTGCCTTCCTGACATCAGTGGGATGGTTTCCTTGAGTTGATATCAAATAATAAAAAAAAAAAGGTAAGAAACATTTACAATATTAGTAGAATCAGACATTCTAAAGACTACTATAGGCAGGCTGTTGATGATAACCAGTTTTCTATTTCCTGGTGAAGAACGGAACTTAAGAGTTAGGCTTTCCAGTTCATTTACCATCAAGACCAAAATTATTGCTTAACACAGCAACAATAACAGGAATTTATTAGGAAACCTTTCAACAGTTCAAAGAACTGCTACATAAACTACACAGAATTAGAATGACGTCTAGTGATGTCTAACAGGAAGGGCCCTGGCCCTTTAAAAGTTAATTTACTGGGCTTCCCCTGGTGGTCCAGTGGGTAAGGACACCGCCTTGCAGTGCAAGGGGCGCCGGTTCGATCCCTGGACTGGGAAGATCCCACGGGCCGCGGAGCGGCTGGACGGATGTGTCCAGTTGCCGAGCCAGACCTCTGGAGCGCATGCGCCCAGAGCCAGCGCTCTGCAACGACAGACGCCACCGCGATGGGAGGCCCACAGGAGCCAAAGAACATAGACCGATGAACATAGAGAAACGAAAGACCAACAGAAGTGGCCCGCTTGCTCCCCTCCCTCCCCAACTCGACCCTCGCCCAAAATAAATAATAAATAAATAAATCTTTAAAAAAAAAAAAGTTAATTTACTAATTTACTGAGTCCATATTCAGTACTCAATGTATTTCATTTTACCAGACATTAGGAGGCTAAGGCGGCCAATCAATATGCTAGAATACGACAAAAATACAAGGAGGTAGCAAACGTAAAGTGAATCGCCATTCTCCAAATAAGCAAATTTAGAACTAAGCTTTCTGGTGTCCAAATATATAAACTATTAGGGGTACAGATGAACTACTCTAAATGAGCTCAACAGTACAAAGACAAACCTCAAGAAATTATATACAAATCAAGAGTGAGTACCAAACTTTTGCCTCCAACTAAGACAAAGTAGCAAGAAGCTGCTTTATTAATCTTCCTGAAGCCACCAAAACAAATTTTAAAAACAGACAAAACATATGAAACAATGGTGTTTAAGACACTGGATATCAGGCAATCAAGGACAGAAAAACCACTGAGACACAGGTAGATAAACCCTACCACTAGTGTAGTTTATTGCCTTGAGAGAGTTTTCAGGCCACAGGACAGGTTGTGGAAACCCAGGCAGACTCCGACAAAGAGAAAAAGCTGAGATCCCGGAAGACCAAGGCAGATCAGCTTCAAAAGATATAGTAATAAAGGGGAAAGAAACAATCACACAGATCTCCAGAGGATACCAGTACATTCAGCACATGTGTAAGAACACTCCGAGAATCTAGGGAAAGGATCATATAAAAAGACTGAGCAGACTGGTACCATGCACCCACCTTGGGATGGGAACAGGACTTGCTTTCACCAGTCAGGCTACAAAAATCTCATAATCCATGGGTTGCTATGCAGAGCACCCAAAAGGGTCTTGCCTCGGTAGTGGGGCATAATTCGCTCTAGACTAAATACTCTACTGTTCCCACCTAACGGGCTTAAAAGCAAGACCCAAGAGAATTAAATAATTATAAAGTAATTTAATTGCATCCCAAAAGAAAGGTCAAGAATATTTGTAGAAATATAGAAGTAATCAGCACCAAGTAGTGTCTGGCAGCTACTTAAAGAACGGAAGTCATGAAAGAAGGAGAATATGTAACAAGTCATGTAACAAGGAGAATATGACTCACAATGAAGAGAAAAATCAATGTACTCAAACGAACCCAGATTTAACACAGATGTTAAAATTAGGAGACAAAAACATTAAAACATTTGTAATAATTGTATTCTTTGTGTACAAAAATTAAGTACAGACATGGATGATATGTTTGAAAGATCCAAGTGAGACACGAAAGCTACAGTGTCTCACATTAAAAATACTGGATTGGATGGAATTCCTAGCAGATTAGACACTGCAAAAGAAGAGATTAGCAAACTCGAAGACATAGCAATAAAACACACAGAGAAAAAAGGAATTAAAAATAATGAAAATAGCAGCAGTGACTTATAAGATGATTTCAAATAAGCTAACACACTCAGAACTGGAATATCCAAAGTGGGGAGACAGGGAAGAAAACATGCTGAAATCTTCCCAATTTTGACCTAAATGGCATTCTTTTTGAGACCATTTACCAGGAGAGATCATATCCAGGCTATAAAATAAGTTTCAGTAAAAGGATTCATGTCATAAAAAGTACATATATTTCTTATTTAGCATACAAGCTAAATAAATCAATACCAGTTCTCTGAAGAATCCAAAAATATGTAAGGACATTTAAATAACAGACTTCAGGGCTTCCCTGGTGGTCCAGTGGGTAAAGAGTCCACAGTGCAGTACAAGGGGCGCCGGTTTGACCCCTGGCCTGGGAAGATCCCACGTGCCACAGAGTGGCTGGATCAATGTGTCCAATTACCGAGCCGGAGCTGTGGAGCGCATGCGCCCTGAGCCAGTGCTCTGCGACAACCAGAGGCCACTGCAATGGGAGGCCCACAGGAGTCAAAGAACAAAGATGGAAGAAAATAGATAAATGAAAGACCAACAGAAGTGGCCTACCTGTTCCCCCAACACCCCCCAACCCCCAAAAATGTTTAAAGTATGTCAAATTATACCTTAACAAAGTTTTGGGTTTTTTAAACAAAAGTATTGCTTTGCTAACAATAATCTATATGACATTTCATTCATAGGTTTTTATTAATAGATTTTTTTTTCTTGAAACATCTCCACAACTTTCCAAAGAATCTAACTGTGCGCATTCTAGCACAAACACTATGAAGGAGATTCTTGGATCATTCTTCTGCCAAGGATTTGAGGTTCATTTGCTGTAGCAAAGGAAATGCTGGCTGCCATGACTTCAAGGGTCACATGAAGAAGTGCTAGCTCTTAAGAGGTATTTGAGCATGGTCTACCAACTAAACATCGTGATTTGATCTCAAATTACTGTATGTTTAGTGCTGCAATGCAGAGGAGAGGACCAAACTGAGTACAGACTGACATACCACTTATATCCTCTGACCCTGAGACTTTAAAATGAGAGCACTGGCCTTGAAGCAGTGATTTCCAATCAATCTGTGCCAGCCCAAGGTTGGGGGACTTATTAACACACAGAATTCTGGGTCTCACCCAAATAGCTTCTAATTCGGTAGGTCTGGGGTAGAACCTAGGGACTTATTCTTAAATTCTGGCATAAAACAAGATTTGAGAACTTCTTCCCTTTTAGATTCTTCTAGATGCAACATTCTTTAAGCAGTATTTCCAAAGACTGCAATAAGAGGGGAGTGTCTGGCAGCCATAAGGGTCAAAGCAAGGTATAACCACAGCACTCTGAATACAGAAGGCCCCCATGTGTCATGTTTAAGGGAACTGCTTTAAATTCTGATTTGGAAGAAGTAAGTTTAAATTTTTTGAGGCTTAGTGTCAGGCATGATCCACATTATAAATAGGTTATTTCTAATTAATTACTGCATTCTTCATCTTTACTCCTTATCAGACTTGCCAAAGACCCCTAAAGACTGATTAATTGTTCCAAAGCAATTCTTTCTCCTTATTCTTGAGATATTGTTGGCCAGAGTGGAGATCAGAGTTTCTATAGAACCAAAGACACTGTCCCATAGCCTGTAGCTTCAAAACAGAATAGCAACAGTTACGAGGACAAAAAGACAAGGATTTACATAAGATCTTCAGAGCTTGGGGAGATATAATGTTTAAAGTATGTCAAATTATACCTTAACAAAGTTTTGGGTTTTTTAAACAAAAGTATTGCTTTGCTAACAATAATCTATATGACATTTCATTCATAGGTTTTTATTAATAGATTTTTTTTTCTTGAAACATCTCCACAACTTTCCAAAGAATCTAACTGTGCGCATTCTAGCACAAACACTATGAAGGAGATTCTTGGATCATTCTTCTGCCAAGGATTTGAGGTTCATTTGCTGTAGCAAAGGAAATGCTGGCTGCCATGACTTCAAGGGTCACATGAAGAAGTGCTAGCTCTTAAGAGGTATTTGAGCATGGTCTACCAACTAAACATCGTGATTTGATCTCAAATTACTGTATGTTTAGTGCTGCAATGCAGAGGAGAGGACCAAACTGAGTACAGACTGACATACCACTTATATCCTCTGACCCTGAGACTTTAAAATGAGAGCACTGGCCTTGAAGCAGTGATTTCCAATCAATCTGTGCCAGCCCAAGGTTGGGGGACTTATTAACACACAGAATTCTGGGTCTCACCCAAATAGCTTCTAATTCGGTAGGTCTGGGGTAGAACCTAGGGACTTATTCTTAAATTCTGGCATAAAACAAGATTTGAGAACTTCTTCCCTTTTAGATTCTTCTAGATGCAACATTCTTTAAGCAGTATTTCCAAAGACTGCAATAAGAGGGGAGTGTCTGGCAGCCATAAGGGTCAAAGCAAGGTATAACCACAGCACTCTGAATACAGAAGGCCCCCATGTGTCATGTTTAAGGGAACTGCTTTAAATTCTGATTTGGAAGAAGTAAGTTTAAATTTTTTGAGGCTTAGTGTCAGGCATGATCCACATTATAAATAGGTTATTTCTAATTAATTACTGCATTCTTCATCTTTACTCCTTATCAGACTTGCCAAAGACCCCTAAAGACTGATTAATTGTTCCAAAGCAATTCTTTCTCCCTTATTCTCGAGATATTGTAGGCCAGAGTGGAGATCAGAGTTTCTATAGAACCAAAGACACTGTCCCATAGCCTGTAGCTTCAAAACAGAATAGCAACAGTTACGAGGACAAAAAGACAAGGATTTACATAAGATCTTCAGAGCTTGAGAGTGGAAAGTTAAAAACAACGGCCCCCAAATCTCATAAAATTATACAGAGATACAATACTAATATCAGCTATAAAAGCTGACTAACTTCTACCCTAACAAAATCAAAAGGTTCTCCCATTATCATCTCTTCTCTGAGTACAAAAATAACATCATTTCTTGGAAATACTGAAGTTCAAATGAAACTACTGTTTCTTTTACCAAACTGGTTTCTCATGTTATGTTCTATAACAGGTTAATAGATGATTCAAAAATTTTAAATAGCCAACTGTTAAGTAACTATATATTTAAATATTTTCTTAAATATTCTAAAGGTAGATTAAAACTATTTTCATAGTCAACCACGTTAAATTATTGTAGATGAATTCTGAATTTAGTACTTATTTTAAAATTGTATTAAAATTCTACACCTCTGGACATAACTGACTGAAAATCTGTTTTAAAAAGAATTATATGAATCAGACAGAAATAGAAAAATATACCTGTTAAAGTTGTATAAATAAATGTGAACAACATGCAAATCAACTTTTATCTCTAAACTTTATTTCTGTTTGCGCCCCAAACAGACAAGCCAATGATTTAATACCTTGGATATGTTTTGTGCCACTAGGCAAAGTAACCTAATTTTCTTAATTCCTGGAATTGGCTGCTGTTCCAAGACTAGGAGGATTGCACCGAAAGTGGCTGTGGCACACTATAATACAATTAAGATGCTGCAGAAAGAAAAATAAACTTAATTTTATTCAGCAGACAAACTATTTTGTTGCTACCTGCAAACCAAGTTGTAAACAAACGTTAAGCTGTCCCATATTCCTTGATCTTTCACACATTCTGTACAAAATCAATCTTCAAACAATAGATCCTAATGAGAATTATGAGAAGGCTACCAGAGTAACTTTGTAATTCATCTATCTTTAAAATAAAACACATTAGTCAATCCACTCCAGAAAAACATGTTTCCATATTAGCTAAAAAATATGCATTTATTATGTCCATTACTATAAAATTAATGGTAAAATATATAAGTCTCAAGGGAGAAATGTCATATAAATAACTCTCACGCCTGTTAGATAAACTTACTCTGTCCTATATTTCTTCTAGACATACTTATACATCCTCTTCTCCGTGACCACGACCATTCATAATCAAAAACTTTTTTGGTATTTGTTCCGTCCCCCTTGCATTACTCATCAAATTCGACCTGCCTACAAGCACTTAGACTAAGAGCTTGAAACCAAACAACTTCTTTGGGAATCTAGCAACACTAAACATTTGGGAAACAGAAAGGGAGAAAGAAAACATATTTTTTTTACTGCTTAGAGCACTTTAGTTTCTGTCCAGGAACACTGTTTAGACTCAAAATGTTACAACAAATGCTCTAGTAACAAATCTTTGCTTAACCCACTAAGTAAAATGCTCCCAATGTCTTTTGTAAAATATATTGACACTATAGAATACTAGCTCATGAGTAAGTAGTTCACTCAAGTTCATCACATTTCTGCTTTAACCAGGTGAAGTATACACTGTACATATTCCAAAGCATAATTGTGCCAGTTGTATTTCTGTGATATATAGTGTAGTTAAGTGCTATGTAAACCAGTGAAATGAATAAAAAGAAAAGGCTGTGGTTTAAATGTGTTGTTCAAAGATAATGTCAACTTAGGTGTAGGCAAGCCAACAAAATAACACTAACACAGGGTAGGGGGTGAACTGTGTATTCATGTTGTTTCAAAGCATTGGTTTATGAAAGAAATATAATGGAAAACTTTCAGAGTGACAGTATATTCAGGATAAAAGATTCCGATCTTCTACCAAGATTAGCAAATGAGTGTTCATTAAATTAAAACATGTTTTAAGTTTAAATAATATGCACAATGTTCATATATATCATTTTTCATGATTCTTCATTTTAACCAGGTAAATAACTACAGATTCTGATACTACTAGACAAAAAGGGCTTTCTAATCAACAAAGTGTCCATTTTTTCTTAGAGAATATAAATATCACATTTAACTTCCAGTGACACAACCCTCAAAAGAGATCCAAGTATATAAAATACTAAGGACCCAGAACAGACTCCTTCAAAACACATGGTAAGTTATGAGAAAAACCTCAAGCTTCTGGTCCTAAGGAAAAGGTGTGTGGGGTGTGTGTGTGGGATACATATATATCCTCCTCCATCTGCAGAAAAACTACACATTCTCTTTCAAGATGTGGTTTAACACTTACCTCCTTCATGAAGTGTACTTGGTTTCCTGTCAGCAAGAGATAAATTCCTTCTCTTCCCTGAACACAAAGAATTTTATATCATTCTCAGTTATCTTACTCAAATTATCATTATATTCAAGCATCCTATATTTAAGTATTTGTCCTATATGTGTTTACTAGACTGGATTTCAAACTTTTTGGCCTCAAGACTCTTTCATACTGTTAAAAATTACTAAACACTTCAAAAGGGCTATTTATCAATATTTATCATGTAAGAAACTAAAGCTGAGTAATTTTGAAAAGAAGTATTAGTTCATTTAACATAATAAATTCACTGTTAATATAACATTCTTAAGAAAAGATAACCTCACTTTCCAAAAAAGAGTTTACAAGTAAGAGTGGCTGGTATTTTACTAAACTCTTTAATGACTGGCCTAATAAAACGCAGCTGGATTCTCATACTTGCTTCTGTTCTCAATGTGTTGTGGTATGTTATTCCGGCTGAAATATTACAAAGAAAATCAAGTTTGATAGCTGTGGAGTTGAAAAGGATATATTCTAATAGTCTATTCAGTAACTGTGACTACTGTTCTTTGACACTCTAACAAAACTTAGTTGTAGTAGAAGACAAAACTGTATCGAACTTTTAAGCATTGGTTTATGAAAGAAATATAATGGAAAACTTTCAGAGTGACAGTATATTCAGGATAAAAGATTCCGATCTTCTACCAAGATTAGCAAATGAGTGTTCATTAAATTAAAACATGTTTTAAGTTTAAATAATATGCACAATGTTCATATATATCATTTTTCATGATTCTTCATTTTAACCAGGTAAATAACTACAGATTCTGATACTACTAGACAAAAAGGGCTTTCTAATCAACAAAGTGTCCATTTTTTCTTAGAGAATATAAATATCACATTTAACTTCCAGTGACACAACCCTCAAAAGAGATCCAAGTATATAAAATACTAAGGACCCAGAACAGACTCCTTCAAAACACATGGTAAGTTATGAGAAAAACCTCAAGCTTCTGGTCCTAAGGAAAAGGTGTGTGGGTGTGTGTGGATACATATATATCCTCCTCCATCTGCAGAAAAACTACACATTCTCTTTCAAGATGTGGTTTAACACTTACCTCCTTCATGAAGTGTACTTGGTTTCCTGTCAGCAAGAGATAAATTCCTTCTCTTCCCTGAACACAAAGAATTTTATATCATTCTCAGTTATCTTACTCAAATTATCATTATATTCAAGCATCCTATATTTAAGTATTTGTCCTATATGTGTTTACTAGACTGGATTTCAAACTTTTTGGCCTCAAGACTCTTTCATACTGTTAAAAATTACTAAACACTTCAAAAGGGCTATTTATCAATATTTATCATGTAAGAAACTAAAGCTGAGTAATTTTGAAAAGAAGTATTAGTTCATTTAACATAATAAATTCACTGTTAATATAACATTCTTAAGAAAAGATAACCTCACTTTCCAAAAAAGAGTTTACAAGTAAGAGTGGCTGGTATTTTACTAAACTCTTTAATGACTGGCCTAATAAAACGCAGCTGGATTCTCATACTTGCTTCTGTTCTCAATGTGTTGTGGTATGTTATTCCGGCTGAAATATTACAAAGAAAATCAAGTTTGATAGCTGTGGAGTTGAAAAGGATATATTCTAATAGTCTATTCAGTAACTGTGACTACTGTTCTTTGACACTCTAACAAAACTTAGTTGTAGTAGAAGACAAAACTGTATCGAACTTTTAAGTACTCTATTAACATTAAAATGTATGTCTATCTTGTACCTTGAAAGGGTCTTTTAACTCACAACTTTGTGTAATATCATGTATGGGTCATATGGAAAATACTGCTTCATTAAGTTATAAAGATTTTCCAAATATTGACATATTTCATCACACAATAATCCAAAAAACAATCACATATGTTAATGTCACAACAGATCTCATCAGAAAAGTCTTTAAAGACAGGAAAGCTTTGTCCAATTTACCACGCTAGATGTAAGTCTTCCAAAATCCTAATTTTTGTTTCAACGTTCAAAGTTTTATCACTGGCAACAAATGTTGGCAGTTACTTCCATGATGTGGCATACTTACTTGGCTCATTTTCAAGAGAATGTCTATAAAATACCAATTCTGAATAGTGATAGCTTGCCAGTTGTTCTTTGAAGTAAAAATGTTTCATGCAAAAGAGGCTACTTCAGCTAACAAAACTGAACAAGTGCTTTTCCTTCAGTCAACAATCACACTGCAGGATACAACACACATGGCTTTTAGGGGACTCATTTCATAACAGAATAATGGAGGAAAGCAGTAAGGAAAGAAGTTTAGTAAAACAATAATTTTTTTCTGCTTCACCAAGGACACTGAGCAAAATTAGTTTTGTTGCTTGTCTGTTTGTTAACTGAGTCTGTGGTGATGAAGAATACAATGACTACTAGTATAGTTTGGTGCCATAGCTCTGATCTGTGCTGAGGCAACAACAATTCTATCCACTGTTGCTTGTGTACTATCAAGCCAAGTATCAACACAATGAGAAAGGAAAATAGTATCTTATTATGACAAAAATAATAATCTTGCAGGAACCACAAGGGTCCAACACATTTTGGCAAACACTGTTCTAGGTTACAAACTCCCTGGACCAGGAATTTCAGTAACTTTTCACAGTGCCTTTGTCACAAACAAGGCTGTTGATGTGGGTGGAAGGAATGGAGCAAGGAAGGGAGGAGGAAGGAGGGGAAAGAAGAAGAGGGAAAGAGGAGGGAATGGAGGGAGAGAGGAATAAATGTATTAATTAGGGCTTCCCTGGTGGTCCAGTGGGTAAAGAGTTCGCCTTGCAGTGCAAGGGGTGCCTTATTTCAATGGGGGCCTGGATGTCTATCTTGTACCTTGAAAGGGTCTTTTAACTCACAACTTTGTGTAATATCATGTATGGGTCATATGGAAAATACTGCTTCATTAAGTTATAAAGATTTTCCAAATATTGACATATTTCATCACACAATAATCCAAAAAACAATCACATATGTTAATGTCACAACAGATCTCATCAGAAAAGTCTTTAAAGACAGGAAAGCTTTGTCCAATTTACCACGCTAGATGTAAGTCTTCCAAAATCCTAATTTTTGTTTCAACGTTCAAAGTTTTATCACTGGCAACAAATGTTGGCAGTTACTTCCATGATGTGGCATACTTACTTGGCTCATTTTCAAGAGAATGTCTATAAAATACCAATTCTGAATAGTGATAGCTTGCCAGTTGTTCTTTGAAGTAAAAAATGTTTCATGCAAAAAGAGGCTACTTCAGCTAACAAAACTGAACAAGTGCTTTTCCTTCAGTCAACAATCACACTGCAGGATACAACACACATGGCTTTTAGGGGACTCATTTCATAACAGAATAATGGAGGAAAGCAGTAAGGAAAGAAGTTTAGTAAAACAATAATTTTTTTCTGCTTCACCAAGGACACTGAGCAAAATTAGTTTTGTTGCTTGTCTGTTTGTTAACTGAGTCTGTGGTGATGAAGAATACAATGACTACTAGTATAGTTTGGTGCCATAGCTCTGATCTGTGCTGAGGCAACAACAATTCTATCCACTGTTGCTTGTGTACTATCAAGCCAAGTATCAACACAATGAGAAAGGAAAATAGTATCTTATTATGACAAAAATAATAATCTTGCAGGAACCACAAGGGTCCAACACATTTTGGCAAACACTGTTCTAGGTTACAAACTCCCTGGACCAGGAATTTCAGTAACTTTTCACAGTGCCTTTGTCACAAACAAGGCTGTTGATGTGGGTGGAAGGAATGGAGCAAGGAAGGGAGGAGGAAGGAGGGGAAAGAAGAAGAGGGAAAGAGGAGGGAATGGAGGGAGAGAGGAATAAATGTATTAATTAGGGCTTCCCTGGTGGTCCAGTGGGTAAAGAGTTCGCCTTGCAGTGCAAGGGGTGCCTATTCAATTCCTGGCCTGGGAAGATCCTACATGCTGAGGAACGGCTGGACCAGTGTGTCCAATTACGAGCCAGTGCTCCGGAGCGCATATGCCCAGAGCTGGTGCTCTGCAACAAGAGAGGCCACTGCGATGGGAGGTCCACACAGACCAAAGAATGGAGATGGATGAAAATAAATAGATTTTAAAAAAAAATCAATAAAAGACGCCAAAAAAAAAAAAAATTGAAGACATGGCACACTAAAAAATAATAATACTAAATAAATGTATTAATTAATGAAAGAATATTGTTAACATAGGTAAATAAATACCAGTTAATTTAGAGGCCGAACAAAGTGACAGTGTCACCATTTTAATAAATGCAGATGGGGAAAAAATGGCAATGAAGGCATAGCTATTTAAACATTCCCATTAAAACTCCTTAGGCCAGGAAATTCATTTACTATAAAAAACTCATAAACATTCAGTTACCAGAGTAACAGAGCTCAACTTACAGCATAACCATGGTCATCTTTTTAACAGTGACCCATTTTATAAGGAATTTAATAGCTTGAGCAAAAGTTGAAAATGTTTATACAAAGTATTTTTAACCTGTTTATCATGATTTGGATTGTCAATTTCATTAAAAAGAGTTTCAAAATTTTTCACTCCATTTAGAGAATCCATTCAAAAAACATTTACTAAAGATCTGCCAAATATGAGGTATTCTGTTGTATGCTTTAGGGTATATAAGAAGGGATAAAATGTGATCTCTCCCTTTGGAACCAACACGTAGGTCAGTTGAAAAGTTCAAGAAAAGTTAAAATAGCCTTTTCATAGCCAAAATATATTGAACCACATGGCCATTAAAAAAGAAGTTAGATATCGAATGTTAATGTGTATATTGGGAGAAAATTCATGAAAATGGATTAAATCAAAAAAATTTTAATTCAAGTAAATAGAAAAAATCAGTTTTACTGAGGAAAGAATGGAATGGGAAAAGAAACAAGAAAAGCAAATCATAGCTTAATACAAAGAAATCCATCAGGTGATACAATGATGAAGCCTATCTGGTTCCAATGTTTAGCTACATCAGAATTCTAACATATCTCCCATCAAAATAAAACAAAAACAAAATAATAGCTAATGCCATGAATTAACATGTCCAAACTGTCAACAGAGAGAGTCTTTACAGCGAAGTGGGGGTCATTTTGGATGATAGACCAAATGGTGATATTTTTGACAGATGGAAACTCTAGTCATGGGCTTCCCTGATGGTCCAGTGGGTAAAGAGTCCACTGTGCAGTACAAGGTGCACGAGTTTGATCCCTGGCCCGGGAAGATCCCACGTGCTGTGGAGCGGCTGGACCGGTATATTCGATTATTAGCCAGAGCTCTGGAGTGCATGTGCCCAGAGCTGGTGCTCTGCAATGAGAGAGGCCACTGCAATGGGAGGGCCACAAAGGCCAAAGAATAAAGATGGATGAAAAAAATAAATAAAAAAACAATGAAAGAGGCCAAAATTTAAAAAAAAAAAAAAAAAGAACTCCATTCTTTATCAATTCTAGTGCTTAACAAAGAAAATATCTGTGGACTGATCGGCATGACTACACTGCATGACAGGCAGTTCCAGAACGAAATATTCTTTGTGCTTACATCCTTACCACTACCAGCTGATATTTGGAAGAACTTAAAGAAGTGAATAAAGACAGTATAGCTTAAGTAAGTATCAACAGATAGAAATCTAATCTTCTCTCTGAGAATGAGGACTTTAAAAAATTAAGGCACTCTTTAACATCCAACTTCTCAGTACATCAATGGCTAGTCTACAAGAACTAATTAAAAGCATGAGATATTCAATCACTGAACCTGAATTTATAACAGTATTCACACAAAAAATATTTTAAAGGGGGAATTAGAATTCAAAACCATTTACCAGAATACATTCAATAATAAAACATGACTATCAAAACCAGTAAAACTATAAAAGCATTGCTATTACATACTAATAAAGTCAGCATGGTTGACTTAGTTACTGCTGAGTGAACTATATAAATGTCACCATAATATGCCAAAAAGTGTAGCTAGACCATCAAATGTTTTACTGAGGAAAGAATGGAATGGGAAAAGAAACAAGAAAAGCAAATCATAGCTTAATACAAAGAAATCCATCAGGTGATACAATGATGAAGCCTATCTGGTTCCAATGTTTAGCTACATCAGAATTCTAACATATCTCCCATCAAAATAAAACAAAAACAAAATAATAGCTAATGCCATGAATTAACATGTCCAAACTGTCAACAGAGAGAGTCTTTACAGCGAAGTGGGGGTCATTTTGGATGATAGACCAAATGGTGATATTTTTGACAGATGGAAACTCTAGTCATGGGCTTCCCTGATGGTCCAGTGGGTAAAGAGTCCACTGTGCAGTACAAGGTGCACGAGTTTGATCCCTGGCCCGGGAAGATCCCACGTGCTGTGGAGCGGCTGGACCGGTATATTCGATTATTAGCCAGAGCTCTGGAGTGCATGTGCCCAGAGCTGGTGCTCTGCAATGAGAGAGGCCACTGCAATGGGAGGGCCACAAAGGCCAAAGAATAAAGATGGATGAAAAAAATAAATAAAAAAACAATGAAAGAGGCCAAAATTTAAAAAAAAAAAAAAAAAGAACTCCATTCTTTATCAATTCTAGTGCTTAACAAAGAAAATATCTGTGGACTGATCGGCATGACTACACTGCATGACAGGCAGTTCCAGAACGAAATATTCTTTGTGCTTACATCCTTACCACTACCAGCTGATATTTGGAAGAACTTAAAGAAGTGAATAAAGACAGTATAGCTTAAGTAAGTATCAACAGATAGAAATCTAATCTTCTCTCTGAGAATGAGGACTTTAAAAAATTAAGGCACTCTTTAACATCCAACTTCTCAGTACATCAATGGCTAGTCTACAAGAACTAATTAAAAGCATGAGATATTCAATCACTGAACCTGAATTTATAACAGTATTCACACAAAAAATATTTTAAAGGGAGAATTAGAATTCAAAACCATTTACCAGAATACATTCAATAATAAAACATGACTATCAAAACCAGTAAAACTATAAAAGCATTGCTATTACATACTAATAAAGTCAGCATGGTTGACTTAGTTACTGCTGAGTGAACTATATAAATGTCACCATAATAGCCATGTTTTATAACCTTCCAATACCCAGTGTAGCTAGACCACTCACAAATATGGATTCGTAGAATATTAAATATCCTCTGATTACATCTTAAAAATAAATAAATTCTGTTTTTTCCAAAAGTCAAATAATACACTAAGCAGTGCAAGGGGCACCAGTTCAACCTCTAGCCCGGGAAGATCCCACGTGCCACAGAGTGGCTGGGCCGTTGTGTCCAATTACGAGTCTGTGCTCTGGAGCCCATAAGCCCAGAGCCAGTGCTCTGCAGCAAGAGAGGCCGCTGTGATGGGAGGCCCACACATACCAAAGAACAAAGATAGATGAAAACAGATAAATAAAAAACAATAAAAGAGGCCAAATTAAAAAAAAAAAAGACATACAATTCTAAACAACCTTTTATTTATTCTTGTCCCATTTCAAACAATTCATTTTTAGAAGTATATTAGAGCTACAGTCACTACAGTTATTAACATCTATCAGCTCTTAGAATGTTCCAAGGACTGTGGTGTTTCACATGCATTATTCCATTTAATCTTCACAACAAACCCCAAAGGCAACAGATGAGAAAAAAGGAGACTCAAAAGGAGACTTGGAAAACTTAAGAACTTGCTCAAAATTAGACAGCTAGTAGGGCTTCCCCTGGTGATCCAGTGGGTAAGGACACCGCCTTGCAGTGCAAGGGGCGCCGGTTCGATCCCTGGCCTGGGAAGATCCCACATGCCGCAGAGCAACTGGACTGATGTGTCCAATTACCGAGCAGGAGCTCTGGCGCGCGGGTCACCGCAATGGGAGGCCCACAGGAGCCAAAGAACAAAGACGGATGAAAATAGAGAAATGAAAAACCAATAGAAGTGGCCCGCCCATCCCCCTCCCTCCCCACCCCACCCACCAAAAGATAAATAAATAAAATTAAAAAAAATAATCGATAGCTAGTAATAAGTGCCAAGAATCAAACGTAAGTCTTAATCTCAAAGCATACACTCAAAACCACTGCATTCACTGCCTACCAGACTGCTCTGCCATTGTGATTAGCTGGGGAAAGGAAGAGGAAGAGAAGCTCCACCTAGTCATAACACAGGAAAAAAAAAATCCAGAGGAGAAAGGGAAAACTTGAAAGAGACTAGTATTAAGAAAGAAAGAAGAGGGCTGCCCCCAACCCTACTCCTACCACTCCCAAGAGTAATCAAGATCGCCAAAGATTCTTATGACAAATCACCACCATACTTTAAAAGGGCTTAACTAGTAACATTCCTTTTTATGGTACTTTCTCTAAAAAACTAACTTAAATAAAATCCATTAAGATGTCTCATATAATCCTAGCATGCAATGCATATAGCCTATACTACAACTGCTTAAAAACCTTGCCATAAAGGGAGGAATCATACATACCAAAGGTCTAGGCAATTTGCTCAATTAAAACCACCCTGAGTTGAAAAATTCTCAAGCGGGGAAAAACATACATCTCAAGTTCTATGAAGTGATAAATGAACTTTAAAAATGACTTATGGTCAAACATTAACTAACATGAGTTTTATGAAGATACAAAAGGCTTTAATAAACTTAGAGAACAAGCTTCCTTAGAAGCAAATGTAAAAAGTTCAAAAGGCTTTTAGGAAGAATCAAGACAAATCAACAAAATAAACAAAAAATGTCTTACGCTGAGTCTTAAACTGGCAATACAGATATCCTGATCAACCTCTAAGTAAACCCAATCTTCCCTATAAACCACTGGAGATGTGGTTACTGTCTGAATCAGTCACTGAATTTTATATAACAGCAATGAATAGATATTCAAATGTCTGATTTCAGTCAATCCGTTATGTTCAATCTATGTAAAAAGTAAAGACAAACACTGAGTGCTCAAATCTTGGTTTCTAATACCATTCTCTAATAAAAGGAACATGGGCTCCTTTGAGAAAGAGCTGATTCTATGTCTAGGGAAAGAAATATGTAAGATAAGCCTGTAGCATCTTGTACTGCCAGAAAGAAAGTGCTTACTTAAATATTCACAATGATTATGTCAAAGAGACACAGGAGTCAACCAAAAGAGCTCCCAAAGGCCAAAGCTGGGATAATTTAAACAACAAAATAATATTGGATCAAAATATAAAATAAATGTCTATAGGTCCATACTGATACAAATGAATAAAAACAGACAAAACTATCACATAGAATTCCATAAACCTAAAACCATTCTAAAATCAAAACCTTACTTAAAAAAAAAAAAAATACAAGTAAAAGCAAACAGGAGAAAACGGGAATTTAGATCTCACTCTTTTTCTACATATTTCCTACATAAAGCAAGGCAGGGTTTTTGATCCTTCTGTAGATACCTGTAAGCCATTCTTTAAAACTCAAGGGAGGGCTTCCCTGGTGGTCCAGTGGGTAGAGAGGCCACCTTGCAGTGCAAGGGGCACTGGATCGATCCCTGACCCAGGAAGATCCCACGTGTAGCGGGGCGGCTGGACAGGTGTGTCCAATTGTCAGCCAGCACTCTGAGGCGCATGCACCCAGAGCCGGAGCTCTGCAACGAAAGAGGCCAATGCAATGGGAGGCCCACACGTGCCAAAGAAGGAAAGGTGGATGAAAACAAATAAATAAGAGGCATGATGGGGACAAAAATCTCAAGGAAAAGAAATTCTCAAAATTTCTTTTGAGTGCATGCTACCATCACCGTTAGTTTGCGTTAATTTAAATGTATGTTTCCATGGAAAGATTAGAATTGCTGGTCTCTCTTCTTCACTTAAAAAAAAGGGAAGGGGGAGTTCAAGAGGGTTTATATTTTATGTGCGGATATACACTGCCAAAATAAAGATCTGCT
This sequence comes from Tragulus kanchil, assembly GCA_022376925.1. Lineage (NCBI taxonomy): Eukaryota > Metazoa > Chordata > Mammalia > Artiodactyla > Tragulidae > Tragulus > Tragulus kanchil. Next base: position 47,325,250 of record JAIOJX010000023.1, read on the forward strand.
CACGTAGCACTGAAAACCTATCAAGAAACAACCCATAGGAGTTAAGTTTATATTCAGAGCTCAAGAAAGTCCCAACATTACCCTAGATTCAAAGGAAATGGAATTTTTTAAAAAGCTTTAATAAGTGAAGGTCATTTTATAACTTTTCATAAAACCTAAGTACTTATGTCAAAAAGTAAAATGAAAGCTACCTTCCCAATGTCACCTTTAGCATCAAAAAATACTAAGTAAACCATTAAAAAAAATCCCAAAATAAAATGAAGTACAGGAGGATTGTTTTAGCTAACAACAAAAAAACTTATTCTCACTAAGAAATAGCCTTGAGGTAGTCTATAAACTTCTTTCTGATTTCACATGAAAAGAAAGAAATCAAGTTTTCATAAATTCCAACGTTACACTGATTCATAAGAAAGAAAAAAAAGCTGCTTGAAACACTATGTTAAGACTTACTGAGCAGAAAAATAACTTCTCAAGCTTAGGACACACACTGTAATGTTAAAGAACCATAAAACAAACTCACAGATGTTAAATGTTAGGATACATTAAATATAAGGTTTTAGTGATAAGAAAGCTAAAGGGGAAAATTATGGTTGTATACTTAAAAATAACTCCTCTTTCCCACCCTACATTCCACTAAAAGCTCTGTACACATATATGATGTGATGCCTTCTGGATGTCATGCCAAGATCTGATGTAAAAATATGCTTTTCTACTTCAGTCCTAAGACAAAGCTGTTCCACGTACATATTTATTATTTGTCCTCTTCTGTGATAGAATCTGCTTGCCCTGCAGAATACATCCAGGGCAATTACTGTCACCACATGAAAGAACAATGAGTTAAAACAATATTCTCAGAGCAGAAGTGGAATTACAATTTAAATGAAATTTCAGATTTAATATATCCAAACAGTTTAAGTTAAATGCAAAAAAAAGAATTCTCTGCTTTAAAATATAACAGTTGGGGCTGATTCTGTTTATTGGCCCTCAAAACATTTAGAATTTGGCTTACCTTTCCTCATTATACCTTATAAATTCAACATTTAGAGGGATCAATGAGAAACTAAAAGGCTCTCAAAATGTGAACAGGTGTCCCTAGCTCCTGTCTATTCCCACTCCCTTCCTCTCCATCCCCCTTCTCCAACCTGATTAAAAACCTAAAAAAGAGCCCAACTGAGAATCCCACGGCCACCTACTGGGCATCATTGTAGTCCAAGTGATCCTCCTTTCCTTAGGAGCATTCATTTCTAAAACCTTAATGACACTCTGTCACATTCTCATGAAAAGGAGAGGAAAAACTGCCATTAAAGGCTGTATTCATTATAATCAGTGACTTCTTAAAAATGTTTGCAGTCAAGCAGTGACGTATTTTTGTTACTTCGTCTAGAGCTTGAGTCTTTTTGCAGCTTCTAAATGTTTCAGGGAATTTCTATGCATAGGAAATTATGAGAAATGCTTACAACTACTCAGGGATTAAAAAAAATAAGAATGGCAAACCAAAAGGGAACATGGCAACACTGAATTTATGTGTTTCTCATTTGCTATTTAAAGTATCTGTCAAAACAACTTAAATATACTTTCACATAAAGGCAAGTTGACACATTAACTATTAAGAACCTCCAACAGTAATAAAGTACCCTCAAAGTAGCATATATTATATGCAAAACACTATAAGAAAATAAAAAGCTACAGATGAACCAAAATTATTCTATGTATAATGTGACCAAATAATGTCACCCTCTCTCTTACTTCCTCTCCCTTACTAAAACTGTCTTTTCCCCAGTTAAGAAGAGTAGTGCCTAGAAAATTCCCCATTCTATTATAAAAGCCTGGACAGATTTCAGAAAAAGATAAGGAAATAAAGCCTATCATCTGAAATTCTTGCTCTGACTAGTTTTGCTTGTCTGTTGTGGGAAGGATAAGTCGTTTTTAGCCTCTAAAATGTTTAAAAGGGACAGAAGGAGGAAAATTAAAAAGAGTTTCTTCAGTGGTTCCCCACCAAATTCTACAACGTTAGAAATACCTGGTATAGATATTCTTAAACTTACTTTGGTCTATTTGCCCAGTTTGAAACCCAAATATACCTAGTGATAACAAATTACAAAGTACTTGTTTATTTCTTATGAGTTTACCCCAATTTATGAAATAAAATCATATTCATACTCTACCAAATAATTAGACTTAATTAAAGAAATTAAGCTGCTAATTTATTATAAAATTATAAGCAGAAAGCAAAATTTGATTCCAAGAGTAATCAATTAAACAAAAACTTCAACCGCTGCATAGGATGCTATTCTCAACTGGAGTAAAAGCGTTACAAAAGAAACCATTTTAATAGGACTAGTTTATGTTCAGAATATATTTACGAATTTTATCATCTATTTAATAAATTCACAGTTCATTATTGTTTAAAATCGCACAAGCTGTGCCCATTCATCAGCAGTGTTGATGAATTCAATTCCTAAATGGCAGTGACTTGAAAAAACTCAAGAGAATCTGGGACCTTATAGTGAACTCTCACCTACCTTTCTGAGTTGTCTTGTCTCCAGAAAAAAATTTAACCCCAAAATGGCTCCTTTTCTATTCACATTAAGCCAACCACTTTCTGATCAAAAGGGAAAAAAATGGCAACACTGAATTTATGTGTTTCTCATTTGCTATTTAAAGTATCTGTCAAAACAACTTAAATATACTTTCACATAAAGGCAAGTTGACACATTAACTATTAAGAACCTCCAACAGTAATAAAGTACCCTCAAAGTAGCATATATTATATGCAAAACACTATAAGAAAATAAAAAGCTACAGATGAACCAAAATTATTCTATGTATAATGTGACCAAATAATGTCACCCTCTCTCTTACTTCCTCTCCCTTACTAAAACTGTCTTTTCCCCAGTTAAGAAGAGTAGTGCCTAGAAAATTCCCCATTCTATTATAAAAGCCTGGACAGATTTCAGAAAAAGATAAGGAAATAAAGCCTATCATCTGAAATTCTTGCTCTGACTAGTTTTGCTTGTCTGTTGTGGGAAGGATAAGTCGTTTTTAGCCTCTAAAATGTTTAAAAGGGACAGAAGGAGGAAAATTAAAAAGAGTTTCTTCAGTGGTTCCCCACCAAATTCTACAACGTTAGAAATACCTGGTATAGATATTCTTAAACTTACTTTGGTCTATTTGCCCAGTTTGAAACCCAAATATACCTAGTGATAACAAATTACAAAGTACTTGTTTATTTCTTATGAGTTTACCCCAATTTATGAAATAAAATCATATTCATACTCTACCAAATAATTAGACTTAATTAAAGAAATTAAGCTGCTAATTTATTATAAAATTATAAGCAGAAAGCAAAATTTGATTCCAAGAGTAATCAATTAAACAAAAACTTCAACCGCTGCATAGGATGCTATTCTCAACTGGAGTAAAAGCGTTACAAAAGAAACCATTTTAATAGGACTAGTTTATGTTCAGAATATATTTACGAATTTTATCATCTATTTAATAAATTCACAGTTCATTATTGTTTAAAATCGCACAAGCTGTGCCCATTCATCAGCAGTGTTGATGAATTCAATTCCTAAATGGCAGTGACTTGAAAAAACTCAAGAGAATCTGGGACCTTATAGTGAACTCTCACCTACCTTTCTGAGTTGTCTTGTCTCCAGAAAAAAATTTAACCCCAAAATGGCTCCCTTTTCTATTCACATTAAGCCAACCACTTTCTGCTATCAATTTCAATGTGGTTCAGAGAACAAAATATCAGCCTAAGCCTTTGTTTCTCAAAATTAAGAAACATGAACTCCCTTAAAAAAGAACGATACTCTTGAATATCAAATTGGTCCACAAATTCCAAACTGAGAAACACTAATTCAAGAGACTCATTCTATAAAAAAAAGTCTTTCAATTGTGAATTATCACTAAATGGTGTTGTCTTTATGACTTGTATAATTCTTTTTTTAAGCATCAAAATAAAAATATAAATTTTAACAATTCTTACAGAGACCAAAGACCACTGCCTCAAAATGGACCCTAGGGGAATAAATAACCCACTCTGAGAAACAGTGCCCTATTCAAAACAGAAGTAAGTCTGCTGCCCCCACAATTGTGACATATTCTGTCTCCCCCACATACCTCCACCCTCACCAAAGCAATGTCTTTATTTTTCTGCATGCCAGTAGCTCTCTTAAACAACTCAGTCTTAAACTGTAGGATCTTTGAGGTCAGGGTGTGTGCCTAATTCATCTCTGTATGGATCAACACACCTTAAATAGTCACTCGTAACAGCCCTGACTGAATGAATCTGATTGAATGAACGGATATGAAATATATTTCTCTGGCTATTATTTGCTGTCTGAGATTACTAATGTCTTTATTCCCAATCAGTATCAGAGATAATCATAAATTTACAGACTTTTCAGCTCCTATAATATGCTTATTAAGATTAAAAAACCAGTCACAACAGATGCAAGTACAGTCTTATTTCCTCAATCAAGTGATCAAGGGTTAATCACTCAGTCATGTCCAACTCTTTGCAACCCCATGGACTGTAGCCAGCTAGGCTCCTCTGTCCATGAAATTCTCTAGGCAAGAATACTAGGGCGGTTAGCCATTCCCTTCTCCAGGGGATCTTCCGAACCCAGGGACTGAACCCAGGTCTCCTGAGCTGCAGGCAGATTCTTTACCATCTCAGCCACCAGGGAAGCCCATATGAAGAAACAATTACTGATAGTTTTTTTTTTTTTTTTTACTGATAGTTTAAGATACCAGGTAAAAGTCAGTAAAAGATACAGATATAAATATCATTACCATAAGTGTTCTCACAGAGCACCTTTAGAAATCTCTTTACAATCAAACTCTCATACACTAAAATGTGTCCAGAATTAGCAGACAAACAGTAGTGATTTTAAAGCCTAAACGTTTGTAAGTGGTCAATAAGCCTGGCTGAACCAGTAAAATCACAGTAATATACATGACTATTTTTGTGGATAAGGATCTATAGTATCGCTTGTGCAAAAGGAAATAAATCTCATCATACACGGTAAGTTAAAATAATGCTCCTTTTCTTTCAAAAGCCACAAAGGTTTGTTTTATTAAAAATCCATTTAAAAAATCATTTCTAAGTTACTATATAGTCAAATATTGATGGTTCCTTAGATGCTAATAAAAAGCATTGCATAAGCTATTACTTTTAATCCTATCATGATTGTCATGCCTTAAAAAAAAAAAATCAGTCATCTGTACTGTAAAAAACATAAAAGCCTACAAGGTTAACACTTTCCATATAAAATTCCGCTAGCTGACTCAAAAATTAGATTTTGATTCTATTCACTCTTTACTCAACTTCCACTTATGCTCTTAGGATTTAGACATTTGGAAGGTTTTTCTTTATTTTTTCTAACTTTGTATTAAAAGATTTTTGTTTTTGTTTGTTTGCTATACTTGCTAGGCTTCACCTAGTTAGAGAGAAATACAAAGTATGATATAAAACCAGCTTTCATGGGACACAACATTTTCAATTACCTTACAACATCCGTTACCTCTAAAACTTTTCTTTATAAAGAAAGAATATTCTGTAGTGGCTTTACTATTAAAGATGCTAAAAGAAACAGAAATCCTAATAAATTTTCTTTAAGATAACCTGTCTACCTTACACTTTCTACAGTTATCTGAATGCCAATTTCCAGGCCTACTGTCTCAGATAACTAAGGTTAGTTCAACTTTGAGTTAAGAGAGTAGCTAAATTAGCTGATGTTATTAGCTGTTTTTAAATACTAGGTCAATCAGTGTAGGTGTTCATTATCTAAATTATGAGTATTAAAGCACTTGCTACTGAGTCAGATTTTCAACTCAATAGCTTCCTCTGAAGTCAAATACAAAGTAATAAAAAGAGAGAGTAACTTCCATTCTAAAATCTGCCCTTTTCATATTACAAGGCCATTACATTAAAGACTTCCCTCTTCTTTTCCAAAGATCTTGTGTTAATGTTGGGGAGCAAAAATTGCATTTCCGTCTTAAAAGAAACTACTTTCCTATCTGACAAAAAACAAACCACCGGAGGAAGTTCCTATTGATTCACTTCCTGTTAATTAAAAATTTTCTAGCAATTAAATACAGTTAGTTTTAAAAACAGGGTAGGGAGAATAAAAAGGAACTATTAGACAATGATAAAATAGATGTAATTTGGTAATATGGGCATATAGTCATATGGTCAGAAATAAGATTTTTCATTGGGAGAATCTAAATCCTTCCCAAATTACAATTAAAAAGGGAAAAAAATAATACCCATATATAGGCTTAATAGAAATGTGCTTGTATCTAAGAAAACTGGATACACAAATACTAAAAAGTAAGGGCTGTAAATTCACTTGACGTGAAATCAATCAGAGGAAAAAACCCCTTATGTCAGGATCCATATACTTCATAATTATCTGGAATATCAAATCTTGAATAACCAAATAGATAATAAAACAATTTAAGTATCAAAAAACTTTGGCAATAAACAAACTGAGTACAAGGGTATAATACCTAAATATTGATATCTCAAACAAATGAAAGAAAAATCAAGCAGCTCATCTAAAAGAGTAAATTAAAATAGTAACTGCTCTTAAATATTGATCATTTTTACTGTGTAAAAAACGAACTCAATGTCAAACTTGAACCAGCCTACAAGCATTTCCATTCAAACATGTATTCATGTGAAAAACTGTTATACACTTTAATAACAGGATACAAGACCTACTGTCCCAGATAATTATCTACTAACAAAATCATAATTCTGGGTCATATTCCTTGCTTCTAATTGAAATCAGCATCTCCAGTCCAACCAAGGACAACAATATTTTATTTGAGTTAAGAGAGTAGTCTAAATTAGCTGATGTTATTGGCTGTTTTTAAATACTAGGTCAATCAGTGTAGGTGTTCATTATCTAAATTATGAGTATTAAAGCACTTGCTACTGAGTCAGATTTTCAACTCAATAGCTTCCTCTGAAGTCAAATACAAAGTAATAAAAAGAGAGAGTAACTTCCATTCTAAAATCTGCCCTTTTCATATTACAAGGCCATTACATTAAAGACTTCCCTCTTCTTTTCCAAAGATCTTGTGTTAATGTTGGGGAGCAAAAATTGCATTTCCGTCTTAAAAGAAACTACTTTCCTATCTGACAAAAAACAAACCACCGGAGGAAGTTCCTATTGATTCACTTCCTGTTAATTAAAAATTTTCTAGCAATTAAATACAGTTAGTTTTAAAAACAGGGTAGGGAGAATAAAAAGGAACTATTAGACAATGATAAAATAGATGTAATTTGGTAATATGGGCATATAGTCATATGGTCAGAAATAAGATTTTTCATTGGGAGAATCTAAATCCTTCCCAAATTACAATTAAAAAGGGAAAAAAATAATACCCATATATAGGCTTAATAGAAATGTGCTTGTATCTAAGAAAACTGGATACACAAATACTAAAAAGTAAGGGCTGTAAATTCACTTGACGTGAAATCAATCAGAGGAAAAAACCCCTTATGTCAGGATCCATATACTTCATAATTATCTGGAATATCAAATCTTGAATAACCAAATAGATAATAAAACAATTTAAGTATCAAAAAACTTTGGCAATAAACAAACTGAGTACAAGGGTATAATACCTAAATATTGATATCTCAAACAAATGAAAGAAAAATCAAGCAGCTCATCTAAAAGAGTAAATTAAAATAGTAACTGCTCTTAAATATTGATCATTTTTACTGTGTAAAAAACGAACTCAATGTCAAACTTGAACCAGCCTACAAGCATTTCCATTCAAACATGTATTCATGTGAAAAACTGTTATACACTTTAATAACAGGATACAAGACCTACTGTCCCAGATAATTATCTACTAACAAAATCATAATTCTGGGTCATATTCCTTGCTTCTAATTGAAATCAGCATCTCCAGTCCAACCAAGGACAACAATATTTTGCCCAAAATTTTATTGAAATATTATAATATATTAAATGAGAAATGTTACTCAATGAAAAATTTACCTTAATAGAATTTTTAAAGCGAAGGATTTTTTTTAAAAACCACCAATTGATAAGCAATTGAAAGGTTAGGTAAGCTCCTCTTCTCTGAACTCATACAACCTTGTATTTTTACTTATTTATAATAGCATAAAGTATCAACTTTTCAGGTTTCTTCCTTTTACATTAAGGCTTGTTTACAGCTGACAATTATCTTTCATCTAAAATTCCTATGTTCTATTTTTAATAGGTCAATCTGTTTCCAATCTAGAAATTTTAAGGGTTTTTTAATTTTGAAGGTTGTTTTATTTTGATGTGTGTGTCTCCCAAACAATAATAACATATTCTCAGCAAATTGAACATATTTTTAAACATATGTATAAGAACCAAAGCAAACTTCTAAAAATATATAAGTATTATTTGATATAGTAACGACAGCCTATTTATATGACTGAAGAAAAGTACAACAGGAAAAGAACAACTTTTAACAATTTACTTAACTTCACCATCTTCCATGTCGATTTTCAAAGTGCTCTATTTTTCAATCAAGGTCTACATATCCAAGAAGTTGACTATTAAATTTTTCAATGAATTTAAAAGCATTGCTGTAAAACTTTTCTTTAGCCCATTCAGCCCCTTAACTAATCAAACAATGAAACAAATATTACAAGACGAAGGCTGACAAAAAATCATAATGAACCTCTCAGATGAGAAACTAATTGGTACTAAGTACACAATGGCTTACATTTAATCCTGTTAATAACCACACAAAAAAAGAAATAAAAGACTCACTTTTCAGTCATCTCTCTGGACCACTGGGCTAAAATAACAGCATGACTAAATCTGACATTGACCCCGTGGCCCTGCTAGGAGTTAAAAGAATTCCTTTGAGTCTTCTGAGGCCTGTTTTCAACTGCTCCAGAAAGGGTGGGCCAGTCATACACACTTGTTAGCCTTCTTTACAGTAACAGGTCAAATTAGAAATGGTCATATATACTGTAATATACACTAGTTCTTACTCAGATGTGAAGTCTGTACCTTACAACGCTGCCACAAAATTAACAATGAAATAGTAATAGTTGCCTGATAAAGTGTCACAGATGGATAAAATGTAATAGAAACAGTGAAAATGTATCCAAGCAATAACATTTAACTGGAAATAAATTTTTAAAACAAATAATCACAATATTTAAATTAAGAAGACTGAAATAAAGACAAAGTATCAAGATGAACCACTAAAGTTAAAAAAAGAAAAACAATTTATAAAATTTCTGACTACCACAACAGTTTTCACTGAGCCTGTTGAATTAAAATACACCTGTTTTGTACACTTTTTGTGACATGAACTCACCAGTAATATCCAATATCAAAATGATACAAATCTGCCTGAAAGCAGCTTACTTTTCCCATTTCATCCTTTCAAAACAGTTTATGGTCTGCATTGGTAGTATAGTAATGAGCAGGGCTGCGTTCCCAGTTTATGACTTCCAGTAAAGATATCAGCATCTCTTTAACCACTGATTAAAAATAATTATGAATATGGATTTTCCATATTTGAAAACATTTCTCTAGTGTTAATAATACTTTTAAATTAAGCATGTTTTCTTAAATAAGATCCCAAGCTTTATTTCTATTTCACAAAGTCCTAACACTTCAAATCTAAATAAACCAACCACTAGCATATTTTACACATTTGCCTCAAGTTTTTTCAACTTTAAAAAAATGTATGATTCTATCAATATGTAAAATTAAAAGGTCTAAATGCTGAAAGCCAATAGATATCCATATAATACTAAGAAAAAAATTATTACACATCAGACATATTTTGTCTCTATGGCAAAATATAAAAATTAATTTCACATAGTTCAGCTCCTGTACTCTTAAAAGACCTTTTATAAACTTAGCTCATCATATTAACAAAACCAAATACTATACTCAAAGAGCTGTTATTTAACTGAACACAATAACTTAACATTAGCAAATAGCCGCAAGGCATTTTTTAAATTAATTCTGTAAGCCTTAAATCAATTTAGGATAAAGAAAAGAGCTAAAACTGTAATACTTATCACAATCAAATTCAGTGAAATATGTCAAAGTTTAAGTAAACTACCAGAAAAAGTTTAAGCACTCAGTTTTGAAAAATCTATAATGGCATATAAATCTCCACCTGTCAGGTGGCAATATTTTTGAGAAGCAGATTTTCTTCCCCTACCTAGCTCTTATTCTGTTCTCACTCCTTATCTTCTCCCATATACAGAGTAGTATTTTTCAGGAAATAACCAGCAATCAACTAAAACATGAAAACCTCAAACTCACCAAGCTATAAGAGAATTGCAAAAGAGTTCACAGCCTCTATTTAAAGCCCTCAGAGCTCACTTATCTAAACAGAAAACTGAACAGTTTCCACACTGCACAATGTAATTTTACTCTCATTGGCTTACCTTCACAGCATTTTCTGGCCTAAAAAAATATCAAAAGTATTTCCCTTATACTTTAATAGTTACTATACATGTTTAGCCATTCAGTTATAAAAGAATCTTCCACCCACTACCAAAAGAAAAAAGAAAGAGGGAGAACAAAAAAGAAATCCTACAAAACCAGAGTTTCAAATAAAGACTGGAAAAGGCACCAGGCAATCATGACCTTTAAGAAAAAAAAAAAAGTTGTCTGACGATTGTCTGTGAAGTTTTTTAATAGCATGAAAGCACTTCACCGGTTTGTTCTTTCCTTAATAAATTTCAAGTTCAGCTCTATAGTGCTCTCCTATGAAAGCCACACACAATAAAATCTATGTATGAGCTTTAGGAACTATGAACATTTGCTAGTAAAATGTGTTAATGGAAGAATTTTGTGTTATTTTAAAAACTGCATACTTTCACAATAGGACCACTTTCCCCTCACAGATTATACCCTGATTTCATGGAAATACTAGAAACAAATATATTTTAAAGGTTATTTGTGTTTCTCAGTTGTTACATATGAACATCAAGTACAAACCAATTAGGCCATCGGTACACATTTTCTTCTTAGTTTGAAACTCACTGTTCTTTAAAAGAAAGTGCTTTAAAATTTAAAAATCAATTTAGGATAAAGAAAAGAGCTAAAACTGTAATACTTATCACAATCAAATTCAGTGAAATATGTCAAAGTTTAAGTAAACTACCAGAAAAAGTTTAAGCACTCAGTTTTGAAAAATCTATAATGGCATATAAATCTCCACCTGTCAGGTGGCAATATTTTTGAGAAGCAGATTTTCTTCCCCTACCTAGCTCTTATTCTGTTCTCACTCCTTATCTTCTCCCATATACAGAGTAGTATTTTTCAGGAAATAACCAGCAATCAACTAAAACATGAAAACCTCAAACTCACCAAGCTATAAGAGAATTGCAAAAGAGTTCACAGCCTCTATTTAAAGCCCTCAGAGCTCACTTATCTAAACAGAAAACTGAACAGTTTCCACACTGCACAATGTAATTTTACTCTCATTGGCTTACCTTCACAGCATTTTCTGGCCTAAAAAAATATCAAAAGTATTTCCCTTATACTTTAATAGTTACTATACATGTTTAGCCATTCAGTTATAAAAGAATCTTCCACCCACTACCAAAAGAAAAAAGAAAGAGGGAGAACAAAAAAGAAATCCTACAAAACCAGAGTTTCAAATAAAGACTGGAAAAGGCACCAGGCAATCATGACCTTTAAGAAAAAAAAAAAAGTTGTCTGACGATTGTCTGTGAAGTTTTTTAATAGCATGAAAGCACTTCACCGGTTTGTTCTTTCCTTAATAAATTTCAAGTTCAGCTCTATAGTGCTCTCCTATGAAAGCCACACACAATAAAATCTATGTATGAGCTTTAGGAACTATGAACATTTGCTAGTAAAATGTGTTAATGGAAGAATTTTGTGTTATTTTAAAAACTGCATACTTTCACAATAGGACCACTTTCCCCTCACAGATTATACCCTGATTTCATGGAAATACTAGAAACAAATATATTTTAAAGGTTATTTGTGTTTCTCAGTTGTTACATATGAACATCAAGTACAAACCAATTAGGCCATCGGTACACATTTTCTTCTTAGTTTGAAACTCACTGTTCTTTAAAAGAAAGTGCTTATTGAGGAATAGTTTGGTAAAAATCAAAATGCAAAATATAGTAACTAGAAAATAATAATTAAAGAAAATAAAGTTTCAATAATGCTCTTTTTTCCTGGTAATAGTTAATTCTGTAAATCAGTTTCACACTCCAGGAGCTCTAAAATTCCCAAAAAACTACAATTAGTGGACACAGACTCAAAATATTTCAGAGACATCAAGGAAGAGAATGTTAGATACTTCACTGTCATGGTATATAATCAATTAAACAAACACACATAAAATTATGCATATCAAAATTAATCCTTTTCATCCTTTTTATCAACATTAGAAAAGCTCTCTTAGCCTATTAGTTAACAGTTCATCATAATAGCATTTTTATGGCATATTAGGAAATTATTACAATTTTTAAATGCTAAAAAGGATCTTCTTATTATTGTATATTAACTTAATAAATACAAAATCCAGTATACAATGCTGTGTGATGGCACCTCACAAAATGTAAAATTAGAAGTAGCTTTGATCATATTAACTTGATATTAATGAAAAAATATTTGAGAGTGATGTTAGGGCTGGAGGTCTCTACCTTCCCCTTACAATAGTAATGAACTATCCAATATTTAAACTGTCACAGCGCTTCTCCAAGGACTTAACATTTACCAGCAAAAAAGTTGCTTCATAAAGCAAAAGTCTTCATATTTGAAAAATAAGCATGCTTTGTAGGAAGAAGCAAACTTTTAAATCGGGTTAAAGTAGTCAAGTTAAAAATGTATGTTCCTAATCCAATGTATATTTATATGTCTATTTGAATATATACACACTATGGACAACAAATGTAAAAAAAAAATCGCATATCAGATTACAACTGATTCTCTGTGAATAACTTTTGAATACATGATTATATTTAAATTAAGAATTTATAACAGTACTATATACTGTTAATTAGTATTTCTAGGATTTACTTAGTTCAACTATAAGACAGCATTTTTATTCCAATAGTAGAGTGACTATGAATAGAAAATTTTGGGATTAATAACTTTCTATCAATTTCATGCACAGAGCTAACATATCTTTTGAGCTTCTCAATGCCTCAAAAATTAAATTGCTACTGTTATTAAGAAAACAAAACCAAGAACCGAATTAGTTTTTCACTGCTAGTCCCCATGGACCTAAGTCCACACAATAATTCTTTCCAATCTGCAAAACAAAACAACACACGAATAGATGGGCTAAGGAAGAAAGATCAAAACAAAGAAACAAGTAAAAAAAAAAATCCTCTTTCCGTTTAGCAATCAACAAAACAACAAAAAAGAAAAAGTGGAAAAGTCACCCAGAATATATGACCATGTAAGCATGGGCACTCTTGCAGAAAACCAAGTCTGCAACCCAAAGCCATGGGAAATTTAAATTAGAGCAAACGCCACAATAGGCAGGGAAATCTGTATAGATAAAAAGGGACTGCTGAGGGTACAGGTATACTACTAAAGATCTTTTGAGATTTCCAAACAAACTTTATTAGCTTTATTAATTAAAAAAAAAAAAAATTGTACTTACACTATACATAAGAAAATTGTTTTCTCCCCTTACATCAAAATATACATATGTATGGCATATAGCTAAAGGAAGTAAAAGGATCCGCATTGCTTAATACTGAGAATCAGCAAATCAGAAATTTGCTTTACAACTGTTTCCTTCTGGACTTAAATAACGTTAAAGCAACTTAAAAAATGAATGAAAGGAAGAAAAGTCAGAGAGGAGACCCTTCACTGCTGATGTTAACTTAAGTGGTGGCACAATCACACAGCTGAACACAACTCCTCTTGGACTACCCATAAAGAATTATACACCAAAGGTAGTTTAAACTAACTAAAACTTGAACATTAGATGACCTGTGGTACGAGCAGTACATTTCTTCTGCTAAACTGGATAATAAAGGAAATTTCCCAAGCTAGAATATTTCAAACAAAAGAATAAAGGGACTTATACAACCACCAAAGCAGTCATGGTATTAAAAACCAACACAAATATTCTACAACTTAAGATCTGATGGATTTTTTACCAGTAACTCACCTATCTAGCATTTGTCAATGGATTATTAAGACCAGAGTGACTATGAATAGAAAATTTTGGGATTAATAACTTTCTATCAATTTCATGCACAGAGCTAACATATCTTTTGAGCTTCTCAATGCCTCAAAAATTAAATTGCTACTGTTATTAAGAAAACAAAACCAAGAACCGAATTAGTTTTTCACTGCTAGTCCCCATGGACCTAAGTCCACACAATAATTCTTTCCAATCTGCAAAACAAAACAACACACGAATAGATGGGCTAAGGAAGAAAGATCAAAACAAAGAAACAAGTAAAAAAAAAAATCCTCTTTCCGTTTAGCAATCAACAAAACAACAAAAAAGAAAAAGTGGAAAAGTCACCCAGAATATATGACCATGTAAGCATGGGCACTCTTGCAGAAAACCAAGTCTGCAACCCAAAGCCATGGGAAATTTAAATTAGAGCAAACGGCCACAATAGGCAGGGAAATCTGTATAGATAAAAAGGGACTGCTGAGGGTACAGGTATACTACTAAAGATCTTTTGAGATTTCCAAACAAACTTTATTAGCTTTATTAATTAAAAAAAAAAAAAATTGTACTTACACTATACATAAGAAAATTGTTTTCTCCCCTTACATCAAAATATACATATGTATGGCATATAGCTAAAGGAAGTAAAAGGATCCGCATTGCTTAATACTGAGAATCAGCAAATCAGAAATTTGCTTTACAACTGTTTCCTTCTGGACTTAAATAACGTTAAAGCAACTTAAAAAATGAATGAAAGGAAGAAAAGTCAGAGAGGAGACCCTTCACTGCTGATGTTAACTTAAGTGGTGGCACAATCACACAGCTGAACACAACTCCTCTTGGACTACCCATAAAGAATTATACACCAAAGGTAGTTTAAACTAACTAAAACTTGAACATTAGATGACCTGTGGTACGAGCAGTACATTTCTTCTGCTAAACTGGATAATAAAGGAAATTTCCCAAGCTAGAATATTTCAAACAAAAGAATAAAGGGACTTATACAACCACCAAAGCAGTCATGGTATTAAAAACCAACACAAATATTCTACAACTTAAGATCTGATGGATTTTTTTTTACCAGTAACTCACCTATCTAGAACATTTAGGTTCACTATGAATGTTTTTAGGGGAAGTATTTCCTGCACATTAAGACCAATCATACCAGATTCAAGTAAGAACACATTTATAGCGATCCTTAAATTACATTCTCCCAAAATTTATGTAATTTTTAAAGACAACCAAACAGTAAAGTAGATACAGGGTACTAAACGAAGAACAAAACACTATTATATAGGAGTGAGGGGATTTTTCAAGTGAAATTTTACTGAAAATTAAAGTCCTCCTTAGAAGTGGAAAGTAATGCTATTTTTAAATAAAATCGTTGATAAAAGTTCATTTATGTTTAAATCAGACTAACAATAAAAAATGGATAGCACAATATGAGGAGTTACAAGATTAATATGGTCGCACACATTCTCTCTACATGAAAACCTTTCTTCAGTTAAATCTGTGAAGGTATGTCCTGAATTCCTTTCACCTGATTTTTCAAAGCTTAATTTTTAAATTATTTTATCAATCTTATGCATTGACCATAACCAAATCTGTTTCCTACATCTTCAGAACTTTTCATTAACTAAAAATATAGAATGAATATTGAAAAGTTTTCTAGAAATTGGGAGCTTTCCCTCCCTAGAAGAGATTCTTCTGTTACAGGTGCTAGGTCCAAAGCAAAATCAGAAGTGATCTACGCACTTCAAGGGACTGCCAATAAAACACCTGCTCTCAAACAGTAGTTCCAAACAGATGGTCTTCCACCTTGAGGTAATTACAAGTTGCCAATATATTTAGGCAAAAGCAGAAGGGAAGAGTACACATTTTTTTTCTTTTTTTTATTTTGAGCGGAGGACAGGCTGGGGAGGGAGGGGAGCGGGTGGGCCACCTCCACTGGTCTTTCGTTTGTCTAGTTTCATCCATCTTTGCTCTTTGGTCCGTGTGGGCATCCCATCGCGGTGGCCTCTGTTGTCGCAGAGCACCAGCTCTGGGCGCATGCGCTCCAGAGCTCCAACTCAGTAATTGAACACATCGGTCCAGCAGCTCCGCGGCACGTGGAATCCCCCCAGGCCAGGGATCGAACCGGCGCCCCTTACACTGCAAGGCAGTGTCCTTACCCACTGGACCACCAGGGGAAGCCCAGAGTACACATTTTTTTTCCATTACAGAGTTATGTCATCTTTACTTAAAATGTACTTGCAAATGATGGGGATAAGAGCAGATGCTCACAAATCCACTGTTAACTAACTTACAAAACTATGACAAAAGTTGAAATTCTAAGCAAAAATGTCATAGAGGGTTTCCCTTGTGGCTCAGTGGATAAGAACCCGTCTGCCAATGCAGGAGACACAGGTTCGATCCCTGATCCAGGAAGATCCCACATACCGCAAAGCAGCTAAACCCACACATCAACAAAGACCCAGAACAGCCAAAAATAAATAAATAAAAGCTAAAAAAAAAAAAAGTCACAGAAATAAAAGGTACACACATTGATCAAACAAGATCTACCTTGAAATAATCCATCATTAGATGGTCTTTGTATTTAAAACCAAATATGTATTATAAAAATAATTTTTATCCCCAGAATTTAATCTCTGTCCAGAGTTAATGTTATTAGATCAAGATTCAAAAACTAGAAAACAAGTCAAGTCTGTTCTTGTAGAGCTCAAGCCTATAATGTCAAAGGAAACTGTGCCCTTGGCACTTGCTTGATGCGCCACTAAAATATTCATCTCCTGACTATCAGCAGAATCAACAACAATCTGACAAGCAACCCAAAATGCCAAAAACCTAAATCATGACAATAACTTTAATCTATAACAAAACAAACAATGATTGAAAGATTTTAAAACTTTTGGTTAAAAATCTTCTATTATGTCAACACTTTTACTTCGTTAAGTGTTAACAATCAAGAGGAAGTTAACAAGAGATTACTAAATTAATCTGAAATTAAATACAAACTTAGTAAAATCTTATAAACAAGATCTACTTAAAGAGATATGAGATATCTACTTAAGATATATCTGAGTAGGCTTCACTCTTACAAAGGGAAAAAAATGTAAACGTTCTCCATTTCTGTACTTCTGAAAAATGTTTGACAGTAATCATACGTAGTTCACATCAAATTTTTACCTTCTGACCATACTATCTATACACTATATTTATCTTCTTAGACAAATGATCTCTATATGCAACAGCTTATTTTTATAGGAAACAGCTATAAGAATTTTATACTTAAGCATTCTTTACCCAGACATCAGGATTCAACTTTCTACAATTAGGTAAGAATGAAAATCTTGCTGTCTAATTTCATGCTTCTCCATTCCAAAATAAATAAATAAGAAACATAGACCTGTAAATGACTAATATTTTAATGCAGTTTTGATGGTAAGTTAACCAAGTCATTTGTTCAATAAGCATGCCATTTTCTTGTTAAGTAACTTCCAACAAATTTAGTATATCTTATATAAAACTCAAATCAGTTTCTAAGAGAAATAACAACAAAAAAAAAAAGTAAAATTTAATTCTCTACCTAGGTACTTACTGTTGAAAAGTTACTGTAAGTGAATTTAGACCAAAAGTCAAATTAAAAAATTAAGGAACTTGGAAAGGAAAAAAAAAAAAAACCCCCCCTACCTAAGTTGCTAATCAATAATGAAACCACAGAAATTAGGGACAAATTAATATACATAATTGAGTTAATGTTATTAGATCAAGATTCAAAAACTAGAAAACAAGTCAAGTCTGTTCTTGTAGAGCTCAAGCCTATAATGTCAAAGGAAACTGTGCCCTTGGCACTTGCTTGATGCGCCACTAAAATATTCATCTCCTGACTATCAGCAGAATCAACAACAATCTGACAAGCAACCCAAAATGCCAAAAACCTAAATCATGACAATAACTTTAATCTATAACAAAACAAACAATGATTGAAAGATTTTAAAACTTTTGGTTAAAAATCTTCTATTATGTCAACACTTTTACTTCGTTAAGTGTTAACAATCAAGAGGAAGTTAACAAGAGATTACTAAATTAATCTGAAATTAAATACAAACTTAGTAAAATCTTATAAACAAGATCTACTTAAAGAGATATGAGATATCTACTTAAGATATATCTGAGTAGGCTTCACTCTTACAAAGGGAAAAAAATGTAAACGTTCTCCATTTCTGTACTTCTGAAAAATGTTTGACAGTAATCATACGTAGTTCACATCAAATTTTTACCTTCTGACCATACTATCTATACACTATATTTATCTTCTTAGACAAATGATCTCTATATGCAACAGCTTATTTTTATAGGAAACAGCTATAAGAATTTTATACTTAAGCATTCTTTACCCAGACATCAGGATTCAACTTTCTACAATTAGGTAAGAATGAAAATCTTGCTGTCTAATTTCATGCTTCTCCATTCCAAAATAAATAAATAAGAAACATAGACCTGTAAATGACTAATATTTTAATGCAGTTTTGATGGTAAGTTAACCAAGTCATTTGTTCAATAAGCATGCCATTTTCTTGTTAAGTAACTTCCAACAAATTTAGTATATCTTATATAAAACTCAAATCAGTTTCTAAGAGAAATAACAACAAAAAAAAAAAGTAAAATTTAATTCTCTACCTAGGTACTTACTGTTGAAAAGTTACTGTAAGTGAATTTAGACCAAAAGTCATAAGTAGACTTCGAAAGAAAGCATACCTAAGTTGCTAATCAATAATGAAACCACAGAAATTAGGGACATACAATATCAACATTACAAAACGTTATTAAACTCCAACCCAAAGCTGCCTTAGCATTTCTGGGATTTCTAATGAGATTTTCACTCTGCTGAACAATGGCCATAAAAGGCTTTCAAACTTCGCTCCATTCACAAGTGAAGTTGAATTTAAACATTTTTATTTCTTCTTTCCCTATGACAACTTCACCATGGAACAGTGAATAACACAGCTCACGTCATTATGCTAATCAGAAATTAAATAAAAAGATGCTCTCACAATAGTTAAGTGTAAGGTGACATGCTACAACTAGAGACACAGTTCAAAGGCAGCTTTAGGAATTGTGTAGTGCGGGCTTACAAAAGCTGAGAACATTAGGGAGGGAGCTCTTCAGCGCTCTCAGTCACCAGAATTTGAGCATGTGGCAATTTTTAAATTATAGACAGAAATTAAACTATATATCAATAAGAAGTATGTCAAACAGCAACCCACCCTTATGAATTAATAGGCCAGAAGTTCTCTCAAGAAACTGACTGACTGGTTAGCTGAGGAATGCAGAAAGGGGGGAAAAAATACCACCTTAAATAGCTGAGGAGTGTTAAAAGGAAAATTTTATTTACATTTCCAAACAGAAGGTGTTCCTTTTCTATGTTAAAAGATGGTAAAGAAAAACAAAAGCTATGAATAGTCAAAGTTATATCAAGACATGCTCTACTTTGAACAGTCCTACATAAAACACACATTTTAAGCAGCTGGTCACATCCTTTGACTAACCTACAGCATCTGGTCCATCTGAGAAAATTTTTCTATCTGCCATAAAATTGCACAAAATATCCAATTTTTTAAAAGGAAAATAAAAAGGAAGCATACAAACAACAGAAGATACTGGAATAAAATAATAACCAAGAAATCTTCCAACAGTATATGCAGAACACAGACCCTTTCTCACTTAGGTATATCTTATATAAAACTCAAATCAGTTTCTAAGAGAAATAACAACAAAAAAAAAGTAAAATTTAATTCTCTACCTAGGTACAGTGAAGTTTGAGAATTTAGACCAAAAGTCATAAGTAGACTTCGAAAGAAAGCATACCTAAGTTGCTAATCAATAATGAAACCACAGAAATTAGGGACATACAATATCAACATTACAAAACGTTATTAAACTCCAACCCAAAGCTGCCTTAGCATTTCTGGGATTTCTAATGAGATTTTCACTCTGCTGAACAATGGCCATAAAAGGCTTTCAAACTTCGCTCCATTCACAAGTGAAGTTGAATTTAAACATTTTTATTTCTTCTTTCCCTATGACAACTTCACCATGGAACAGTGAATAACACAGCTCACGTCATTATGCTAATCAGAAATTAAATAAAAAGATGCTCTCACAATAGTTAAGTGTAAGGTGACATGCTACAACTAGAGACACAGTTCAAAGGCAGCTTTAGGAATTGTGTAGTGCGGGCTTACAAAAGCTGAGAACATTAGGGAGGGAGCTCTTCAGCGCTCTCAGTCACCAGAATTTGAGCATGTGGCAATTTTTAAATTATAGACAGAAATTAAACTATATATCAATAAGAAGTATGTCAAACAGCAACCCACCCTTATGAATTAATAGGCCAGAAGTTCTCTCAAGAAACTGACTGACTGGTTAGCTGAGGAATGCAGAAAGGGGGGAAAAAATACCACCTTAAATAGCTGAGGAGTGTTAAAAGGAAAATTTTATTTACATTTCCAAACAGAAGGTGTTCCTTTTCTATGTTAAAAGATGGTAAAGAAAAACAAAAGCTATGAATAGTCAAAGTTATATCAAGACATGCTCTACTTTGAACAGTCCTACATAAAACACACATTTTAAGCAGCTGGTCACATCCTTTGACTAACCTACAGCATCTGGTCCATCTGAGAAAATTTTTCTATCTGCCATAAAATTGCACAAAATATCCAATTTTTTAAAAGGAAAATAAAAAGGAAGCATACAAACAACAGAAGATACTGGAATAAAATAATAACCAAGAAATCTTCCAACAGTATATGCAGAACACAGACCCTTTCTCACTTAGGTAATCTCTAAAAGGACAGGCTATTAAAATATTTAATCATACTATGTCACATATTAAACATTAATGGTATCACATAGTTTTAGGGTTCTCAGTTTTACTCTTCCTCCCTGCAATTAACCTGAATGTTAAGTCCTATCCATTCTTCAAGACTGAGTTCAAAGGGTTACTTTTCAATTCAGTCTTTTATTTTTTTTAAAGATTTATTTTTATTTATTTATTTTGGGCAGGGGTCAGGTTGTGGAGGGAGGGGAGCGGGTGGGCCACTTCTATCGGTCTTTCATTTCTCCATTTTCATCCGTCTTTGTTCTTTGGCTCCCGTGGGCCTCCCATCGCGGTGGCGTCTGTCGTCGCAGAGCTCCAGCTCGATCATTGGACACAATGGTCCAGCCGCTCCGCGGCACATGGGATCTTCCCAGGCCAGGGATCGAACCAGCGCCCCTTGCACTGCAAGGCGGTGTCCTTACCCACTGGACCACCAGGGGAAGCCCAGTCTTTTACTTTATTAATATCATTTTTAAAAAGTCTAAAACATTCATCTGGAAATGATTATGTACTGGGGCATCTCTTGTATTGCAGAAATGTATTAACTTCGATACTACAGTGAACTTCCATATTGTCATGTATTTTAAGGTTTCTAAAGGCAGGGACTACACAGCAATTCTTGAATCCCAACACCTCAACATTATAATGCCTGTAGATTATAAGCATTCAATAAGTAATTACTGAATTAATTTTAAGCCTTCAGTTTAAGGTTTTCATCTAGTAGATCACAAAATGCCACCAAATCAAATAAAATTTATTAAAATAAAGCACCATACTAGAGACATGTTCAAAAACAACTTGGGTTCACAAAAAGATATGAAAAACTTTTAATTTAAAAGAACCTAGTGGAAGCTATATGCCCATGCTTGCTGTAGTAATAGTGAACTCAATGAGTTTTGTCAAAATATTTTCCTATTATATTAATTTAGTCTATCCATTGTCTCAATTTAGCTTATAACCTTAATGAAATAAAATTTATTATTTTACCAATAAAGGAATGTAGTTACCCAAACTCAGTCAGCTGTGGAGCTGTAACAGACCCAGTAACCTACACTGAGAACCTATGTCAATAATCTCATTTCAGAAGTAAACTTGAAGACTTGAGGGATGCGTAGATAGCAGCCAGGCAAGGTAGAAACTGATCTGGGCATATATAAAGACCCAGATCAAATAAAATATGACATATTTGAAAACTGAAATTCAAGTAGGTAACCCAGCTGACTCAAATTTTAATTACTTATCAAGTCTTAGTTGAGTCCCTAATAAATACCAGGAAGTCAGCAACTGCCCCTAGATAAGTTCTCTAACTTCTGAAATTATATTCAAAACTTTGCTGTGTATATTTTTTAAGGGTGAAAGGAACTTGACACAAGAACAGTTAAAAGGCTTACTGCACACTAAGCCATAATTTTACTAAAGCCATTTGATTACTAAAGTCGTAATTTCACTTCAACCTCATGTAGTACTATGTAAAGAACACTACTCTATACAACCAAATATACCCACAATTTGCTAGCTATCCACTATGTGCCAAATGCTGACAAACTAAAAGAGCAATGCACCAAGCTGTACACACTCTGAAGCGGTTCTGCATTAATGTCAAATGCTGTATCACATCTCAGGCTCGAGGAAATGTATTAACTTGATACTACAGTGAACTTCCATATTGTCATGTATTTTAAGGTTTCTAAAGGCAGGGACTACACAGCAATTCTTGAATCCCAACACCTCAACATTATAATGCCTGTAGATTATAAGCATTCAATAAGTAATTACTGAATTAATTTTAAGCCTTCAGTTTAAGGTTTTCATCTAGTAGATCACAAAATGCCACCAAATCAAATAAAATTTATTAAAATAAAGCACCATACTAGAGACATGTTCAAAAACAACTTGGGTTCACAAAAAGATATGAAAAACTTTTAATTTAAAAGAACCTAGTGGAAGCTATATGCCCATGCTTGCTGTAGTAATAGTGAACTCAATGAGTTTTGTCAAAATATTTTCCTATTATATTAATTTAGTCTATCCATTGTCTCAATTTAGCTTATAACCTTAATGAAATAAAATTTATTATTTTACCAATAAAGGAATGTAGTTACCCAAACTCAGTCAGCTGTGGAGCTGTAACAGACCCAGTAACCTACACTGAGAACCTATGTCAATAATCTCATTTCAGAAGTAAACTTGAAGACTTGAGGGATGCGTAGATAGCAGCCAGGCAAGGTAGAAACTGATCTGGGCATATATAAAGACCCAGATCAAATAAAATATGACATATTTGAAAACTGAAATTCAAGTAGGTAACCCAGCTGACTCAAATTTTAATTACTTATCAAGTCTTAGTTGAGTCCCTAATAAATACCAGGAAGTCAGCAACTGCCCCTAGATAAGTTCTCTAACTTCTGAAATTATATTCAAAACTTTGCTGTGTATATTTTTTAAGGGTGAAAGGAACTTGACACAAGAACAGTTAAAAGGCTTACTGCACACTAAGCCATAATTTTACTAAAGCCATTTGATTACTAAAGTCGTAATTTCACTTCAACCTCATGTAGTACTATGTAAAGAACACTACTCTATACAACCAAATATACCCACAATTTGCTAGCTATCCACTATGTGCCAAATGCTGACAAACTAAAAGAGCAATGCACCAAGCTGTACACACTCTGAAGCGGTTCTGCATTAATGTCAAATGCTGTATCTCAACAATCACATACACTAGGAACTAATAAGGTTTCTTTAACTTTTAAAAACACTATACTGGGGGCTTCCCTGGTGGACCATTGGGTAAAAAGTCTGCCTTGCAGTGCAAGAGGCACTGGTTTGATCCCTGGCCTGAGAAGATCCCACATGCTGAGAAGCGACTGGGCTGGTGTGTCCAATTACAAGCCAGCACTCTGGAGCGCATGTGCCCAGGGCCAGTGCTCTGCATGGAGAGAGGCCACTGCAATCGGAGGCCCACATATGCCAGAGAATAAAGATGGATGAAAAACAAACGATGACTTAGAAGCAAAAGAAAAACAAAAAAAAACTCACTATACTCTTCATCCTTTAAAAGGTATTTTCTTAAAATTTGAGCCTATTTAAAATTTCACTAAATCTAAAATCTTTCAAAATTATTAAATGAGAAAGAAAGAGTTTAAGTGTAAAGCATACTTCTTAAGTGGACTATTATACATTTATTTAAAATAAATTTTAAAATTGCAACAAGTACATTATTCATCATTTAAACTACTACTCATTCACTTTCAAGAAGTATTCATTACATGCCTAATGTGCCCAGCTCAGAGATTAGTGCAGAAGACACAAAAATAGTTCACAGTTCCTAGCCTAGAAATGAAAAATATTTTCAGATATTATGGACTTATCTCCAGGATATACTGTTAAGAGAAAAAAATAAAACCAGATAGAGCGAAGTGTAGATCACAAGTTACTGTTTATTTCAAGAAGAGGGAGGGAGAATATGAAGATATTTACATATTTGCTTATTTTTTAATATAAGGATAAACTATCAATTTTTTTTCACAGTTACCCCTAAGAGGAAAAGTAGAAACAGAATGAAGACTGGACAGAAAGTAGACAGCTCTTGAGTATTTTTTTACCTTGTCTTATTGATTTGAATTTAGACGCTTACATAATTATGAAACAAACAATTTTTAAACCATTTGCAATTGTCGTAATTTCACTTCAACCTCATGTAGTACTATGTAAAGAACACTACTCTATACAACCAAATATACCCACAATTTGCTAGCTATCCACTATGTGCCAAATGCTGACAAACTAAAAGAGCAATGCACCAAGCTGTACACACTCTGAAGCGGTTCTGCATTAATGTCAAATGCTGTATCTCAACAATCACATACACTAGGAACTAATAAGGTTTCTTTAACTTTTAAAAACACTATACTGGGGGCTTCCCTGGTGGACCATTGGGTAAAAAGTCTGCCTTGCAGTGCAAGAGGCACTGGTTTGATCCCTGGCCTGAGAAGATCCCACATGCTGAGAAGCGACTGGGCTGGTGTGTCCAATTACAAGCCAGCACTCTGGAGCGCATGTGCCCAGGGCCAGTGCTCTGCATGGAGAGAGGCCACTGCAATCGGAGGCCCACATATGCCAGAGAATAAAGATGGATGAAAAACAAACGATGACTTAGAAGCAAAAGAAAAAACAAAACTCACTATACTCTTCATCCTTTAAAAGGTATTTTCTTAAAATTTGAGCCTATTTAAAATTTCACTAAATCTAAAATCTTTCAAAATTATTAAATGAGAAAGAAAGAGTTTAAGTGTAAAGCATACTTCTTAAGTGGACTATTATACATTTATTTAAAATAAATTTTAAAATTGCAACAAGTACATTATTCATCATTTAAACTACTACTCATTCACTTTCAAGAAGTATTCATTACATGCCTAATGTGCCCAGCTCAGAGATTAGTGCAGAAGACACAAAAATAGTTCACAGTTCCTAGCCTAGAAATGAAAAATATTTTCAGATATTATGGACTTATCTCCAGGATATACTGTTAAGAGAAAAAAATAAAACCAGATAGAGCGAAGTGTAGATCACAAGTTACTGTTTATTTCAAGAAGAGGGAGGGAGAATATGAAGATATTTACATATTTGCTTATTTTTTTTAATATAAGGATAAACTATCAATTTTTTTTCACAGTTACCCCTAAGAGGAAAAGTAGAAACAGAATGAAGACTGGACAGAAAGTAGACAGCTCTTGAGTATTTTTTTACCTTGTCTTATTGATTTGAATTTAGACGCTTACATAATTATGAAACAAACAATTTTTAAAAGGTAACACTGAAAAATAACATACAAAAAGCAAAATGAAACAAATGAACCTACCTATGTGTTTAGCTGATAGCACAATCACAGGAAAAGAAACCTAAATTTAAACTTATAGATCTAACTACCAATTCACAGGAAATACAAGGGACAGCGGAGTACGTTAAACACTATATCAAAATTCAAACTCAGGAAATTCTAGAGGATAAACAACTCAGTTAGTATGACAATAAAATTATAAGGAAGAAAAAAAAAAACATAGAAGAAAGAGATACAAGAGGAACCTACAGATTAAAGGACACAAGTTATCACTCAATTATAATAAATAGATCTGATTCAAATATACCACAGGGAAAAAAATTAGGAGCCTATCAGGGAAATCTGAAGGCTGAATGGTTATTTCATGACAAAAGAATTATTGGTAATTTGTTTAGGTGTGATAATAATCATTGTTTCTTTTTGGCGGGGGTGGGAGGCGCGAGTTGGGGAGGGAGGGGGCGGGAAGGCCGCTTCTATTGGTCTTTCATTTATCTATTTTTTCATCCATCTTTTTTCTTTGGCCCATGTGGGCCTCCCATCGCAGTGGCCTCTGTTGCTGCAGAGCACCGGCTCTGGGCACATGTGCTCCAGAGTTCTGGCTTGGTAATTGAACACATCAGTCCAGCCGCTCCGCAGCATGTGGGATCTTCCCAGGCCAGGGATCGAACCGGCGCCCCTTGCACTGCAAGGCAGTGTCCTTACCCACTGGACCACCAGGGAAGCCCTAATCATTGTTTCTTAAAAAGAATAATTATCTTCCAGGAATACACACTGAAATGCACACATGCATGCATATGCATATAAATGGACGAAATGACATGATGACTGTGATTTGCTTCAAAGTAATATAGGGGCACGGACTTACATGTATGAGAAAAAATTGGTCATAAGTTGATAATTGTTGAAGCCAGTCTATGGAACATGGAAAGCATTACAACATTCTGATTTTGTATATTTTTAAATTTCCATGCTAAAAAAAGAAATCAACAATGATTTAACAATTACCCCTGGAGTAAATGATACTCCTTTCCTATACAGGAAAGTAAGTTGGTGATTAGTCAAGTATAAATCCTATAGTATTATTTCCATCACTCAGTTGTCGTACACAATTGCTGCTGTTGTTTAGTTGCTCAGTCGTGCCCGACTCTTTGCGACCCCTGCCTGTAGTCTGTCAGGCTCCTCTGGGATTCGCAGGCAAGGATGCTGTAGTAGGTTCCCATCTCCTTCTCCAGGGGATCTACCTGACCCAGGGAACGAACCTGCATCTTTTACATAATCCTTCCCCTCACAAATTAAAAAACATGCTGATTTCCTTTGGTCTATCTTTTTTTCAACCAAGAAATCTGTCTTTCTAGTAAATGTGTAAATTGTACACTATTGCTACTAGGGATAATAAATGAAAGTCAAGGGTGAGACTTTAAAAAGGAAGCCAAATGATAAAGCTGGGTATCATTTACATAAAGCCTCGGGAAAGAGTAAAGAAAGTGAAGGAAATGAAGTTTACTTCTAAACCTTAGAAATAAACTCCTACACCCTGAGAGCTGACAGTCATACGTACCAGGTACTGAAGGCCTATGTTTTGGCATGGATTTATTATGAGCAGAGCTCTCATTATAAAGCTGTATATAGTGAGGAAGGCTAGCCTGGGCACACTACCTAAATGCTACATCCCCAAGGCCTCCGGAACCCAAAGAAGCTAATCAACAATGTCAAATCAAAAACATATTAAGCATTTAGAAGAAGAATAAAAAGAGAAGAAAATGTCTTCTGGTTGCATATTATCTGCCTTATTATGTATTCTAATTGTGCATTAAAGCAAAACAAACATTAACACACCTCACTGAAACTGCAGTAGTGGGAAAGAGCCTCAGGTTTCCACAGAGCAAGAGTAGGGGTACAGTCATTACTATAAATTCATCAATAGTAAATGGAAAATATGGATGTATTTATAGTCCTTCAGACCTTCATGCACTACCTCAAATTCACCAATCCTATTTTTTTTTTTTTTTACCAATCCTATTTTTTATAAAGTTTTAAGTTTTCAACCACATCTATTTCCAGGATTTGGAGAGATTTACTCTTACAGTTAAGAGACTTCTGTGAATAACCTAAGCTTACTATATTTTGTCTCTTCAATGAGACACCAAAACCACTTCAAATCCCCTCTATGTAGGCTACATAGAGAAGATGTTCAATATACGTTTGATCATTTAGCAATATATTGCCTAGTAAGTGGAAAAAGTGGATTACAGCATTAATAGATCAAGGAAATAAAATAGGGGATATATATATATACTATATATATATATATAGTAGGAATTAAGACTGAAGCAAATTAATTTGCAGACTTGCAGAATTTGTCTAAATTTAATTAGAACAACAAAAAATAACCTAGGAACAAAGAATAGGGATGAATTTCAAAATGGATGGTAGGAACACACACTTAATGTCTGGAATCAAGAATTACTTGGGGGCTTCCCTGGTGGTCCAGTGGGTCAAGAGTCCCCCTTGCACTACAAGTGGCACTTGTTTGGTCCCTGGCCTGGGAAGATCCCACATGCTGCAGAGTGGCTGACCCAGTGTGCCCAATTGCGAGCCAGCGCTCTGGAGCACATACGCCCAGAGCCGGTGCTCCGAATAACCTGGAATTACTTGGGTCTTGGATCAAGTATTTTTACCAACATTGCAGAAAAAAGTGACATAAATTTACCTACTACATATACATTAAACTTTAAAAAATACATGCCTGGGCTTCCCTGGTGGTCCAGTGGGTAAGGACACCGCCTTGCAGTGCAAGGGGCGCCGGTTCGATCCCTGGCTTGGGAAGATCCCATGTGCTGCGGAGGGGCTGGACCGATGTGTCCAATTACCGAGCCGGAGCTCTGGAGCACATGGGCCCAGAGCCGGTGCTCTGCAGCAACAGAGGCCACTGCGATGGGAGACCCACACGGGCCAAAGAACAAAGATGGGTGAAACTAGACAAATGACAGACCAGAGGAAGTGGCCCACCTGCCCCACTCCCTTCCCACCCCCACCCCCCCACAAAAAAAAAAAAAGAAAAAAACATGCCTATAAAAATGAATCCGTTTCTTTAAAAACTGTAAATGCATGAAAACATAAGAAAAATTTGATGCAAAAAAAGTCATTCTAGAAAAACATATGCCAACATAAGTAATAACTACAAAAACAACCACATCTATTTCCAGGATTTGGAGAGATTTACTCTTACAGTTAAGAGACTTCTGTGAATAACCTAAGCTTACTATATTTTGTCTCTTCAATGAGACACCAAAACCACTTCAAATCCCCTCTATGTAGGCTACATAGAGAAGATGTTCAATATACGTTTGATCATTTAGCAATATATTGCCTAGTAAGTGGAAAAAGTGGATTACAGCATTAATAGATCAAGGAAATAAAATAGGGGATATATATATATACTATATATATATATATAGTAGGAATTCGTAAGACTGAAGCAAATTAATTTGCAGACTTGCAGAATTTGTCTAAATTTAATTAGAACAACAAAAAATAACCTAGGAACAAAGAATAGGGATGAATTTCAAAATGGATGGTAGGAACACACACTTAATGTCTGGAATCAAGAATTACTTGGGGGCTTCCCTGGTGGTCCAGTGGGTCAAGAGTCCCCCTTGCACTACAAGTGGCACTTGTTTGGTCCCTGGCCTGGGAAGATCCCACATGCTGCAGAGTGGCTGACCCAGTGTGCCCAATTGCGAGCCAGCGCTCTGGAGCACATACGCCCAGAGCCGGTGCTCCGAATAACCTGGAATTACTTGGGTCTTGGATCAAGTATTTTTACCAACATTGCAGAAAAAAGTGACATAAATTTACCTACTACATATACATTAAACTTTAAAAAATACATGCCTGGGCTTCCCTGGTGGTCCAGTGGGTAAGGACACCGCCTTGCAGTGCAAGGGGCGCCGGTTCGATCCCTGGCTTGGGAAGATCCCATGTGCTGCGGAGGGGCTGGACCGATGTGTCCAATTACCGAGCCGGAGCTCTGGAGCACATGGGCCCAGAGCCGGTGCTCTGCAGCAACAGAGGCCACTGCGATGGGAGACCCACACGGGCCAAAGAACAAAGATGGGTGAAACTAGACAAATGACAGACCAGAGGAAGTGG
Organism: Tragulus kanchil; assembly: GCA_022376925.1. Taxonomy (NCBI): domain Eukaryota; kingdom Metazoa; phylum Chordata; class Mammalia; order Artiodactyla; family Tragulidae; genus Tragulus; species Tragulus kanchil. The sequence goes on from JAIOJX010000023.1 coordinate 47,355,315, forward strand.
CCCACCTGCCCCACTCCCTCCCCACCCCCCCCCCCCCACAAAAAAAAAAAAAGAAAAAAACATGCCTATAAAAATGAATCCGTTTCTTTAAAAACTGTAAATGCATGAAAACATAAGAAAAATTTGATGCAAAAAAAGTCATTCTAGAAAAACATATGCCAACATAAGTAATAACTACAAAAAACAAATACTGGGAGAAAAAAGCTAAGAAATAAGAGTCTACCAGTAAATCAAACAGAAATGTGCAACATGGCAAGTCATCATAAAAACCACTCCTGGGGCTTCCCTGGTGGTCCAGTGGGTAAAGAGTCCACCTTGATGTGCAAGGGTCACCGGTTCAATTCCTGGCCTGGGAAGATTATCATGTGACATAGAGCAGCTGGACTGCTGTGTCCAATTACCAGCTAGCACTGTGGAGCACATGCACCCAGAGTCGGTGCTCTGCAATGAGAGGCCACTGCAATGGGAGAACCATACAGGTCAAAGAATAAAGATGGATGAAAAATAAATAAATAAGAAACCAATAAAAGAGGCCAAAATTAAAAAAAAAAAAAAAAAACACACTCCCGTTAACTAGAACCCTCACACGTTACTGATGATGATGTAATGGTACGACCACTGTGGAAAGTTTGGCAAATTCCTCAAAAAGTGAAACATAGAAATACCAATAATCCGGGCTTCCCTGGTGGTCCAGTGGGTAAGGACACTGCCTTGCAGTGCAAGGGGCGCCGGTTTGATCCCTGGCCTGGGAAGATCCCATGTGCTGCGGAGGGGCTGGACTGATGTGTCCAATTACCGAGCCAGAGCTCTGGAGCGCACGCGCCCAGAGCCGGTGGTCTGCGACAACAGAGGCCACTGCGATGGGAGGCCCACATGGGCCAAAGAACAATGATGGATGAAAATGGACAAATGAAAGACCAATAGAAGTGGCCCGCCTGCTCCCCTCCCTCCCTACCCCCCTCAAATAAATAACTAAATCTTTAAAAAAAAAAAAAAGAAATACCAATAATCCTATTCCTAGTTTATACCCAAAAGAATACCCAAATCAGGTATTCAAGTAAATACTTGTACATGAATGTTCACAGTAGCACTATTCCGAACAGCCAACAGGTAGAAACACGAATAAACAAAATGTAGGTATACACATATAACAGAATATTATTCAGCCTTAAAAGAGGAATAAACTACTGATACATGCTATAATATGCACAAGCCCCCAAAACATTATGTTAAGTGAAAGAAGCCAGACACAAATGGTCACATATTGGTAATTCTATTTACATGAAATATCCAGAATAAGTAAATCCACAGAGACAGAAAGCATATTTGTGCTTGTCAGGGTCTGAGGCAGGAGGTTATGATGTGTGCCTGTACAATGGGTGCAGGTTTTCCTTTGGATGTGGTGATAATATCTGGGGGTTCCTCTTGGATATGACGAAAATGTTTTGCAACTATACACAGGTAACGGTTCTGCAACATTTTGAATGTACTAAATGCCTCCAAGTTGAACCTTTAAAATGGTTAATTTTATGTTGAGTTCACCTCAGTAAAAATAAACAAATGCCATATATACGAACAACCTCCCCAAAATGCAGTTCAACGCAGACCTGCTAAGCCTGTTTATAACAAAAAATACTACTACTGTTTTTCAGAGATGTATAACTAATTACCAACTTCTTCATTTCATTGCCAAACCTGACAAATGCACCTTTCCCTCTCCTCTAGAATCCTTATCTCCATATGGGTCTGGTATCCTTAACCTCGTCCTCAACACCTGTCCTCAATCCCTCATTTTGCCCTGAGAAACTAGTTCTATTATGAGCCGCCATTCAGTTAACCTGTTCCTCCTCCTGTGCGAAGATAAACTCTTTTCAATTTATCAATATGTAAATATGAAATAACAATAAGATATCCAAATGGAAATATCCAGCACAGTGGACACAGAACGTGAACTCAAGGCAAGTGGCAGATCATCATGAACACATTAGTACTTGATGAAACTAGGTGTCACATTAGGGAAAAGTAATTTAGAGAAATGATAGGCTAAATACTAGTTTTGATGTTCTGCAATGTTTTGCCTAACGCTGAATCATTCAGTTTCTGTCATCTTTTCCCAGGTATTTCTGGGAAAAGTTATGAAATCCTTCAAAATGAGTTCATTACAAGTTTATATTATTTCAAATTGTGAGTGAATATTACTCCTACGCAATCCTTTTATTCTCTTATTGTTGATTTGTTAGTGCAATGACTTCCAACCTATGGGCTTCAGACTCCTGGGGCTGCAGAATTAGTTATCACAGTGGGTAGCCCCAAAACATTATGTTAAGTGAAAGAAGCCAGACACAAATGGTCACATATTGGTAATTCTATTTACATGAAATATCCAGAATAAGTAAATCCACAGAGACAGAAAGCATATTTGTGCTTGTCAGGGTCTGAGGCAGGAGGTTATGATGTGTGCCTGTACAATGGGTGCAGGTTTTCCTTTGGATGTGGTGATAATATCTGGGGGTTCCTCTTGGATATGACGAAAATGTTTTGCAACTATACACAGGTAACGGTTCTGCAACATTTTGAATGTACTAAATGCCTCCAAGTTGAACCTTTAAAATGGTTAATTTTATGTTGAGTTCACCTCAGTAAAAATAAACAAATGCCATATATACGAACAACCTCCCCAAAATGCAGTTCAACGCAGACCTGCTAAGCCTGTTTATAACAAAAAATACTACTACTGTTTTTCAGAGATGTATAACTAATTACCAACTTCTTCATTTCATTGCCAAACCTGACAAATGCACCTTTCCCTCTCCTCTAGAATCCTTATCTCCATATGGGTCTGGTATCCTTAACCTCGTCCTCAACACCTGTCCTCAATCCCTCATTTTGCCCTGAGAAACTAGTTCTATTATGAGCCGCCATTCAGTTAACCTGTTCCTCCTCCTGTGCGAAGATAAACTCTTTTCAATTTATCAATATGTAAATATGAAATAACAATAAGATATCCAAATGGAAATATCCAGCACAGTGGACACAGAACGTGAACTCAAGGCAAGTGGCAGATCATCATGAACACATTAGTACTTGATGAAACTAGGTGTCACATTAGGGAAAAGTAATTTAGAGAAATGATAGGCTAAATACTAGTTTTGATGTTCTGCAATGTTTTGCCTAACGCTGAATCATTCAGTTTCTGTCATCTTTTCCCAGGTATTTCTGGGAAAAGTTATGAAATCCTTCAAAATGAGTTCATTACAAGTTTATATTATTTCAAATTGTGAGTGAATATTACTCCTACGCAATCCTTTTATTCTCTTATTGTTGATTTGTTAGTGCAATGACTTCCAACCTATGGGCTTCAGACTCCTGGGGAGCTGCAGAATTAGTTATCACAGTGGGTAGCCAGAGGCAGGCATTATGTAAGGCCATATATTTGGGAAACAGGACTTACATAATATTTTTTCAAATGTGTAGACAATGTTGTAGTTAAAAAATACAAAGTCACGTATGAATGTACTGAATAGCTTTTTCCTAATGGGCATTTTCTTAATTAACAAATACAATTATTGTCATGTTGGGAAGGGAGTCCAAAAATTATTTTGAAGTTAAAGAAGTTGTCATTTTCAAAACATTCGGATCCACTCCCCATAGCACCTAAACTTAATCCTTCCCATACTCTAAGCTTCTAAGTACCCCTATCCACTTCCAGACCCACTCCCACTTTCATTTTCCTAAGGAAATCAAACACGTTCTCGTATGTTACCTCAACTATCTCAATCCACCTGTTTTATTCTATCTTTTCCACTTCCATAAATGTTTGGTAATTCAGCAATTAAATCTCTCTTGTAAAATTAATTCAGACATACATACCTGATCCCTTCTCTAACGTGCCGTCACTACCCCATGCACCAAACAGGTTTAATCTCTCCTTCAAGAGATTTTCCCCTTCTACCTAAAAACATAAACAAACCTCTCTTACTCTGACAAAACTTTGATTCTTCTCTATGTTCTACCTACTCTTATAGCACTTCCTTTTGCTATCAAATTCTCAGAGCCCATCTACTAAACCCTGGGCAGACACCTGTTTTGTAAATAAGATTCTGCTGAAATAGCCATTTCATTTCCTCAGGTATCATGGCTGCTCTCTTACAACAAAGGCAAAGTTAAGGAGTTAGGAAGTAGGTTTCCTATGGCTTAGAAACCTAAAATATTTCCTATGTGGTTCCTTTAAAAAAAAAAAATGTTTGCTAAACTCTGGGGCTCTAAAGCATGATCTATATTCAATACCATCATTGCCCTTTGATGACAAGTGGGTGCCATTAAAGGTTTTGGAGCACCAATAAAGTACACTTAGTACTTTAATACTGAGTAAAGTATTGAGTGAAGGGCATTTCAAGACTATGGATTTGGGCTTCCCTTGTGGCTCAGTGATGAACTTCCAACCTATGGGCTTCAGACTCCTGGGGAGCTGCAGAATTAGTTATCACAGTGGGTAGCCAGAGGCAGGCATTATGTAAGGCCATATATTTGGGAAACAGGACTTACATAATATTTTTTCAAATGTGTAGACAATGTTGTAGTTAAAAAATACAAAGTCACGTATGAATGTACTGAATAGCTTTTTCCTAATGGGCATTTTCTTAATTAACAAATACAATTATTGTCATGTTGGGAAGGGAGTCCAAAAATTATTTTGAAGTTAAAGAAGTTGTCATTTTCAAAACATTCGGATCCACTCCCCATAGCACCTAAACTTAATCCTTCCCATACTCTAAGCTTCTAAGTACCCCTATCCACTTCCAGACCCACTCCCACTTTCATTTTCCTAAGGAAATCAAACACGTTCTCGTATGTTACCTCAACTATCTCAATCCACCTGTTTTATTCTATCTTTTCCACTTCCATAAATGTTTGGTAATTCAGCAATTAAATCTCTCTTGTAAAATTAATTCAGACATACATACCTGATCCCTTCTCTAACGTGCCGTCACTACCCCATGCACCAAACAGGTTTAATCTCTCCTTCAAGAGATTTTCCCCTTCTACCTAAAAACATAAACAAACCTCTCTTACTCTGACAAAACTTTGATTCTTCTCTATGTTCTACCTACTCTTATAGCACTTCCTTTTGCTATCAAATTCTCAGAGCCCATCTACTAAACCCTGGGCAGACACCTGTTTTGTAAATAAGATTCTGCTGAAATAGCCATTTCATTTCCTCAGGTATCATGGCTGCTCTCTTACAACAAAGGCAAAGTTAAGGAGTTAGGAAGTAGGTTTCCTATGGCTTAGAAACCTAAAATATTTCCTATGTGGTTCCTTTAAAAAAAAAAAATGTTTGCTAAACTCTGGGGCTCTAAAGCATGATCTATATTCAATACCATCATTGCCCTTTGATGACAAGTGGGTGCCATTAAAGGTTTTGGAGCACCAATAAAGTACACTTAGTACTTTAATACTGAGTAAAGTATTGAGTGAAGGGCATTTCAAGACTATGGATTTGGGCTTCCCTTGTGGCTCAGTGGATAAGAACCCATCTGCCAATGCAGGAGACACAGGTTCAAGCCCTGATCCAGGAAGATCCCACATATTGCAGAGCAGCTAAACCCACACATCAACAAAGACCCAGCACAGCCAAAAATAAATAAATAAAAGTTAAAAAAAAAAAAAAAGACTATGGCTTTAACAACAGTGTACAAGGAGGATATAAAAGAAGATCATTTAAGAAAATATTGCAAGAGACTACGCATTAAATAAAGGGACAAAAATGAAAGGAACTTTTAACAGGGCAAGCATCAATACTAGATGAGTACATGTGACAAAGGAGATTAACACCAAAATTTCAATTCTTGATGATGTGGCTGTCAGAATTTGCATTCTCTTCTATAGTTCACTGTAGACTTACAGCTATTCATAGTTTCCTACATTACTAATTGTGGAGTTCCTAAAAAACTTAATACTAATTCCATATCTTCTATGTACCAGGCATTCCCCATGTTTGCTATATGGCTATCTCCTGAGTAAGCAAATCACTTAGAACAGAGTTGGCCCAATGAGAACACAGGGCCAGTATCAGAGGTGGATGGAGTACTCACCTGTGGTACCAAACAGAGAGAGAGGGAAACTAAGACTGCACGTCCAGCACTGGCTCTAGCCAAACAGGAAGAAGCAGTTATGAATTTGCTTACATCAGAAGCAGAGTGTCTTTGATATCCTGACATACTCTTTCTGATGTTCAGAGAGACCACCATTAAAGTAGCCATTGGTAAGAGTCTCATGAGAAACAAGACAAAAACAAGACAAAAAGCTGAGGAACTATATGGAACAGACCCTAATGGTCTTTTGTTTAGGAAAAGCAATTTCCTTATGAAAGATGATACTACTTTTCAAAATAGCCAATATGATACTAACCTTCATTAACAGACTTTTCACATCCCACAAGATTGAGAAGGATATCATCATCTTTATCATCAACTTCACATCCCAGCAGCATCCAGCTTTCCACATTATCGCTTTCTGAAACGGTGCTCTCTTCCTCTTCACTTGAACTGACTTCTATAATCATAACCTCCTGGATTGTACCCGATCTCTCTCCAGGTTTAGGCTTCTTGGTATCCCTCTTGCATTTCTTATCTGCCACTTCATTAGAATGAAGAGAAGCAGGAGAACCTTGGGTCTTTTCTTTTGCATGGACTCTAGTATTCTTTCTTTCACATCTATAAATACTATCTTCATCAGACAGTGTGATGACCTCTGACTCATCTGACAACTGGATGACCTCACTATCTGAAAGGACAATTAAATTTTTTTGATCTGGTTTACTACTGAATGATTCAGAATTCTCAGAGCTCTTTTCTTGATGTTCTTCCTCTGTGATGACATTTTCAAGATCTTGGGCATAATGAACTTGGCTGTAGAGCTGAAATTCCACCTCACTATCAACACTCAGTTCACTAGATGACTCTTCCCGATAAAGGTCATCTTCATATGCTTCTATGGTCTCATAGCCACCAAACATCATGGAAAATCAGTAACCTGGATGCTGTAAAAAAGAAAGTCACACAAAGGACATATTTTAACAACTCAGATCATGCCTGTTCACTGCATAGTGAACTGCATCACCTCTAAGAGCTATCTTCTGCGAAAGCCATCACTTTTCTTAATGACATATTAAAATATCTTTTTATCTTAGGGTTTTTACCATTTTTCAGAAGTTTCTAAAATCTGTTATGACCCACTCTAACAATGACAATCTCTTCAAGTGAAAATTACCACTAACAACTGAGTCACAATGACATAATAGTAATAGAGATGTCACAGGTCATAAGTATGTTAGAAAGGAAAAACAGGTTGAGATCCAGTGTTTCAGATACCAATCACTTTTTCTTCCAAAATTACAAAAGCATTTTAGGTCATTTTCACTATTATTCCATCCATTCATCATCTTTTCCCTAGTTCCAGTTCTATTCTATCTTTTCAGGTATACATTCTCACACAGAAATATTACTTCAACTGTAACTAAAATCTACAAAAGAACCCAATTATCTTATTTAGTGCCTTAATATATATTTTTATTCTCAATTAAAAAATATGGCTTTCTGATCTTTGACCAAAAGAATACATAAAAACAGGGGGCTTCCTTGGTGGTCCAGTTGGTAAAGAGCCCACCTTGCAGTGCAAGGGCCACCAGTTTGATCCCTGGCCCTGGAAGATCTCACCTGCAGAGGAATGGCTGTTCCGGTGTATCCAATTACAAGCCAGCGCTCTGGAGCACATGCGCCCAGAACCAGTGCTCTGCAATGAAAGAGGCCACTGCAATGGGAGGCCCACACAGGCCAAAGAATAAAGATGGATGAAAAATAAACAATGACTCAAGACAAAAAAAAAGGCATGCGAAAAAAAGTATATATATCTGATAGGGCGTTCCCTGAAGATTACTTGACCTCCTAACCACTGGTTAGGATTTGGCTCTTTCATTCTTTCACTATGAACTCAGGTTAGATCCCTGGTCAGGGAACTAAGACCCCCACAAGCCACACGGTGCAGCTAAAAATAACAATAAAAAAAAATCTGATAAACCTAATTTGTTTCTGTGTTACCTATGTATATGAAATACAAACTATCTAAAGACCTAAAATTGAGGTAAAATTCAACTTCAAGAGCACTTTACTTTTCTACAGTAAGCATATTAAATCCTGCTCATCTTTCAACTCAGTTTAAAGACTATTACTGCTTCCTCAGAGAAGGTTTCCTTGACCCACCAGACTAAACTTTCCCAACATAATAGGTTTCCATACTACTTTACATTTCAAAACATTCACATTTCCGATTACTAATACCATGTAAATTTCCCACAAGCACACCCCTTAGGAGAGAAGGAACTACATGCACTTTGTCCATTAATGGATCCCCAAAGCCACACAGAGTAACTAGCATCTAGCAAGGCTTCTATCAATGGCTGCTGACTAACGAATGAATAAACAAATGAATAATATCATCAGGCATTTGTTCTAAAGCCCTAATAAATCTAATATGTGCCTCGCGCTAGTGCTCAGTCACGTCCAATTCTTTGCAGCCCCATGGACTGTAGTCTGCCAGGCTTCTCTGTCCATGGGATTTTCAAGGCAAGAACAAAGGAGTGGGTGGCCATTTCCTTTTCCAGGGGATCTTCCCAACCCAGGAATCAAACCTGTGTCTCCTGCACTGGCAGGCAGATTCCTGACCACTGAACCACCCGGGAAGCCCTTAATGTGTGCCTAAAACATAAAAATTATGGTGAGATGAATTTTGTGGCTGTCTCTTAACTAGTCCAAAGATTTTCATATCATCAACCAATGGAACATTGCAGATGTTTCAATCAGGTACCAATGGAACACTGATCAAAATGAAAGTACTGGGGAAAAAAGTCTTTTTGCTAAACAAAACAAAACAAACAAAAAATAAGGACAGTCCAGAGGACAATTAACAATGATAATTTACTCTTTCTACTCTACTTCTCTACTTTTAGCTACACAGAATTTACAAAGATTGGTCATTTTCCTGGTTCTCAGCCCAAAATGTCAGGGTACTTTTAGTGGCACTACCTGCTGACTCCAAGAATCAAATGAACAAGAGCCAAAAATGTAGCACACTCATGCTGCAGTTTCTTGTTTTACAGAAATAAAGAAACCAACGTTTGCTGCACACCTTAAATCTTTACAGTGTTGAATGTCAATTACATCTCAATAAAGCTGGGGAAAAAGGATGGTTAAAAGTTCTGAGTTAACAATACTATATTGCATATTTGAAATCTGATCAGAGAGTAAATCTGAAACATTCTAACCACACACAAAAAGGCAAGGATGTGAGGTAATGGATGTGTTCATTAACTAACCTTAATGCAGTAATCATTTCACAATATATATCAAATCACTATGTTGTACACCTTAAACTTACACAATGTTATTTGTCAATTATATTACAGTAAAACTCGGGGGGGGGGGGCAATATACTCTTAACGTCTTTTTTTCTTTCTGAAAAGCACAGTATACCTGTTCCCTTCTTGCACTCTCCTTCAGGTTGCTATGCTGCTGTTGTCATAACTGTTGAATGTGGCTGTCTGAATCATAATGCTCATAGCATTTTATCGGTTTATATTGAAATGTTAGCCTCCGAGAAATTCAAATAAAAGACGAATCCTTTCCTTTTTATTTAATAGGTAAATTAATTCTAAAAGAAGTCAAAGGAATTACGCTTCCTTCAAAATCCTCACTGGATCCATCCTGAGGATCCAGTGTGGACTTAAGATAAAACATAATTCCAGTGCAGCACAGAAAAATTAAAGAGCTACATTACAGAGTAACAAATTTGTACTACTCTTGGAGCCATCCCAAAGGAAAGGGATTAAGAATAGAGCCATAGGCACACCTGTGAATATATGCCAAAAATAAACTACAGAAATAAAATAAACACAGACTTCTTTGGGTCTAAGGGTTTATCTCTTTCCCTGAAATGTAGAAAAATGAATTTAACAATTTAGCCCCTATGGCCTTTAAGAGGATTTTGTACCTTCTGTACAGAAAATTGTGCTCAGTATAACCTGCTCTTCTATTTATGTAGCTTATGTATGCCAGAGCCAAGGTTTGCCTGAGGCTGTTTTGGTTTATGGTACTACCTTAATTACACTCAAATGCATTAAAATTTTCTTTTTTTTATGTATACTCAGAGGACGAATATGAAAAAAATATACATGTATATAACTATCTTGATCCGGAAGGACGTCTCAGCTTTTTGTTCATTGGACACAATTCTCAAGCGTACTTAACTAGATAACATAAAGTCCCGATGAGAGTCACAAAATGCTAAATCTGGAAGAGACCTTTCAGACTATCTCAAACAACCTTCTCAATTCACATATAAGAAAACAAAGGTCCAAAAAGATATGGAGCCCTATCCAAAGGCATTAAGCTAGTTGAGAACACATTTTCCTGATTCTCAACCAAGTGTTCACGACCAAAATTAACAACTTCAAAGATGAAAAAGAAAATAAAACACAAAAACATCCCTTCAAAGCTATACTTGCATTGGTTTTAACACTTAAATTTACCTTACAAATATCCACTTTATTTCCCAGTAGAGTTTAAAAACTATCAAAGAGTCATTTTAATTGGATAGAAAAGAATACAGCTGAATTTGTCAGTTTCCTATCCAAGAGTATCCCAAGTTGGTATTCAACAATAATGGCTTTTACATAATACAGTAACTGCAAAGCCACTCACCATTCAAAAGTAGAAGCAGTATTCATTCACCGAATTTTTTTACATTAGACAACTTAAGGCTTATTTAAGCTTTCAGACTTTACTACACAATCTTTAAAGCCACCATTTCCGCTCTTAGAGTCTACCAATCGGTCACTTCAATCTTTGTGCTCTTATTTCTCTTCAAAGAACTTTTCAGCTGATAGCTTTCTTTTTGATGAGATAGTTACGCATCTCGTGGAAATTTAAATCAAATTCAGTTTGATTTTAAGTGTAGCTTTCATTTGAACATGTTTAATCTCAACCTTAAATGTCTGGCTTATTCTTGGAGAGCTATCCTGACAGTGAAAGATTTAAAACACTACTGACTCTCAGTGTTAAATTCTCTGTCCGCTCTTCAAATGAGACGTTGGCTAGCAAGCAAATCGAACCGGGACAGAGAATCCAAACGTGGGAAACAATGGTCACAAAAAAAGTCACACCCAATACAGATGCTCGTAGGAGAAAATAATGCTAGATTTATTGAGGCCAGGCCAGCTGTTACCGAAATAAAATAAAAGTCTTAAAAGAATAACTAATTATCTCAACACTTTCTTCACCTTTCCTTCAGCCCTTTTTCCTTTTGCTACCCAGTATCTTATCCTTCGGTTATTTTACAACCCTCACTTCCATGTCTTCCTCAGTTAATTCCCGACACTCAGATTCTCTTCAGTGACCTGTCCTCAAAGCACAAGATGGTCTCAAATATACACAGGCTAAATATTTAAAATACAAAGAGTTTTGGAAGGGACCTGAAAAGTCATGAAATAGGATGCTCTCATTTTATACATAAACAGGCTCTGAGAAGCTTTTTTACTCACAGAGGCTTAAAGATCTCCTAATCCAAGTCTGGAATCTGAAATACGAGTAAATATACCCTAGAAAAGATTTCTAGAGTCACGAGCACCGAGCGGGTGGTGGAGCCGCCCCTAGAACTCGGGCCTAAAGCCAGTTTTCTCACAACACGTGCAGCTCTTAAAGTTTAAGTTCACAGGCTCCCAGGATGTGAAGGATAAAATTCCCAAGTTGGTATTCAACAATAATGGCTTTTACATAATACAGTAACTGCAAAGCCACTCACCATTCAAAAGTAGAAGCAGTATTCATTCACGAATTTTTTACATTAGACAACTTAAGGCTTATTTAAGCTTTCAGACTTTACTACACAATCTTTAAAGCCACCATTTCCGCTCTTAGAGTCTACCAATCGGTCACTTCAATCTTTGTGCTCTTATTTCTCTTCAAAGAACTTTTCAGCTGATAGCTTTCTTTTTGATGAGATAGTTACGCATCTCGTGGAAATTTAAATCAAATTCAGTTTGATTTTAAGTGTAGCTTTCATTTGAACATGTTTAATCTCAACCTTAAATGTCTGGCTTATTCTTGGAGAGCTATCCTGACAGTGAAAGATTTAAAACACTACTGACTCTCAGTGTTAAATTCTCTGTCCGCTCTTCAAATGAGACGTTGGCTAGCAAGCAAATCGAACCGGGACAGAGAATCCAAACGTGGGAAACAATGGTCACAAAAAAAGTCACACCCAATACAGATGCTCGTAGGAGAAAATAATGCTAGATTTATTGAGGCCAGGCCAGCTGTTACCGAAATAAAATAAAAGTCTTAAAAGAATAACTAATTATCTCAACACTTTCTTCACCTTTCCTTCAGCCCTTTTTCCTTTTGCTACCCAGTATCTTATCCTTCGGTTATTTTACAACCCTCACTTCCATGTCTTCCTCAGTTAATTCCCGACACTCAGATTCTCTTCAGTGACCTGTCCTCAAAGCACAAGATGGTCTCAAATATACACAGGCTAAATATTTAAAATACAAAGAGTTTTGGAAGGGACCTGAAAAGTCATGAAATAGGATGCTCTCATTTTATACATAAACAGGCTCTGAGAAGCTTTTTTACTCACAGAGGCTTAAAGATCTCCTAATCCAAGTCTGGAATCTGAAATACGAGTAAATATACCCTAGAAAAGATTTCTAGAGTCACGAGCACCGAGCGGGTGGTGGAGCCGCCCCCTAGAACTCGGGCCTAAAGCCAGTTTTCTCACAACACGTGCAGCTCTTAAAGTTTAAGTTCACAGGCTCCCAGGATGTGAAGGATAAAGAGAATCGGAGAACCCAGCCCAAGTCTCCTTGTTTCACTTGGGGGAAGGGGCCCATCTCTCAAAATTTGTTTTGTCCCAACAGCTGCGGCTGCTGCTTCTGACAGCTGAGGCTGAACTTAGCCCAAAGCTGTTTGATCCTCAAAAGCCGAGCTCTCTTCGTGTTTAACTAACAGACCTGCTTTCCTGAGAGAGAGAGTAATTTCGTGGGGCTGTGCACGTAAAGTCGGCAGAAACGCCACTCCACACCAAGGCTACGGGCGCCCGGCCATTTTTTGAACCACGGCCTCAGGCCTCGGAGCGGCAGGGAGAAGGCGGACACCCCAGCCGGTGCGCGGAGTCGCGTGGGACAGCGCTCGCCTGAGAGGCCACGAGCGGAGCCCTGCCACAAGTGAAAATCGGGGGACACGGAGGCCGGCGAGGGGACGCGCGCTAGTTCCACAGCCCAGCGGGGAGGCGGAGGGCGGGCAGGGGTACCGGCCACGGACAGCTCGGGGTCCGTCACACATACTCACTGCCGCGGCTGCGACCAGGAAGCACCAACCAGGAACCAAAACACGTAGACGGACGGGGAGGGGCGACGACAAATGAGGTAAGGAAACGGCGTCCGCGCAGACCCGGGAGGAGGGAAAGCACTTCCGGTGAAAACACGCTCCTGGGAGTCTACTTCCGTTCCCGCCCACGCTCCGCCTACAGAACGCATGCGTAACAAGTATTAACCTTTCCCTTTCCCCGCTGATAGTTTTTATTTGGTTTGCTTTTCTTGCTCAGCTTCTTCCCCTACGAGTACACTCAGACTGTCAAAACAAGATGGTCTCAAATATACACAGGCTAAATATTTAAAATACAAAGAGTTTTGGAAGGGACCTGAAAAGTCATGAAATAGGATGCTCTCATTTTATACATAAACAGGCTCTGAGAAGCTTTTTTACTCACAGAGGCTTAAAGATCTCCTAATCCAAGTCTGGAATCTGAAATACGAGTAAATATACCCTAGAAAAGATTTCTAGAGTCACGAGCACCGAGCGGGTGGTGGAGCCGCCCCCTAGAACTCGGGCCTAAAGCCAGTTTTCTCACAACACGTGCAGCTCTTAAAGTTTAAGTTCACAGGCTCCCAGGATGTGAAGGATAAAGAGAATCGGAGAACCCAGCCCAAGTCTCCTTGTTTCACTTGGGGGAAGGGGCCCATCTCTCAAAATTTGTTTTGTCCCAACAGCTGCGGCTGCTGCTTCTGACAGCTGAGGCTGAACTTAGCCCAAAGCTGTTTGATCCTCAAAAGCCGAGCTCTCTTCGTGTTTAACTAACAGACCTGCTTTCCTGAGAGAGAGAGTAATTTCGTGGGGCTGTGCACGTAAAGTCGGCAGAAACGCCACTCCACACCAAGGCTACGGGCGCCCGGCCATTTTTTGAACCACGGCCCCAGGCCTCAGGAGCGGCAGGGAGAAGGCGGACACCCCAGCCGGTGCGCGGAGTCGCGTGGGACAGCGCTCGCCTGAGAGGCCACGAGCGGAGCCCTGCCACAAGTGAAAATCGGGGGACACGGAGGCCGGCGAGGGGACGCGCGCTAGTTCCACAGCCCAGCGGGGAGGCGGAGGGCGGGCAGGGGTACCGGCCACGGACAGCTCGGGGTCCGTCACACATACTCACTGCCGCGGCTGCGACCAGGAAGCACCAACCAGGAACCAAAACACGTAGACGGACGGGGAGGGGCGACGACAAATGAGGTAAGGAAACGGCGTCCGCGCAGACCCGGGAGGAGGGAAAGCACTTCCGGTGAAAACACGCTCCTGGGAGTCTACTTCCGTTCCCGCCCACGCTCCGCCTACAGAACGCATGCGTAACAAGTATTAACCTTTCCCTTTCCCCGCTGATAGTTTTTTATTTGGTTTGCTTTTCTTGCTCAGCTTCTTCCCCTGCACGGCTTCTTTCAGAAGTATCTAGGCTACGTCTGTGTTAAGGAACAGCATGTTTAAATGACCTGCACCGGTTATATGCTATTTACCGAGTCAAAAGGGAGAGTCAGCACTTTTTGTGATGGCGAGAAACACTACATCTCCCATGATGCTCGAGAGCGGGGTTTAGCCACGGCTCGGCTGTCTCTCGGATCTCGGGGGACACCTTCTTTGTGCCACGTGGCGGGGTAACTGATCCGAGACTCAGGTAACCTGAGGACGAGGGCTGGTGCGGCAGGAGATCTTGGCTGATGGAGCCGGGGAACCCCAGCGAGGGAGAAGTCCCTTTCAAAACGCCTAGCTTCTAGATCCTTCTCTCTTGAGCGAGGCGACCTTAGGCAGGTCCCTTTCACCTCTAAGTTGACGTTGAACTTAGTTTACTCTGGTGCGCTTTCGACTCTTTATTTTCTTTTAATAGCAAAATAAAAGAGATTTAATTCTTTGTGAACCTTTAAGAACTGCACTCTTAACTAAGGTTGAAGTCAGTACTGGACCTTTGGAAGCCTCCAGATTGTGTTGGGACCCCTTGACTTCGGTTCATCTTCTCGCTCTTTATTTTAATAATAAACTCAACTGGCCATCTTTATCAATTCGTTGGCCCTTGCCAACAGGCTTAACTTGGTTATTTTTGCCAACATTAGTCAGGTAGTGTTAGCAACTGCAGATACAGTGGTAAATTTTTTAAATCTCTCATCTCATAGAGCTAAAGTCTGCCAGACAAAGCAGAATGCAAATAGTTTAATTATAGTCAGTTTGATTGGGAAAATAAATAGAAATGTTAATTAGCATTATGGTAAGTGGAAGGAGAGAAGACAAGATACAAACAAAAGATAAAATTGGAGGACCCACCCATTTTGTAGGACCCCAGGTTGATGCTGTGGTAAAGAGTCCACCTGCCAATACAGAAGACGCAAGAGACCACACTTCAGCCCCTGGGTTGGGAAGACCCCTTGAAGAATACTGGCATCCTGTTCCAGTATTCTTGCCTGGAAAATACCATAGACAGAGGGCCTGGATGTCTATAGTCTATGGAGTCACAAAGAATCAGACATAACTGAACACTCAACGCACACACTTTGCAGAGGAGGAAACAGGCTAAGAAATGGACCACAGAAATTACTAAGTTGTAAGGTAATATATATTTGTGTAAAATAAATGCTTCTTTAAAAAAAAACAACATATTCAATTTTTATCAGGTGCCAGGCTTATGCCTATAAATTTACTATATATATTTAAAAAATTTTCTGGCCACTTCTATTGGTCTTTCATTTATTTATTTTTTATCCATCTTTGTTCTTTGGCGTGTGTGGGCCTCCCATCACAGTGGCCTCTCTCATCGCAGAGCACCAGCTCTGGGCGCACGCGCTCCAGAGCTCCGGCTGGGTAGTTGGACACATTGGTCCAGCAGTTCTGCGGCACATGGAATCTTCCCAGGCCAGGGATGGAACTGGGCCCCCTTGCACTGCAAGGTGGTGTCCTTACCCATTGGACCACCAGGGAATCCCTAAACTTTAAAATTGTAACAACCCTTTGAGGTTGAGTTTTTTAAAAAGGAAATAGATTCAGAGGCTATTAGCTAGCTTGCCTAAAGTCACAAAGTTCAGAAGTATTCCTAGTTACTGTGCCCAGTCTTTCCACTATTACCCAAGTATTCAACAAAGATTTGGTATGTTCCCATGCTCAAAAATGCTTTAGTCACTCCTGATAGTTTATGTCATAAAACCTAGAGTTCTTTGAATGGCATAAAGAACACTTCATGAACCAGCGTCTGCCTGCCTCCTCACTGCCAAGCTGAAGGCTAGACATTTGCCACAACAACGCTGTGTTCTGTCATATCTGTGCCTTTACAGAGAGCATTCCTACAGTCTGTGAAGTCCTCCCTTTCCTTCACCATACACTGCTCAAGACTGGGTCTTCAAGGAAACCTTCCAACTCAGACCCAACAGACGTTCCTTCCCTGGGCTCCCTGACACTTGGGACGAGCTTCTATCAAGGCAGCTGTGTTTCTCTTAAAGTTGTCTCCTAACTGGAGGGTGGACTCCCAGAAAGCAGGAGGTTAGACATTTTGTCTTTGTATTTTCACCAGCTCACAGAGTGCTTGACAGACAGGCACTCGGTAATGGTGTGTAAGGAATGAAGGATGTCTGACGCCCTTAGGTTCTAGGAAACCAAGAATCAGAAATGGATCTGGCTGTCAGTTCGGTGAGAAACCATGTCATGACTCCAAATAACTAGAATGCTCCATGGTGTGCTCCATGATACTAAGATGGTATAAAGAGCTGCCAGAGCCCCAAGGAGGCAGAGATTTCTGACTAAGGAGATCAGTGTATATATCCACACACCCTGCCTTTGCATGGTGACTTCTCATTTAGATGGCTTTTAGAAATCTTGAGAATCAGTCTCCTGTTGTGATGGGGAAATGGAAGCCAATGAGGAAAGAGACTTGCTGAGAGTCCTCTGCAGAGGCAAAGCTATATCACCCAGTTCTCTGCGTCTCTCTCCTCAAGCTACACATAGTCTTTCGCTTTCCACCTCACATTGTCTCTGATCCACACCACTTGAGATTACAGGTGGCAGCATGCACAAATATCCTGGACCCTTGCTTACAGAGAATGTTCTAAGGAATCCATTTATTTGAGAAAGGAAGCACCTACTTTTCCCAGGGCAGTTGGCGGTACTACATCAACAGCAAGCAGCTCAACTGGGGTGGGGGCAGGGGTAATACCAGGACAAAGTCGAAAGCTACTGCAGAGGGCAGGCAAGGTGGGAGGAAGACAGGAGCAGGATCTGAGTGAGTGACCTGTCCTTACCCTTCCATTGCAGACGGAGGCGCTACCTCCTTTATTTTCTTCTAGTACCTAGAACCTCTGAAAAGCAACTAATCATTTTGACCTTTTACCAGTTGCCTTTCCATTACTATCCATTCGTGGAAAGCCTACCGTGTAACTGCCCCTTGTGAACAACTTAGGTGTATTGTTTCTCAGATGTATTGTAAGGGAGTGTTAGTGTGTTTCATTAGCATGGAAAGTTCAGCTTTCATGTGAGTTGCTCTAAATTGCACAACTGGAATTCAAACTCAAGTCTTGTCTGAATCCAAAATGTAGGCTCTTTTCTATGCCCAAAGCAGCCTTTTAAAACTAAAATCCCCAAGGGTGAAGACTGATCACCTGCTCCTGTCTCCCCAGCACTTAATCCAAGACAGAGCACATAGCAGGCTCCCAGAGATTGCTTGAGGAATGAATGGATTCAATGTGGAATGTTTGCCAAATGAAGGCCTGGGTGTAGTATGACCAGTGTTATGGAATAGCAAAGGAAAGAGCCACTGACTGCCTAGGGGCAGTTGAGAAGCCTCCTGCAGAGGAGAAGACCAAGTCAGTGGTTAGTAAAACAACAATAACAGTCCCACATTCTAACTACAAAGCACACCAACAGGCCATTTATAGAAGAAAAAAAACCAAAAGTTTAGTGGTTAGTAAAACAAGCTTTTATGGAGTAGACAATATCCATCGAAATGGAAGCCAATGAGGAAAGAGACTTGCTGAGAGTCCTCTGCAGAGGCAAAGCTATATCACCCAGTTCTCTGTCTCTCTCCTCAAGCTACACATAGTCTTTCGCTTTCCACCTCACATTGTCTCTGATCCACACCACTTGAGATTACAGGTGGCAGCATGCACAAATATCCTGGACCCTTGCTTACAGAGAATGTTCTAAGGAATCCATTTATTTGAGAAAGGAAGCACCTACTTTTCCCAGGGCAGTTGGCGGTACTACATCAACAGCAAGCAGCTCAACTGGGGTGGGGGCAGGGGTAATACCAGGACAAAGTCGAAAGCTACTGCAGAGGGCAGGCAAGGTGGGAGGAAGACAGGAGCAGGATCTGAGTGAGTGACCTGTCCTTACCCTTCCATTGCAGACGGAGGCGCTACCTCCTTTATTTTCTTCTAGTACCTAGAACCTCTGAAAAGCAACTAATCATTTTGACCTTTTACCAGTTGCCTTTCCATTACTATCCATTCGTGGAAAGCCTACCGTGTAACTGCCCCTTGTGAACAACTTAGGTGTATTGTTTCTCAGATGTATTGTAAGGGAGTGTTAGTGTGTTTCATTAGCATGGAAAGTTCAGCTTTCATGTGAGTTGCTCTAAATTGCACAACTGGAATTCAAACTCAAGTCTTGTCTGAATCCAAAATGTAGGCTCTTTTCTATGCCCAAAGCAGCCTTTTAAAACTAAAATCCCCAAGGGTGAAGACTGATCACCTGCTCCTGTCTCCCCAGCACTTAATCCAAGACAGAGCACATAGCAGGCTCCCAGAGATTGCTTGAGGAATGAATGGATTCAATGTGGAATGTTTGCCAAATGAAGGCCTGGGTGTAGTATGACCAGTGTTATGGAATAGCAAAGGAAAGAGCCACTGACTGCCTAGGGGCAGTTGAGAAGCCTCCTGCAGAGGAGAAGACCAAGTCAGTGGTTAGTAAAACAACAATAACAGTCCCACATTCTAACTACAAAGCACACCAACAGGCCATTTATAGAAGAAATCCAAAAGCCATGAACTATAGAGGTGTTTAGCATCGCCAATAATCAGAAAAATGCAAATGACCTCATACACTGTAGATGGAAATAACATTTAGAAAAGCCTTTTATGGGAGCTAGTTGACAATATCCATCAAAATTGTAAGTGAGCTACGTTCTTAAATGGATGTACAAAGATTATGATAGAAAAAAAGGACACAATATAAAATATTCAATAGGGAATGAAATAAATAAGGATACATCTCTACTGTTTTTCTAAATTATGCTGCTTTTAAAAGGGTTTGATAAATCTGTATGTACTTACATAGAAATATCTCCAAGACTTACACTTAAGTGAAATAGACAACCTGCAGAGCAGTATGTGTATTATGCACTCTTTTTTTTTTTTTGGCCTCTTTTACTGGTTTTCTATTTATTTTCATCCATCTTTATTCTTTGGCCTGTGTGGGCCTCCCATTGCAGTGGCCTCACTCGTTGCAGAGCACTAGCTCTGGACGCATGCGCTCCAGAGCACTGACTCAAAATCGGACACACCAGTCAAGGCACTCTGCAGCATGTGTGGTCTTCCCCTGCCCGGGATCAAACTGGTGCCCCTTGCACTGCAAGGCGGACTGTTTACTCACTGTACCACTGGGGAAGCCCTGAACTCATTTTTGTTATAATTTAAAGAATCTATGTGTATATAGATTATATATAGATATATCTGTATACAAAAGCGTAAAGAAAATACTGGATGGATACCAATCTATAACAGTGGTTACAGACTTCTGAAGAAGGGAGTGGGAATGGAAAAGAAGAAAGAGGGGCTTTCACTTCAAAAGACAGAAAGGTAATTCACTGGAAAGAACACATCACTTCTGTGGTACTCCTACCAAAGCGTATAAGCTGAGCATAATCATGAGGAAACTATGAGATAAAAACAAATTGAGAGACATTCTACAAAATACCTGACTCTTCAGACACTTCAAAATGTCAGTATTGAGCTTCCCTGGTGGTCCAGTGGGTAAAGGACCACCTGCCTCTGCAGTGGTGCCAAGTGGCGCTGGGGGTCTCACAGCTATCCCGGGCCCAAAACAGGCATTTATAGAAGAAATCCAAAAGCCATGAACTATAGAGGTGTTTAGCATCGCCAATAATCAGAAAAATGCAAATGACCTCATACACTGTAGATGGAAATAACATTTAGAAAAGCCTTTTATGGGAGCTAGTTGACAATATCCATCAAAATTGTAAGTGAGCTACGTTCTTAAATGGATGTACAAAGATTATGATAGAAAAAAAGGACACAATATAAAATATTCAATAGGGAATGAAATAAATAAGGATACATCTCTACTGTTTTTCTAAATTATGCTGCTTTTAAAAGGGTTTGATAAATCTGTATGTACTTACATAGAAATATCTCCAAGACTTACACTTAAGTGAAATAGACAACCTGCAGAGCAGTATGTGTATTATGCACTCTTTTTTTTTTTTTGGCCTCTTTTACTGGTTTTCTATTTATTTTCATCCATCTTTATTCTTTGGCCTGTGTGGGCCTCCCATTGCAGTGGCCTCACTCGTTGCAGAGCACTAGCTCTGGACGCATGCGCTCCAGAGCACTGACTCAAAATCGGACACACCAGTCAAGGCACTCTGCAGCATGTGTGGTCTTCCCCTGCCCGGGATCAAACTGGTGCCCCTTGCACTGCAAGGCGGACTGTTTACTCACTGTACCACTGGGGAAGCCCTGAACTCATTTTTGTTATAATTTAAAGAATCTATGTGTATATAGATTATATATAGATATATCTGTATACAAAAGCGTAAAGAAAATACTGGATGGATACCAATCTATAACAGTGGTTACAGACTTCTGAAGAAGGGAGTGGGAATGGAAAAGAAGAAAGAGGGGCTTTCACTTCAAAAGACAGAAAGGTAATTCACTGGAAAGAACACATCACTTCTGTGGTACTCCTACCAAAGCGTATAAGCTGAGCATAATCATGAGGAAACTATGAGATAAAAACAAATTGAGAGACATTCTACAAAATACCTGACTCTTCAGACACTTCAAAAATGTCAGTATTGAGCTTCCCTGGTGGTCCAGTGGGTAAGGACACCGCCTTGCAGTGCAAGGGGCGCTGGTTCAATCCCTGGCCTGGGAAGATCCCATGTACAGCAGAGTGGCTGGACCAATGTGTCCAACTACCTAAGCGCATGCACCCAGAGCCAGTGCTCTGCAGCGACAGGGGCTGCTGTGATGGGAGGCCCACAGGGGCCAAGGAACAAAGATGGATGAAAATAGATAAATGAAAGACCAATGGAAGTGCCCCCCCCAAAAAATGTCAGTGTCACAAAAACAATGACAGAGGAACTAAAAGAAAACAAAAGAGACATGATACATAATAAATTCAGTGTGTGATATGGGACTTTCTTCTGCCATAAAAATATTACAGGGACAATTGGCAAAATCCGAATACATCTAGATTTGATGACACTGCCGTATAACTGTTTTTCTCCTGATTTTTTATATTTGTATTATGGTTATGTAAGAGAATGTGTGTGCCCAGTCATGTCTGACTCTGCAAGGCTGCTCTGTCTATGGGATTATCCTGGCAAGGATCCTGGAGTGGGCTGCCATGTCTTCCTGACCTAGGGATTGAGCCCATGTCTCCTCTGTCTCCTGCAATGGCAGGCAAGTTCTTTACCACTGAGCTATCTGGAAATCCCTATGAAAGAATGTCCTTGTCTTTTTAGGCTGTATAATCTGAAGTACTCCCAGTAAAAGGACATCATGTCTGAAACTGACACTCAGGTGGTTCAGAAAAAAATTGTGTTGGAGGCAAAGGAAAGGGAGAGAGAAAGAATGATAACACAAATGTGGTAAAAAGTTAACATTCGGGGACTCTGGGTGAAAGCTATTCAAGAACTCTTTGTACTCATTTTTCAATTTATATCTAAGTCTGAAATTATGTCAAAATGTAAAAGTAAAAATAAAACTGAAAGAAATGAGAGTTTACCAGATAGAGAAGGTAGGGGATCTTCTGGCAAAGAAATAAGTTAAGCAAAGGAAACTTCTAAGCATGAGTCACTCACATTGAGAAACAATCAGTGGTTCTCAGTGTCCAGAACGAAGGCAGAGTGGGAGATGCAGGTGAGTAGGAATGAGGAGCAACACGACCCCCAAATGAACCTAGTTCCTTGCTCCCTAAGGTTAGAACTGAAGAGTAAACCTTCTTTATGGGGCACTTCCCTGGTGGTCCAGTTTGTAAGACTTTGCCTTCCAGTGTAGGGCGTGCCAGTTGGATTCCTGGTCGGGGAGCTAAGATCTCACAAACCTCTTGGCCAAAAAAAGAAAAAAGAAAAAGAAATTAAGACATAAGCAGGAACAATTTTATAACAAATTCAATAAAGACTTTAAAAAATAGTCCACATTAAAAAAAAGAAGAAGAAGCCTTCTTTATGTCTACCCTCAAGCTCTGCAAAAAATCTAGTTCTTATGGCTGCCCTGTCATTTCATTGACAATTTCTCTTCATCCAGTGACTGTAGAATAAAACTCTAGGACAGTGGTTGAAAGGGACGTCCAAGACAACAACTCCATCATTTTACAGAAGGGAAAACAGGGACTCAAAATGAAGACAGGGTTTGAAAGTACCCAGCGAAAATGTTAACGCTGGCTTCCAGCTCGTGGTCCATCATTCTCTCAGTTGCACCCAATTCTGAAAGGTTGAGGCAGAAATAGAAACCAGCAAGTGAAATGATCAAATGTTACCCTTTAAAGGTTGGGTGTTTTTCATTTGCCAAAAATAATAGACTTAATGTCAGTACAGTTTTTAAAACGTAATTATAGAAACTGTGTCACTTAAAGCCCATATGTTGCAACTGGTAAGCGATATTCAATTCAGGCTCCTAGTCTGAGGCAGCAATCAAGGTGATTCTCAGGAATTCTCAATGACATTGGTACCCATCTGGATTTGTTGAAAAGTTTAACATCCTTTTTTATTATTCATGATTTTTCAGTTCTTCAAATTGCAAGGTGATGGGAAGAGCACGCAATTTTCATCTAGGCTATGAAATCATTCTTGAAAATTTAGATGTTCATATAGATGACTTTTAATTTTTCTTAGAGACTGCATTTCCTTATGAAATCATGAAATTTTAAAAATATACACCATAAGTAAAACTATATAAGTGATAATATTCTCACTATGATAAAATCCTAGGGATAAGGAGCTAATATTTCAAGGGCTCAATTCTCATTTGTTATTATTCCTAGTTGGAATTGTGTTCCTCAAGGCTTAGATCTAAGTGACTAAATAACAAACATTGACTAACAAGATTTTTGAGATTCTAATTTATTTAAAGATCATCAGGTTCCAAACAAGAAATCTCAAAGCATGTGGGTAATAATGTGAGGTTAAGGACTTCCCCTGGTGGTCCAGTGGTTGAGACTCCAAGCCCCTAGTGCAGGGGGCATAGGTTCAATCCCTGGTCAGAGAAGTTCCCTTAAGGAGAAGATACATGGTGGTTGAGTCTATAGCAGAAGAGAGTAACATGAAGGTTTGAGAAGTTTTAGTGTCTTGACCTGAGCATGTTTGTGGCCGTGGGGAAATAGAGAAGAGGTTGGAAAAGCAGGTAAAACTTGGGAATGATCAGTCAAGTGACCCACCAAAGTAGACAGGAGGGGGTTGGGACTGGCAGTGTCTTAAACTGGTAATGTGTACGTGAGTCACCTGGGGATCTTGTTAAAATTCAGATTCTGATTCAGTAGGTCTGGGGTGGGGCCAGGGATTTTCCCATTTCTAACAAGATCCCAGGTGAAGCTGATGCTGCTGGTCTGTGAACCACACATCGGGTAGCAGAGGGCTCGAGTTCTGAATTGTAATTGCGTGTTCATTTGTCTCTTACCCTCCCGACCCCAGAGCGGAATCTTTCCAGATAATCCCTATCGCCTAACACAGTACTTGTCATAGAAAAGTTTGTTGAAAGCATTGAATACAGGAAGGCTCCTAGTCTGAGGCAGCAATCAAGGTGATTCTCAGGAATTCTCAATGACATTGGTACCCATCTGGATTTGTTGAAAAGTTTAACATCCTTTTTTATTATTCATGATTTTTCAGTTCTTCAAATTGCAAGGTGATGGGAAGAGCACGCAATTTTCATCTAGGCTATGAAATCATTCTTGAAAATTTAGATGTTCATATAGATGACTTTTAATTTTTCTTAGAGACTGCATTTCCTTATGAAATCATGAAATTTTAAAAATATACACCATAAGTAAAACTATATAAGTGATAATATTCTCACTATGATAAAATCCTAGGGATAAGGAGCTAATATTTCAAGGGCTCAATTCTCATTTGTTATTATTCCTAGTTGGAATTGTGTTCCTCAAGGCTTAGATCTAAGTGACTAAATAACAAACATTGACTAACAAGATTTTTGAGATTCTAATTTATTTAAAGATCATCAGGTTCCAAACAAGAAATCTCAAAGCATGTGGGTAATAATGTGAGGTTAAGGACTTCCCCTGGTGGTCCAGTGGTTGAGACTCCAAGCCCCTAGTGCAGGGGGCATAGGTTCAATCCTGGTCAGAGAAGTTCCCTTAAGGAGAAGATACATGGTGGTTGAGTCTATAGCAGAAGAGAGTAACATGAAGGTTTGAGAAGTTTTAGTGTCTTGACCTGAGCATGTTTGTGGCCGTGGGGAAATAGAGAAGAGGTTGGAAAAGCAGGTAAAACTTGGGAATGATCAGTCAAGTGACCCACCAAAGTAGACAGGAGGGGGTTGGGACTGGCAGTGTCTTAAACTGGTAATGTGTACGTGAGTCACCTGGGGATCTTGTTAAAATTCAGATTCTGATTCAGTAGGTCTGGGGTGGGGCCAGGGATTTTCCCATTTCTAACAAGATCCCAGGTGAAGCTGATGCTGCTGGTCTGTGAACCACACATCGGGTAGCAGAGGGCTCGAGTTCTGAATTGTAATTGCGTGTTCATTTGTCTCTTACCCTCCCGACCCCAGAGCGGAATCTTTCCAGATAATCCCTATCGCCTAACACAGTACTTGTCATAGAAAAGTTTGTTGAAAGCATTGAATACAGGAAGGTGTGCATTTGCTGTTATCTGTAATTACGGCAAAATGAAGAGGAACCCTAAAAGTCAAATGACATAAGAATAGCCAAGTAAATTTTTAGCCCAAGTATACTTTGGAATATCCTTAAGTAATTTAATTGGTCTTTGTGAAGTTCGTATGATAATATTGAAAAACTCCTATGATAAAAACTGAGAAATCGTGGTAAATTTTACTGCTGTAATAGCCAGTGTCTGAAATGATGCATTTGGGTAAGAGATATGTCAATGTTATAAAAATTCAGGCAAAAATAACTGTTCCATATATGAAAGAAATCAAACATGGATATTCTAACTGTAGAAAATAAAAACAGAGATTAGTGACTCCTCCCCATGGGAGCTTAACTTGGGAGTATATATGTATATAGTGTAAATATATATGTATCTATTATCTTTTCTTTGTGCAGTCATTCTTTTATTCTAACTTGAAAGCTTTCTTTCTTTGTCTCTTCTTTGCTTCCTTTTCTTTCGTCTCCTGACACTTCCCCTTTCTCCTCCCTGTTTTTAAGACATCTCTCCCTTAAGGAATTCCCATTCCCGGTGTTAACTCATCAAAGGAGCACGTGAATAGCTCACATTATGTAATGCTTTGACATTTGGCATTCCCAAGGCATTACCCCACCCCTGATGCAGAATAAGTTGTCAGAGCATGAAATTGGTATTTTTACATATTCTTAATGTACAGATGTCAGTCTGAAAACCATTCACTAGTATTATGATTACACTCTTTGTCTCATTTTCTTTCTCTGCCAAGATCTGTTCTTGTGATTTCTTTTCTTGGGGGAGTTTCAAAAAGGGAAGACAAAACTTTAATAATCCAGCTTATTGATTCTGCCAAAGGGTAAAAGTAAACTTTTAGGGCTCATGTTTGGCCACGATGCTGCTGGTCTGTGAACCACACATCGGGTAGCAGAGGGCTCGAGTTCTGAATTGTAATTGCGTGTTCATTTGTCTCTTACCCTCCCGACCCCAGAGCGGAATCTTTCCAGATAATCCCTATCGCCTAACACAGTACTTGTCATAGAAAAGTTTGTTGAAAGCATTGAATACAGGAAGGTGTGCATTTGCTGTTATCTGTAATTACGGCAAAATGAAGAGGAACCCTAAAAGTCAAATGACATAAGAATAGCCAAGTAAATTTTTAGCCCAAGTATACTTTGGAATATCCTTAAGTAATTTAATTGGTCTTTGTGAAGTTCGTATGATAATATTGAAAAACTCCTATGATAAAAACTGAGAAATCGTGGTAAATTTTACTGCTGTAATAGCCAGTGTCTGAAATGATGCATTTGGGTAAGAGATATGTCAATGTTATAAAAATTCAGGCAAAAATAACTGTTCCATATATGAAAGAAATCAAACATGGATATTCTAACTGTAGAAAATAAAAACAGAGATTAGTGACTCCTCCCCATGGGAGCTTAACTTGGGAGTATATATGTATATAGTGTAAATATATATGTATCTATTATCTTTTCTTTGTGCAGTCATTCTTTTATTCTAACTTGAAAGCTTTCTTTCTTTGTCTCTTCTTTGCTTCCTTTTCTTTCGTCTCCTGACACTTCCCCTTTCTCCTCCCTGTTTTTAAGACATCTCTCCCTTAAGGAATTCCCATTCCCGGTGTTAACTCATCAAAGGAGCACGTGAATAGCTCACATTATGTAATGCTTTGACATTTGGCATTCCCAAGGCATTACCCCACCCCTGATGCAGAATAAGTTGTCAGAGCATGAAATTGGTATTTTTACATATTCTTAATGTACAGATGTCAGTCTGAAAACCATTCACTAGTATTATGATTACACTCTTTGTCTCATTTTCTTTCTCTGCCAAGATCTGTTCTTGTGATTTCTTTTCTTGGGGGAGTTTCAAAAAGGGAAGACAAAACTTTAATAATCCAGCTTATTGATTCTGCCAAAGGGTAAAAGTAAACTTTTAGGGCTCATGTTTGGCCACGATACTGCTGGCACAGGGGCAAAGATGTAACAGGAAAGACCAGATGCAAGCGGGAAATATGTTCAATCAGTGGCCCACTTGATGGTGCCAGATTCCTCAGTGTGCTGCTAATCAAATCGGCTTGCAGTTTACAAGTTTGTTAGTCTGTGAATCACAGAAATGAATGATCAAGGCTTATGGAAGAAACAGTATATCTGAAAATACCCAGGCTAAGAATGGAAGAAATGCAGAAACAGTCCTGACCATCTCCCCTTACACTCAGCAGTGCCCTGCTAAGGGCTACAGACATCCAGGCTCTGTTAACACCTTCAGTGCTGGACAGCTCGCTACCTCACATAGCAATCCACCTTATACTTGGACAGCTGGCAAATGCTGTCTAGCATCCTCTTTCCTGTCTGATAACAGCACCAACGTCCTTGGGGGAACCCCTGCTTCTTTATTCCAAGAGGTTCTGACAGGACACGGGTGGTGTGCTGCTCCCTGGCCCGTTTGCCTCACATTCCTCCCTCCTTTCCCCTGCCCCTGTCTGTATTGCAGAGAGGAGGGGACTGACCCCAGAGGCCCTCAATCCCAGACTCCCATCAACTGGGTTTTTTTGGATTTGATCAGTGGCAGGCGTGGGCAGGAGATTGGAGGGGAAAGGAAAGGGAAAATCCAAGGTATTTGAGATGGTATCAGAGTCCTGTACTGTAGCTGTGTTTCTTCCATGGCTTAAATCCAACTCCCACTGCAAGATCCCCATGGCTCATCTTCCACAGGGGGACCCTCACAGCAGCACCACCTCCGTTATCCCTTCAATTTCAGATTAGCAACGGCCTAGTAATGTCTGAGTTGCTTTACTGTTCTCAGGAAGGCTCCTGAAGTCCTTCCATCAGTTGTGTATAACCAGTAAATTCCCTCTGTTCAGAAGGTTTCTGTGTCCTAGTTGGATCATATCTACATGTGACCAGGCCTGACTATCATGGCTCCTATTTTCAGCCAAGTGATTGGCTCAGTTTGGGGCATGTGATACCACCTGGACCTATCAGAGCCCTTCTCTAAGGCTGTATATATGCTTTTCAGTGAGGGTCACTGGGCTTGGGTAGGGAAGGATTGGAGCTGTGTCTGCAATGCCCATCTGAGAGGATGAAGCAAGGAATGGGACATCCAAAGACACCCTTCGAGTTCTGCCCTGAACTGCCCATTTACATGAACCCAGATAGTCTCTTTTTCCTATGAGTTTCCTTGATCTGGGGTTCTGTCCCTTGTTTTCCTTGATTTGGGTCTCACAGCCCTGTCAAAGAAGCCTAACAGTGACAGATTAGTTGGTAGAAAGCTATTCCCTTGAGGAAATTCAAATCTAGTTCTCTGTAACCTTCCCCATCATCGGCCTGGTCCTCACTTCTGGGGAGCGCAACATTCTTGGCTCCTTCTCATCTATGCAGCCCTTCTGACCACCAGCATGATCCAGGCCATTCCATTGTCCCCCACCTCAGGCTCTGCTACCATACCTCCCCCTTCTCAGTGTCTGAGCTCTCTCCTGGCTCCCACCGCTCTTCACAGGCACTCCTCAGACCTGCTGCTGACTCATCCTTGCTGTTCCTCTTCTAGATATGCCATTGGCAGAAGCCTCAGGCTCTAGGAACTGGTCTGAAGGTCTCCTGACCCTCCTCTGTCAAAGGGGCATTTGATGATTCTGAATGTAGCCTCGCTTTCGTCCTTGCAGGATTTCAGACCCCTCTGTTATGATACGCCACAGAGAGGTCCCTGGGGAGAGGTGAAACTGCCAGCTGATCAGGGACCAGAACACAAAGGGCCATGGATGTCATACTAAGGCATTTGCAACCTTACTCTGATGGACCAGAGAAGCATAGAAAAGTCTTGAATAGCATCTTACTTTTCATCCTCTTTAGCCCACAGCCCCAGCTACGTTCTCTTTTAGAGCACTGAAGCATTAAGTAGTCTCATTTCTGTCTTCTCCTGTCCTCTGCTTTCTTTTTTTTTTTTTTTTTAAAGATTTATTTATTTATTTTGGGCGGGGGTCGGGTTGGGGAGGGAGGGGAGCAGGCGGGCCACTTCTATTGGTCTTTCATTTCTCTAGTTTCATCCGTCTTTGTTCTTTGGCTCCTGTGGGCCTCCCATCACGGTGGCGGCTGTCCTTGCAGAGCTCCAGCTCTGGGCGCATGCGCTCCAGAGCTCCGGCTCAGTAATTGGACACATCGGTCCAGCTGCTCCGCTGCACGTGGGATCCTCCCAGGCCAGGGATCCAACCGGCACCCCTTGCACTGCAAGGTGGTGTCCTTACCCATTGGACCACCAGGGGAAGCCCTGTCCTCTGCTTTCTATCTGATGCCTCCCATTGGCTGAACCACAAAGAAAGTACAAGGGCAAGAAAGCCTGGTTGATGGAGTCTACAGAGGTCGGCCTGTGAGGACACCCAACAGAGGGGATCATTAGAGAGTGGATCTGGAAGAACATCTGTTTCTCTTGAAAGTATGCAATGCCCTCTGAAAAAGGTTAATAATCACAAGTATGGAAAAGAGAGAGATTCTAGACATGAAGTTCTATCTAGAGCATTTCAGCTGGGCCTTGAGGATCTTTGACAGGTGCAGATTAGAAAAGGGCCTTCCAGGAAAAGCCAGGAACATGAGCAGAAGCTCAGGAATGGGACACTCTCAATGCAGCATGACCAGAGCAGAGGGCAATATAGAAGAGCCAGGGACAATATATGTTTACTTGAAAGTGGCCTCCACAAGAAAGGGGGCATGGACACAGAGATTGATGGGGCTCAATGACGAGAGTCCAGACTCTGGAGCCTGACTGCTTGCTTCAAATCCCAGCCTAGCAATTTACAGTCTGTGACCCTGAGCATGGTACCTAACCCCTGTGCTTCCATTTCCCCCTCTGTAAAATGAGGATGATACTAGTAGCTTCAAGAATTTGGACTAATGAATGAAAAAAGGTCCCTGGGGAGAGGTGAAACTGCCAGCTGATCAGGGACCAGAACACAAAGGGCCATGGATGTCATACTAAGGCATTTGCAACCTTACTCTGATGGACCAGAGAAGCATAGAAAAGTCTTGAATAGCATCTTACTTTTCATCCTCTTTAGCCCACAGCCCCAGCTACGTTCTCTTTTAGAGCACTGAAGCATTAAGTAGTCTCATTTCTGTCTTCTCCTGTCCTCTGCTTTCTTTTTTTTTTTTTTTTTAAAGATTTATTTATTTATTTTGGGCGGGGGTCGGGTTGGGGAGGGAGGGGAGCAGGCGGGCCACTTCTATTGGTCTTTCATTTCTCTAGTTTCATCCGTCTTTGTTCTTTGGCTCCTGTGGGCCTCCCATCACGGTGGCGGCTGTCCTTGCAGAGCTCCAGCTCTGGGCGCATGCGCTCCAGAGCTCCGGCTCAGTAATTGGACACATCGGTCCAGCTGCTCCGCTGCACGTGGGATCCTCCCAGGCCAGGGATCCAACCGGCACCCCTTGCACTGCAAGGTGGTGTCCTTACCCATTGGACCACCAGGGGAAGCCCTGTCCTCTGCTTTCTATCTGATGCCTCCCATTGGCTGAACCACAAAGAAAGTACAAGGGCAAGAAAGCCTGGTTGATGGAGTCTACAGAGGTCGGCCTGTGAGGACACCCAACAGAGGGGATCATTAGAGAGTGGATCTGGAAGAACATCTGTTTCTCTTGAAAGTATGCAATGCCCTCTGAAAAAGGTTAATAATCACAAGTATGGAAAAGAGAGAGATTCTAGACATGAAGTTCTATCTAGAGCATTTCAGCTGGGCCTTGAGGATCTTTGACAGGTGCAGATTAGAAAAGGGCCTTCCAGGAAAAGCCAGGAACATGAGCAGAAGCTCAGGAATGGGACACTCTCAATGCAGCATGACCAGAGCAGAGGGCAATATAGAAGAGCCAGGGACAATATATGTTTACTTGAAAGTGGCCTCCACAAGAAAGGGGGCATGGACACAGAGATTGATGGGGCTCAATGACGAGAGTCCAGACTCTGGAGCCTGACTGCTTGCTTCAAATCCCAGCCTAGCAATTTACAGTCTGTGACCCTGAGCATGGTACCTAACCCCTGTGCTTCCATTTCCCCCTCTGTAAAATGAGGATGATACTAGTATGAACATAATAAATACCTTGAAGAATTGTGAAGACTGAATGAATGAAAATATAGGAAGTATTATATAGAATATATGTTTCCCTGATGGCTCAGTTGGTAAAGAATCTGCCTGCAATGTGGGAGACCTGGGCTTGATCCCTGGGTCAGGAAGGGAATGGCAACCCACTCTAGGTTTCTTGCCTGGAGAATTCCATGGACCGAGGAGCCTGGTGGGCACAGTCCATGGGGTCACAAAGAGTAGGACACAACTGAGCAACTAACACCATACAGAATATAGAACAGACCCTGGTACGTACATGTGAGTGTTCTATTAAGTGTTAGCTGCTGCTGCTGGCATTATGAAGGCTATCTGCCTTTAGCCCCTAAGGTACAGTTCCTAGAATGTCCCAAGATATCCAAATGTTCCCAGTGCAACCGGTGCAACACAGATTCTTCCTTCCCAGCCTCACCTGGCTTGTGATGAAAGGGTATGGAGCAAAACCATCAAGAAAACTATTACCCACTCTTGTTCCAAGACAGCTGGGCAGTAATTCATCAGAAAATGTTGAGGACACAGGCCTGGGGATCAGGAGTCCCAGGTTCCAACCTGAGCTCCATCGCTATTTCTGTAGGTGACCTTGGGCACGTCCCTTCTGCTTTCTGGACTTTAGTTTTTGACCCTGTATAAAATGACGGGGGAGGATTATGATGATGTCTTAGGGGCTCTCTTCCAGCTCTATCATTCTGTGATTCTAAATCCCTTTATAACAAACTCTAGGAGAGGAGCTTTGCTCTTGCAAATGGAGTGTAAAGTTAATCCTGCCTGTGCTGAGGCTAACTAATGTGCCTGTGTGGTTTATCCTACTTCATTAAACCCGGCCTCCCCACAGAGCAATGCACAAGACAGCCCATGCAGGTAATACTGAAGTGTTGCTGAACTGGGGCTCTTAATGAAAAATGATTTCCCCCCACTTTTTCTCAGGTTTATCAACACAAAGCCTGTAGCCCCCATTTTCCACACTTACTTTGCCACATGTGTGAATTTAGACCTGATCATAGGTATGGCAGGTTGGGTCCTGAGAACACATTTGTGTGCACCACCCTACCCCACTGCCACCAGCTGTCTGCAGAGCCATAATTTTATATGGGAAGAAAACAAAGCTCAGACAAGCAACATGACTTCCTGGAGGAGGCACAGGGTCTAGGATCTGAGGTTGAAAGAGAGAGCAGTGCTGCTGTTTGTTGAACAAATGCTCACTAAGGAGTGAAAAAAGAAAAAAGGAAGGTAATTGGGAAGCTGTGAGCAAATGTCCCCAAGAGGAAAAACTTCCCTAAGGATCTTTACATTTTATAAGAATTCTTGCCAATCCCCAAGTCACTTTTTCCCTAAGGCTCACAAAGTCTTTTTCTAAGACATTCTAGACTGTCTCTTGAGGACAAAATTGAACAGTAACTATCTTGGACTCTTTCAATTTTCCTTCTTTTGTTGTGACAGATACTGAAAAAAGCGTAAAGAATGTGTGTATAATGAATAATTAGAAGTGATTGCTGGTAACCTTCACATCAGTCAGGAAATAAAATATGACTTTGGGTAAAAGAGGCAAAACACAAAGAATACACCTAGTATGATCCCATGCATATGAAGTTGGAAAACTGACAAAGAGCTCTATCTGGGCAAAGGGACCAAGTTCAGGTCACTCCTATGCAGTGTGTGGATCTGGCAAGCCTTCTCCCTGCACCTCACTGAGCACAGACCCCACTGAGGACCAAGAGGCATTGAATGTTAGGCTCTAATAGTCACTCACTTATTCATTCATTCCTCAGGTGCTTTGTGGGTCTCATTCTCAATACATAGGGGCATCTGGGCTGGGAATGGTCAGGGGTATAGCATGGAGGTATAGATCCTTCTACAAAGGAGTAGGAAACGTTGGAATGAGTTGAGTCTGAAATGGGGGAAAACAATGAGGGTCTTGGAGGTGCCAGGCTGTCAGCCAGGACATAGCAAAGGAGTAGCGAAACGTTGGAATAGAGCTTTGCAGGTAATACTGAAGTGTTGCTGAACTGGGGCTCTTAATGAAAAATGATTTCCCCCCACTTTTTCTCAGGTTTATCAACACAAAGCCTGTAGCCCCCATTTTCCACACTTACTTTGCCACATGTGTGAATTTAGACCTGATCATAGGTATGGCAGGTTGGGTCCTGAGAACACATTTGTGTGCACCACCCTACCCCACTGCCACCAGCTGTCTGCAGAGCCATAATTTTATATGGGAAGAAAACAAAGCTCAGACAAGCAACATGACTTCCTGGAGGAGGCACAGGGTCTAGGATCTGAGGTTGAAAGAGAGAGCAGTGCTGCTGTTTGTTGAACAAATGCTCACTAAGGAGTGAAAAAAGAAAAAAGGAAGGTAATTGGGAAGCTGTGAGCAAATGTCCCCAAGAGGAAAAACTTCCCTAAGGATCTTTACATTTTATAAGAATTCTTGCCAATCCCCAAGTCACTTTTTCCCTAAGGCTCACAAAGTCTTTTTCTAAGACATTCTAGACTGTCTCTTGAGGACAAAATTGAACAGTAACTATCTTGGACTCTTTCAATTTTCCTTCTTTTGTTGTGACAGATACTGAAAAATGCGTAAAGAATGTGTGTATAATGAATAATTAGAAGTGATTGCTGGTAACCTTCACATCAGTCAGGAAATAAAATATGACTTTGGGTAAAAGAGGCAAAACACAAAGAATACACCTAGTATGATCCCATGCATATGAAGTTGGAAAACTGACAAAGAGCTCTATCTGGGCAAAGGGACCAAGTTCAGGTCACTCCTATGCAGTGTGTGGATCTGGCAAGCCTTCTCCCTGCACCTCACTGAGCACAGACCCCACTGAGGACCAAGAGGCATTGAATGTTAGGCTCTAATAGTCACTCACTTATTCATTCATTCCTCAGGTGCTTTGTGGGTCTCATTCTCAATACATAGGGGCATCTGGGCTGGGAATGGTCAGGGGTATAGCATGGAGGTATAGATCCTTCTACAAAGGAGTAGGAAACGTTGGAATGAGTTGAGTCTGAAATGGGGGAAAACAATGAGGGTCTTGGAGGTGCCAGGCTGTCAGCCAGGACATACCCTCCTGGCTCTTTTTCAGAAAAGTACCAGAGGGAACAGACCCTACCATGAGGGAGATGCCAGAAGAGATTCTTTTGGCCTAAGAAAGAATGAGTTGGTTACTGTGGATGACTGCAACCAGGCTTTATGCCAACCTCTGTTTTCAAAAGTGAACTAGATGGTAGTCTGGAGAATCCCAATGGGGTCAGAAATTGGGCTCCAGAATGTCAGAGAGGAAGGGCCTTCTGACATTACCTGGTCCAGTGCCCTTGTTTTGTGAATAAAGAGACAGATTCAAAGTAAGGTGATGTTTGGTCCTTCATCTGTCAAAGAAATAGACTCCAGGTTGCTGGCACAGTAAATAGTTCTGTTTCTTGGCTTGGTATTTTCCAAGACGGGTGTTTAGAATCATGGAGTTTGATGGCCATGAAATCAGGAAGAAACAAACTAAGAACTGGAAAAGATCTTGGTCATCTGTCTAGTCCAGTGGGACTCAAACCAGACTAGTCATCAAATCACCGGAGGAACTTATTTTTTGTTTAAGTCTTTGTTAAATTTGTTCCGACATTGTTTCTATTTTATTTTTATGTTTTCTTTTTTTGACCGCAAGGTATGTAGGGTCTTAACTCCCTGGTGAGGGATTGAACCCACACCCCCTGCATTGGAAGGTGAAGTCTTAACCACTGGACCACCAGAGAAGTCCCTGAGGAATTTATTTTTAGAAAATACAGTTTTTGGGACAGTGACCCTCAAAATCTAGAGTTTTAAAGGACTGGGATTTAGTAAGACAGGTTGACCACCTATATTTTCTTAAAGACACCCTTCCCCCCACCACAGTTGATTCTGATGGGACATTCACATGCCTAGAAAACTCTGCCCAGTTAACAGAGGGAGAAACTGAGGCTCAGATTAAGGGAGGCAGAGTGAGTGTACAAGGTCACATCCCATTTTACCGCAAACTCTTCAATTATCCGCAGACTACTGGTCCAGGCTGCATATCTAAGAGCATTACTATATTAATAGTGTTTTCCCCCACTATTTTTTTCCTGTTAACACCTTTTATTTTTTGCAGCAGCTTAAAAGATTCCTAGCCACGCTGAAAGGCACTCAGATTTGTGCAATGTTTACAATTTCTTTGTTGTTCATTAAACAAATTTACCCAGACTAACCCAACATGAAAGAAATCATCTTGTTTACCATGAGATCCTGACACAAATATGTCTAACAAAGACAGACAAACACACATAAACCTGGATGCCTAGTGGGACATGATTTGCTGCCACATCCAATTTTTCTCATTAGAGCTTGTTTTATTTGAACATGACTCAGTACCCCATGTAAATGCGAGGTTGTTAATCTTATTACTATATGGAAAACAAATTAATTAGTATGCATGCTATTGGATATGAGCTGTAAGGTCGGTGTTGAAAAGATTAGGAAAATATACTCATTACTCCAAATTATATCTGATAGACATGTCTGATTCCACTTTAAGTCTGGTTCCAATACCTGGGTAACAAATACAGTTTGATGGCCATGAAATCAGGAAGAAACAAACTAAGAACTGGAAAAGATCTTGGTCATCTGTCTAGTCCAGTGGGACTCAAACCAGACTAGTCATCAAATCACCGGAGGAACTTATTTTTTGTTTAAGTCTTTGTTAAATTTGTTCCGACATTGTTTCTATTTTATTTTTATGTTTTCTTTTTTTGACCGCAAGGTATGTAGGGTCTTAACTCCCTGGTGAGGGATTGAACCCACACCCCCTGCATTGGAAGGTGAAGTCTTAACCACTGGACCACCAGAGAAGTCCCTGAGGAATTTATTTTTAGAAAATACAGTTTTTGGGACAGTGACCCTCAAAATCTAGAGTTTTAAAGGACTGGGATTTAGTAAGACAGGTTGACCACCTATATTTTCTTAAAGACACCCTTCCCCCCACCACAGTTGATTCTGATGGGACATTCACATGCCTAGAAAACTCTGCCCAGTTAACAGAGGGAGAAACTGAGGCTCAGATTAAGGGAGGCAGAGTGAGTGTACAAGGTCACATCCCATTTTACCGCAAACTCTTCAATTATCCGCAGACTACTGGTCCAGGCTGCATATCTAAGAGCATTACTATATTAATAGTGTTTTCCCCCACTATTTTTTTCCTGTTAACACCTTTTATTTTTTGCAGCAGCTTAAAAGATTCCTAGCCACGCTGAAAGGCACTCAGATTTGTGCAATGTTTACAATTTCTTTGTTGTTCATTAAACAAATTTACCCAGACTAACCCAACATGAAAGAAATCATCTTGTTTACCATGAGATCCTGACACAAATATGTCTAACAAAGACAGACAAACACACATAAACCTGGATGCCTAGTGGGACATGATTTGCTGCCACATCCAATTTTTCTCATTAGAGCTTGTTTTATTTGAACATGACTCAGTACCCCATGTAAATGCGAGGTTGTTAATCTTATTACTATATGGAAAACAAATTAATTAGTATGCATGCTATTGGATATGAGCTGTAAGGTCGGTGTTGAAAAGATTAGGAAAATATACTCATTACTCCAAATTATATCTGATAGACATGTCTGATTCCACTTTAAGTCTGGTTCCAATACCTGGGTAACAAATACAGCTAATAAAAATCGAGCTTTTGTGCCTAGCATCTAAATGTTACTATTGGCCGGATACAGATATCCAGGTGTCTTTGTTTTAAAACAAGGGTGAATGTGATGAATAACAGCTTGGTGCCATCCCTCAGCTGAGACTCACCTGCCTCAATGACCTTCCCAGGTTCCAGCTCCTGCCCCAATCCATGTCCACCTCAAAGGGTCTTTTCTTCCTTCCACATGTCCATCATACTTTGTATGTGCCTCCCTGAGCAATCCCTACCTCTTTTAGTGGTCATAGTGAAGATACCTCATTTTCCCAGGAATCTGTGTGCTCATGGAGAGTAGAGACTCAAATATTGAACACCAGAAGGCTACAGAAAGAAACAATGAGGAAGCTATTTATACCAGCATGTGACACCAAGCTATATATTAAGTATATACATTGATGAACTACCTCTGGAAGTAGTCTGGGAAAATTGATTACCAGATTGGGACAGGACCCGAGTGGTTAAGAGAGAGAGGTAGGAAGAGGCTCTTCCTTAGATGTCTTGTTTGCCTTTGGAATTTGAGTCATGTTTATATACTAAGGAGTCAAAAAAATTTATATAATGAGTATTAAATTTATACCTAAGATCTAGTTTAAAATATTTGCTGAAAAACCACCCCCAAAAAACTCACCAAGACAAATAAATAAATAAAAACAAATGTCATTTAGAGTGCTAGAGACTTGGGAAATCTTTTAATTAATAAACCTGTTTTATTTTGATGTTACCAGACATATTTCACCAGGGAGCTCCAAAAGACACATAAGGTATTCAAAGTTTCACATAATTTCGACCTATTCACAGTATTACTACCTCAAAACACAAGGGACCCACTCATGTGTTGAGGCAGCATTTTAAACCTAGTGGGACATGATTTCTCATCTTTTTAGAGCTTGTTTTATTTGAACATGACTCAGTACCCCATGTAAATGCGAGGTTGTTAATCTTATTACTATATGGAAAACAAATTAATTAGTATGCATGCTATTGGATATGAGCTGTAAGGTCGGTGTTGAAAAGATTAGGAAAATATACTCATTACTCCAAATTATATCTGATAGACATGTCTGATTCCACTTTAAGTCTGGTTCCAATACCTGGGTAACAAATACAGCTAATAAAAATCGAGCTTTTGTGCCTAGCATCTAAATGTTACTATTGGCCGGATACAGATATCCAGGTGTCTTTGTTTTAAAACAAGGGTGAATGTGATGAATAACAGCTTGGTGCCATCCCTCAGCTGAGACTCACCTGCCTCAATGACCTTCCCAGGTTCCAGCTCCTGCCCCAATCCATGTCCACCTCAAAGGGTCTTTTCTTCCTTCCACATGTCCATCATACTTTGTATGTGCCTCCCTGAGCAATCCCTACCTCTTTTAGTGGTCATAGTGAAGATACCTCATTTTCCCAGGAATCTGTGTGCTCATGGAGAGTAGAGACTCAAATATTGAACACCAGAAGGCTACAGAAAGAAACAATGAGGAAGCTATTTATACCAGCATGTGACACCAAGCTATATATTAAGTATATACATTGATGAACTACCTCTGGAAGTAGTCTGGGAAAATTGATTACCAGATTGGGACAGGACCCGAGTGGTTAAGAGAGAGATTGAGGAAGAGGCTCTTCCTTAGATGTCTTGTTTGCCTTTGGAATTTGAGTCATGTTTATATACTAAGGAGTCAAAAAAATTTATATAATGAGTATTAAATTTATACCTAAGATCTAGTTTAAAATATTTGCTGAAAAACCACCCCCAAAAAACTCACCAAGACAAATAAATAAATAAAAACAAATGTCATTTAGAGTGCTAGAGACTTGGGAAATCTTTTAATTAATAAACCTGTTTTATTTTGATGTTACCAGACATATTTCACCAGGGAGCTCCAAAAGACACATAAGGTATTCAAAGTTTCCCACATAATTTCGACCCTGAAATATTCACAGTATTACTACCTCGCAAAACACAAGGGACCCACTCATGTGTTGAGGCAGCATTTTAAACCAGAGGGTGGAAAATGAGGTGGTTACTGACTCTGCTGCCAACCTTGAGGTTAAATCTGAGCAACTACTTTCTCTTCTCTGGCTCTCAGCTTTGTCCTCTCTAAACTAAGCCAGCTAGATGAGACTATCTTGGATGTTCCTTCCAGCTCTGAAGTTCAGAGATTCTCTGGCAAGAATATATCAAAGATGTCCCCCAAAGTGAGCCCAAGCTCTAAGCAACTATTGGAGGCAAAAGCAGACAAAAGTCCGTATAGTCAAAGCTATGGTTTTCCCAGTAGTCATGTATGGATGTGAGAGTTGGACCATAAAGAAGGTTGAGCAATGAAGAATTGATGCCTTTGAACTGTTGGTGCTGGAGAAGGCTCTTGAGAGTCCCTTGGACAGCAAGGAGATCAAACCAGTCAATCCTAAAGGAAATCAAGCCTGAATATTCACGGGAAGGACTGATGCTGAAGCTGAAGCTCCAATACTTTGGCCACCTGATGTGAAGAGCTGTCATTGGAATTAAGAACCTGATGGTGGGGAAAACAGAAGGCAAAAGGAAAAGGGGACGACAGAGGACGAGATGATTGGATGGCATCACTGAGTCAATGGACATGAGTTTGAGCAAACTCCAGGAGACGGTGAAGGACAGGGAAGCCTGGCGTGCTGCAGTCCATGGGATCGCAAAGAGTCGGATACAACGGCGACATGAATTGAAATACACAATACTAGGGAATGGCATATCCATTTAAAAGGGTATTAAGCACTCCAGAGACGGTAAAGAATGTCTTTTTTGGAATTTGAGTCATGTTTATATACTAAGGAGTCAAAAAAATTTATATAATGAGTATTAAATTTATACCTAAGATCTAGTTTAAAATATTTGCTGAAAAACCACCCCCAAAAAACTCACCAAGACAAATAAATAAATAAAAACAAATGTCATTTAGAGTGCTAGAGACTTGGGAAATCTTTTAATTAATAAACCTGTTTTATTTTGATGTTACCAGACATATTTCACCAGGGAGCTCCAAAAGACACATAAGGTATTCAAAGTTTCCCACATAATTTCGACCCTGAAATATTCACAGTATTACTACCTCGCAAAACACAAGGGACCCACTCATGTGTTGAGGCAGCATTTTAAACCAGAGGGTGGAAAATGAGGTGGTTACTGACTCTGCTGCCAACCTTGAGGTTAAATCTGAGCAACTACTTTCTCTTCTCTGGCTCTCAGCTTTGTCCTCTCTAAACTAAGCCAGCTAGATGAGACTATCTTGGATGTTCCTTCCAGCTCTGAAGTTCAGAGATTCTCTGGCAAGAATATATCAAAGATGTCCCCCAAAGTGAGCCCAAGCTCTAAGCAACTATTGGAGGCAAAAGCAGACAAAAGTCCGTATAGTCAAAGCTCTGGTTTTCCCAGTAGTCATGTATGGATGTGAGAGTTGGACCATAAAGAAGGTTGAGCAATGAAGAATTGATGCCTTTGAACTGTGGTGCTGGAGAAGGCTCTTGGGAATCCCTTGGGCTGCAAGGAGATCAAACCAGTCAGTCCTAAAGGAAGTCCACCCTGAATATTCACCGGAAGGACTGATGCTGAAGCTGAAGCTCCAGTATTTTGGTCACCTGATGTGAAGAGCTGTCATTGGAATTAAGAACCTGATGGTGGGGAAAACAGAAGGCAAAAGGAAAAGGGGACGACAGAGGACGAG
This sequence comes from Tragulus kanchil, assembly GCA_022376925.1. Classification (NCBI taxonomy): domain Eukaryota; kingdom Metazoa; phylum Chordata; class Mammalia; order Artiodactyla; family Tragulidae; genus Tragulus; species Tragulus kanchil. The sequence goes on from JAIOJX010000023.1 coordinate 47,396,301, forward strand.
ATGATTGGATGGCATCACTGAGTCAATGGACATGAGTTTGAGCAAACTCCAGGAGACGGTGAAGGACAGGGAAGCCTGGCGTGCTGCAGTCCATGGGATCGCAAAGAGTCGGATACAACGAAGCGACTGAACTCAACTGAATTGAAATACACAATACTAGGGAATGGCATATCCATTTAAAAGGGTATTAAGCAGCCATTAAAATAATTATTTTATTAAATATTATTAAAACACTTATTTTAAAAGATAATTATGAAGACAATGTGGAATTATAATGATAAACTGTTAAGTAAGAAAGCTGAATACGAAGCTGTAATTTAACTAATAAATTACCTATGTAAATTTAGCCAGCATGTAAGTCAGGACAGAAGAGGAACACTGAACAATTCATTTGTTAGGATGGTAGGATTATGGATAATATTCTCTCTCTTTAATTTCCTTTATTGTTGTAACATGGTGAACTAAATAAAAATCTAGAAAAAAATACAATGAAAGCAACAGATAGGTACCTTTTGTTATATTCTTCATAAATCCTTTCACTGAAGAAAGGGATTAAATGTGGCTTACCATCACAAATTATAAAATAAACCTACATATTGCATTTCCACTAGACACTCTTACCTGTCTAAGAATAAATTAAAATATAAACAGAAGAGTTGATTCCAAAAAAAAACCCCAAGATTATCTCATTATTCTATTTAAGACATATAAAGAAAGACAATGCACTCTTTTTTCTTTTGGATTAAAAATTTCCCCGCCAAGTTTCAGATGTCTATCCTGTCAGTGGGGCCTGGTTTCCTATTCTTACTTCTTATTTCTCAACCTGCCAGGCCTCCACTCAGATGGATGGACAGTGGTGGAGAAGGGCCTGTCAGATCAAAGGGGCCCCAACTGACCCTGCCTTGTGAAATGATCATGTTAATTTCTACCCAGGCTACCCTGCAGGTCTGTTGTCAGGATCTCCTGAGGTAATGTGTTAAGAAGTTACTAAAGTACTTTACAAACCCTCCAAAACTGTGTCCAGGTAGATCTTTTTTAGGAGTCAGTATGGCATAGGGGTAGAATCTGGGTGACGGTGAGGGTGATCAGAGACGGAGGAGGACTGGGTTTTACAAAAGTAGTCTAGTGTTAGCAGTTAAGACATATGGCTGTGGGGACTTACCTGGTGGTAAGAATCTAGATTCTTACAGTGGGTAAGAATCTGCTTGCCAATGTAGGGGATATAGGTTCAATCCCAGGTTCAGGGAGATTCCTGCTCACATGCTGTGGAGCAAAAGCCTATGCTCTAGAGCCCTCAAGCAGAAACTACTGAAGGCCGTGCACCTAGAACCTGTGCTCCACAAGAGAAGCCATACAATGAGAAGACCGAGGACTGCAGCTAGAGAGTAGACCCTGCTCACCGCAACTAGAGAAAGGTCTTCAGCAACGAAGATCGAACGGAACAAAAAATTAATTAATTGCATTAAAAAAAGAAAGAAAGAAATTGAGCTGTGAATTCAGAGCTGGCTTTTGAATTCCAGCTCTGCCATCTCCTGACTCTGTGACCCTGGGGAAGTGTCTGTGTCTCTGAGCCTTGGAGTTCAGACTGGACCTGCTTATGGTGCCAATGTATGTGAAACACGGTGGCTTGTAAATAGTGAGCACTAAAAAATGTCAATTATGCTATTAGTCCCTCCCCTCCCACTAACTCGGTGTAGAACTTTTGGCAATCCTATTTCCTTCTCTGGGCCTTAATGCCTCCACCTGTCATACGGGGCAAGGTGCTGGATTCAATTGTCTTCCAGGGCTATCTCAGGGACAACGGTTTCATGATGGTGATTATAACATTGTCCTTCTAAAGATAGATTTGTGTGGAAATGTGCAGCCCATTGGGACACAGCTATGGGAATGGGATTATAGAATGTTCTGCAGGTTAGACTCTCAATCTGGCTCCTGCTTTACTGCTGAATGAACTTCCCCCAGTAGACATTCCAAGACCACCCCCTTCTAACTGAGATTGCTTGTCCAGTCACATAGAAGAGTTGTTGAAATCCTCTTTCCAATCCCCTGCACTGTCTAAGCAGATACTTTCACAGGAAACTTTATACAATCTTATTTGTTCTTTCCTGAGGGCAATAACTAGACCAGTGGACAAAAGGGCAGAACTAGGACCGTGGACAGATGCTACATGGAGGCCAGTGCATGTTCAATGAGGGAAAGGACTTCCTGGCAGCCTTTCCATTAATACCAATTCCAAAAGGGGCTAGTGAGCTCACTGTTGCTGGAGGTATTCAAGCTCAGGCTTAATGATTACTTACTGGGGTGCTATAGAAAGGCCAACCTGGATACAACTCTTGTAATTTAATGAGGCTTACTACCCCAATTCCCTGGGCTATTAATGAACTATTTACCATTTTATTACCTAATTAGCAATACATTAATTGATAAACTCCAGTTGCACCGTCTTAGAGGCTCTGGCCTATTTTGGCTTCTCTGTGAAAAGAATGTCCACTGGAGGACTCCTGGGGCTGGGGGTTGGGGGAGAATCAGATAGAACCCATGAGTTATGTCTCATCTTTCTGAGCCTTCTTTCCCACAGAATGAGATTCTTTCTATAAAGTATAGGAAGAGTGTGTGTGTGTGTGTGTGTGTGTGTGAGAGAGAGAGAGAGAGAGAGTACAGTAGAGTTCACCTCATTAATGTATTATTGATTGAATTATGTCTTTTCATTTTCCCTCTAGAACCTGAGGTTTTCTTCCACTTTCAGCTCCAGCCAGCTGTGGCTTTTTTCCCCCAGAAATTCTAGATCCAACATTGTCTTTTCAGAAATTTAGCAGCAATTTCATGACAGCTGTTAACTTAGGGCTCTCAGATGTGCTTGAGTTGAATTTTTTGTTCTTTGCTTTCTCTCTTGAAGTGCTGGTAAAGGATACTTCAAAAAGAACCGCACGATTTTTCAACACATGAGTACCATCGGCTTCTTCCTATACAAACCTTCACTCATCACTCCTGTCAAATGCTGGGCCATCCAACCCTCTACCAAAGGAGAAATATATTTAGTCAACCAAAAAACACTTTCTGTGAACAGACTTGGGAGTCTAAACCCATTGTAACAATATTTCATGAAGCAAGTGCCCAGCTTCTTCACAACAGCTCCGAGAGGTAGGTTGAGTGAATGGCAGCTTGTCCAGTCACATAGAAGAGTTGTTGAAATCCTCTTTCCAATCCTGCACTGTCTACCTTTCACAGGAAACTTTATACAATCTTATTTGTTCTTTCCTGAGGGCAATAACTAGACCAGTGGACAAAGGGCAGAACTAGGACCGTGGACAGATGCTACATGGAGGCCAGTGCATGTTCAATGGGGGAAAGGACTTCCTGGCAGCCTTTCCATTAATCCCAAATTTCCCAAAAGGGGCTAGTGAGCTCACTGTTGCTGGAGGTATTCAAGCTCAGGCTTAATGATTACTTACTGGGGTGCTATAGAAAGGCCAACCTGGATACAACTCTTGTAATTTAATGAGGCTTACTACCCCAATTCCCTGGGCTATTAATGAACTATTTACCATTTTATTACCTAATTAGCAATACATTAATTGATAAACTCCAGTTGCACCGTCTTAGAGGCTCTGGCCTATTTTGGCTTCTCTGTGAAAAGAATGTCCACTGGAGGACTCCTGGGGCTGGGGGTTGGGGGAGAATCAGATAGAACCCATGAGTTATGTCTCATCTTTCTGAGCCTTCTTTCCCACAGAATGAGATTCTTTCTATAAAGTATAGGAAGAGTGTGTGTGTGTGTGTGTGTGAGAGAGAGAGAGAGAGAGAGTACAGTAGAGTTCACCTCATTAATGTATTATTGATTGAATTATGTCTTTTCATTTTCCCTCTAGAACCTGAGGTTTTCTTCCACTTTCAGCTCCAGCCAGCTGTGGCTTTTTTCCCCCAGAAATTCTAGATCCAACATTGTCTTTTCAGAAATTTAGCAGCAATTTCATGACAGCTGTTAACTTAGGGCTCTCAGATGTGCTTGAGTTGAATTTTTTGTTCTTTGCTTTCTCTCTTGAAGTGCTGGTAAAGGATACTTCAAAAAGAACCGCACGATTTTTCAACACATGAGTACCATCGGCTTCTTCCTATACAAACCTTCACTCATCACTCCTGTCAAATGCTGGGCCATCCAACCCTCTACCAAAGGAGAAATATATTTAGTCAACCAAAAAACACTTTCTGTGAACAGACTTGGGGAGTCTAAACCCATTGTAACAATATTTCATGAAGCAAGTGCCCAGCTTCTTCACAACAGCTCCGAGAGGTAGGTTGAGTGAATGGCAAGTAATCTCCCCCATTATACAGGTTAACAAACTGAGGAGAGGAAGGTGAAGCCATACTGTTAGGGTGTGGTAAAGCAGGAGTTAGACTCATGGACCGCACAGGCCCAGTCCACAGAAGATTTCTCCTTCACCACACTTATTCACTCGTCAGCCTCATGAATGAGCATTTGACACTGTCCCATTCTCACAAGAGAAAGAAAGAGGACAAACTGCTACCATAGTGTGACAAAGGCATTAGCAGCAGTATGGGAACCACTGGGAGCCCGATATGTTCACTTGTGGAGTGACCAGGCATAATGCAAACACAGAAATTCATAGAAGCCAGTAGCAGTGACCTCTGCTTAACCATAAGGGCTCGACAAGAAAGAGGGTCTTGCAAAGATCAGAAGGAAGTTCAGATGTTCCCATGGGTGCCACCTGCAAATCCTAAGATTGCTCTAATGTAATTATTGCTCTGTCTCCTTAGGGACTCTTGTTTTCTGAGTAGGTCTGAGGATCTGTCCTATACCACTAAATCAAGCTTTCTGGAGTTGGGGCCCAAAGATCTGCACATGATTCCTTTCACATCGAAGTTTAGAAAATACTGTTATCAGGGAGCTGAATGACTTACCGCCTGAAGTCTCAGATGTAGAGCCCTGACCTGAGAACTGGACACAACGTTCCCTCTCAGACACACAGGGACACAGACAAGGGAGAGCTCAGGGCTGTGTGGTCTGAGCAATGAGTGGTGGCCACCAGCTGGAGCTCTGGGAGGATACACTGCAGCTGGAGGATTTCCCAGGGAGAATGAGGAATATTCCAGGCTGATGTGGGATTTTGTTTGCTTGTTTTTTGTTTTCTTTTTTTCCAGGTAGTTTTTTTTTTTTTTTTAATGAATGCTGTAAACTTTCCCAGGGCAGAACTTGGGAAACTGATAAAAACTGATAGAAATTATGCTTTCCTATATTTCTCTTCTTGGTCCTAGGGTAACCCACCAGGCTCCTCTGTCCATGTGATATCTTAGTCAACCAAAAACACTTTCTGTGAACAGACTTAGGGAGTCTAAACCCATTGTAACAATATTTCATGAAGCAAGTGCCCAGCTTCTTCACAACAGCTCCGAGAGGTAGGTTGAGTGAATGGCAAGTAATCTCCCCCATTATACAGGTTAACAAACTGAGGAGAGGAAGGTGAAGCCATACTGTTAGGGTGTGGTAAAGCAGGAGTTAGACTCATGGACCGCACAGGCCCAGTCCACAGAAGATTTCTCCTTCACCACACTTATTCACTCGTCAGCCTCATGAATGAGCATTTGACACTGTCCCATTCTCACAAGAGAAAGAAAGAGGACAAACTGCTACCATAGTGTGACAAAGGCATTAGCAGCAGTATGGGAACCACTGGGAGCCCGATATGTTCACTTGTGGAGTGACCAGGCATAATGCAAACACAGAAATTCATAGAAGCCAGTAGCAGTGACCTCTGCTTAACCATAAGGGCTCGACAAGAAAGAGGGTCTTGCAAAGATCAGAAGGAAGTTCAGATGTTCCCATGGGTGCCACCTGCAAATCCTAAGATTGCTCTAATGTAATTATTGCTCTGTCTCCTTAGGGACTCTTGTTTTCTGAGTAGGTCTGAGGATCTGTCCTATACCACTAAATCAAGCTTTCTGGAGTTGGGGCCCAAAGATCTGCACATGATTCCTTTCACATCGAAGTTTAGAAAATACTGTTATCAGGGAGCTGAATGACTTACCGCCTGAAGTCTCAGATGTAGAGCCCTGACCTGAGAACTGGACACAACGTTCCCTCTCAGACACACAGGGACACAGACAAGGGAGAGCTCAGGGCTGTGTGGTCTGAGCAATGAGTGGTGGCCACCAGCTGGAGCTCTGGGAGGATACACTGCAGCTGGAGGATTTCCCAGGGAGAATGAGGAATATTCCAGGCTGATGTGGGATTTTGTTTGCTTGTTTTTTGTTTTCTTTTTTTCCAGGTAGTTTTTTTTTTTTTTTTAATGAATGCTGTAAACTTTCCCAGGGCAGAACTTGGGAAACTGATAAAAACTGATAGAAATTATGCTTTCCTATATTTCTCTTCTTGGTCCTAGGGTAACCCACCAGGCTCCTCTGTCCATGTGATATCTTAGGCAAGAATATTGGAGTGGATTGCCATTTCCTTTTCCAGGTGATCTTCCTGATCCAGGGAATTGAACCTTGGTCTTCTCCAATGGCAAGTGGATTCTTTACCACTAAACCACCAGGGAAGTCAGCTCTTCTCATAGCGTTTGACGTATACTGGATCAGCCAAAAAGTTCATTCAGATTTTCTGTTACAGCATTTCAAAAAATTCAAACAAACTTATTGGCCAACACAACATGTTGCTATCCAGCAGCCTCACCTGCAAAATGGGGATATTGTGTCATTACAGTAGGTCCCCTACATACAAATGAGTTCCATTCCAAGAGTGTGTTCGTAGGTTCAGTTTGTTTGTAAGTCCAACAAAGTTAGCCTAGGTCCTCAATTGTCCCCTATACAATCAGCTATATAGGACTGTACTGTACCAGGTTGACAATACTTTTCACACAAATAAAACATAGGAAACCAACAAATAATAAAGAAAGCACTTTTAATCTTAAAATATAATGCCTTGAAAAGTACAGTAGTACAGTTCTACAGTTGGGCACATTCCCACAGCTTGAAGGTTTGTATGTAGGGGACTTACTACATGAATCTAGCAAAGTCCTTCTCATCCTTCAGCACTCATCCAGGTCACTCTCCCAGCAGGATCTCCTCTGGCCTCCCCCTCTCCAGAGTCTGGCTTAACCACCCTGCTTGGTTTTCCCGCAGCTCCCTTTTGGTGACACACATTCACACACTCTTATGGTCTAAGTAGAGGTCTGTCTCCTCTCTGTACAGGACCTGGGTCTCACATGACCTCATGCTAGGGCTCTTGACAGAGGGTTGGGCACCCCTTCTTGGGGTCGCTGCCTGAAGACTCCACGAAGACACCTCTGCACACCACACACAGTCTAACCCTCCTTTCTGGCACTCATGACAGTAGAGGGCACTGTACTGACCCCTTCGGTTGAGGGGGCCAGGGTACCCCAGGACCTCAGGCATCAGATACCTCCAACTGGATAGGAGAAAGAGTGTGACCCCTCTGGACCTGGAAACACGCTGCTCCTCCTCCCCTGCTGGCTGGGAAACAGCTCCCTCCTGGGTGGCCAAAAGGGCAGAGCTTTCATCTGGTCTCCAAAGCTGTCCCAGAGGCTGGTGCAGCCTGGGCACTGAGCCTGCACTGAAGGTCTCCCCAAAGCTGTCCCAGAGGCTGGTGAGCCAAACCACCAGGGAAGTCAGCTCTTCTCATAGCGTTTGACGTATACTGGATCAGCCAAAAAGTTCATTCAGATTTTCTGTTACAGCATTTCAAAAAATTCAAACAAACTTATTGGCCAACACAACATGTTGCTATCCAGCAGCCTCACCTGCAAAATGGGGATATTGTGTCATTACAGTAGGTCCCCTACATACAAATGAGTTCCATTCCAAGAGTGTGTTCGTAGGTTCAGTTTGTTTGTAAGTCCAACAAAGTTAGCCTAGGTCCTCAATTGTCCCCTATACAATCAGCTATATAGGACTGTACTGTACCAGGTTGACAATACTTTTCACACAAATAAAACATAGGAAACCAACAAATAATAAAGAAAGCACTTTTAATCTTAAAATATAATGCCTTGAAAAGTACAGTAGTACAGTTCTACAGTTGGGCACATTCCCACAGCTTGAAGGTTTGTATGTAGGGGACTTACTACATGAATCTAGCAAAGTCCTTCTCATCCTTCAGCACTCATCCAGGTCACTCTCCCAGCAGGATCTCCTCTGGCCTCCCCCTCTCCAGAGTCTGGCTTAACCACCCTGCTTGGTTTTCCCGCAGCTCCCTTTTGGTGACACACATTCACACACTCTTATGGTCTAAGTAGAGGTCTGTCTCCTCTCTGTACAGGACCTGGGTCTCACATGACCTCATGCTAGGGCTCTTGACAGAGGGTTGGGCACCCCTTCTTGGGGTCGCTGCCTGAAGACTCCACGAAGACACCTCTGCACACCACACACAGTCTAACCCTCCTTTCTGGCACTCATGACAGTAGAGGGCACTGTACTGACCCCTTCGGTTGAGGGGGCCAGGGTACCCCAGGACCTCAGGCATCAGATACCTCCAACTGGATAGGAGAAAGAGTGTGACCCCTCTGGACCTGGAAACACGCTGCTCCTCCTCCCCTGCTGGCTGGGAAACAGCTCCCTCCTGGGTGGCCAAAAGGGCAGAGCTTTCATCTGGTCTCCAAAGCTGTCCCAGAGGCTGGTGCAGCCTGGGCACTGAGCCTGCACTGAAGGCCTCAGGGGAAATGGAGGAACCAAGCACTAGCTAGCTGGACTTCGGAGCTGGGACAAAACCCAGCTCCAGGCTTAATTAAAAAGACTGCTTAATCCCTCCCCCAACAAATGCAGATTGCCCACAAAGGAGAACAGGAACCCCAGTAGCCAGGAAGACCCGTAGGCTTACAAACAAGCACTTCGGGCCAAGCAGGGCAGCACCACTATGATCTGATACAATGACTATTGTCAAGGAGGGCTGTTTTTCCATGTTTTTGTATCCTTTTCTTCCCATTTTCTTTTGCTACCTAATTTCATGCATCAGAGGTCAAAAGACAAAAGGTCAGGCTTGGTTTGGAGGCAGCAAACTCCCCACCACCAGGAGTGAACGTGTGTCCAAAGGAGCACTTTGAGGCACCGCCTGCAGACGCCGGCAGGTTTCCATCCCCGTCTCATTCTCTTTTGTCACTTCATGGGGTACGTGGGCCTGTGCAAATTGCATGAGAAATGGGATACCAACTGCTATACCAAACCAGGAAAACATGGCCCCTCTTTCAGTTTATGAAGCTGTTTCTATCTCATACCTTGTTTTTCAGGATTTGTACCTAACAAGAAGCCCATCTCAGCTCTCCATCTGCCTATACACAGAAGCCCCTCACATATACATACATACATATATATATATATATAATGTTTATATTTAGACATATGCTGTAAATATAAAATCTGAATAGATATTCCTTAATTTTTTTCTGGGAGGATTTATAAAGATGTCTCTAGAAAATTATCAACACTTGCTTTCATTGAAATTTTAGCATGAATAATTTAGTATGATTCTTTTTGTATGAATATTTTGTCCTAGATTTCCAATCCTTTCAAGGCTCCACTTTGGATTCTTAACCAATAGTGAATTGTTAGTTTTCTTGTGTGATGAGTAGAGGCAAAGGCCCCTGGCACTACCTCCACGGGAGGGGGTGGCCCTCAGGAAATGCTCCTCCTCCTGCTGGCTGGGAAACAGCTCCCTCCTGGGTGGCCAAAAGGGCAGAGCTTTCATCTGGTCTCCAAAGCTGTCCCAGAGGCTGGTGCAGCCTGGGCACTGAGCCTGCACTGAAGGCCTCAGGGGAAATGGAGGAACCAAGCACTAGCTAGCTGGACTTCGGAGCTGGGACAAAACCCAGCTCCAGGCTTAATTAAAAAGACTGCTTAATCCCTCCCCCAACAAATGCAGATTGCCCACAAAGGAGAACAGGAACCCCAGTAGCCAGGAAGACCCGTAGGCTTACAAACAAGCACTTCGGGCCAAGCAGGGCAGCACCACTATGATCTGATACAATGACTATTGTCAAGGAGGGCTGTTTTTCCATGTTTTTGTATCCTTTTCTTCCCATTTTCTTTTGCTACCTAATTTCATGCATCAGAGGTCAAAAGACAAAAGGTCAGGCTTGGTTTGGAGGCAGCAAACTCCCCACCACCAGGAGTGAACGTGTGTCCAAAGGAGCACTTTGAGGCACCGCCTGCAGACGCCGGCAGGTTTCCATCCCCGTCTCATTCTCTTTTGTCACTTCATGGGGTACGTGGGCCTGTGCAAATTGCATGAGAAATGGGATACCAACTGCTATACCAAACCAGGAAAACATGGCCCCTCTTTCAGTTTATGAAGCTGTTTCTATCTCATACCTTGTTTTTCAGGATTTGTACCTAACAAGAAGCCCATCTCAGCTCTCCATCTGCCTATACACAGAAGCCCCTCACATATACATACATACATATATATATATATATAATGTTTATATTTAGACATATGCTGTAAATATAAAATCTGAATAGATATTCCTTAATTTTTTTCTGGGAGGATTTATAAAGATGTCTCTAGAAAATTATCAACACTTGCTTTCATTGAAATTTTAGCATGAATAATTTAGTATGATTCTTTTTGTATGAATATTTTGTCCTAGATTTCCAATCCTTTCAAGGCTCCACTTTGGATTCTTAACCAATAGTGAATTGTTAGTTTTCTTGTGTGATGAGTAGACACTTTTGTGACTACAGGTGAATACAGTATCATGATTTCCCATTAGAAATATTTTCATGATTAAGGGGGAAAACAACTTTCTCATTCTAGTCTATGTTCATAAGCTCCTCATACCAACTTGATATGCCAAATGGCTTTCATCTGACTGAAAATAAATTAAGGGACATCTTTAATTTTTCTTTATTGCTGACAATTTTTCAGTCAACTGGCATTCGGTGTTTGAAGGTCTGCCTCCCACCTCAAATACAAAGTAAAAGGGAATACAAGCACTTTGGGAAGTGGAGATTGTTAGACACTGGACTGACTATAGTGCTCACTTCCAAGGCCCTTTGGATCCAAGCCCAGCTTCTTTTCTGCATCTTATTCTGGGCTATGTCCTGGAGGAAGCTACCAGCAAATAACTGGTCAATTTGTTAAAAACAGGTGATCAGCAGCAAATCTGAAAAAATGCTAGAGTACACAGTTTTATTTCAGGCAGGCTTTCAGATCCAGACTTTTTATCCTGCAGTCGCTTTCCTGTCCAGAAGACATCCTCTCAAAAGAAATAATAAAAATTAGTCCGAAACCTGCCAGGAGACTGAAGTACTCACTTGGCGATGTGCAAAGTCACCCTACAGGCTTTAGGGAAAACACCCCAATCCTGCTGTGATCCTCTGCCACAGCTCTGAAGTTATTACAGAAAAATGGAGAGTGAAGAGAGGGAGAACATGAAATGGCCTACTTACAGGCGTGCTTCGCTTCCATTTAACATTCTGATCTGGGTCCAAAAACTCTAAGAATCGTTTAACCTGTGCCCGCACTCAAAATCGCTTGTGAAGTAGGCTCCTCGATGTTCTAGTACTTCATGGAATCAAATTATATCACATTAAAATGTTATTAGTTTAAAGCATATTAAATAAATGCAAGTCCGGGTTGGCGTATGAATATTTAAAGCTCACATTACATTACACGGAGAAATAGCAGAAGAACAAGGGGATGGGTAAAGCTAACAGTTCATCCTATAAATACTGGTAGAAGTAATGTAGCCTGCATATAAATTTTCTTTGACGAAGTATGATTTTAGTACTTACGCATCATGGTATTGTTAATTTTAAAAGGATATGTAAGAAGAAGAAATAAACTGATTTACACTGTTTTCAATGTTAAATAATCATAGTGCCAGTAAATCTTTTCAACGCTCTGTTTTGGATTCTTAGGCAACACAAGTGGGTTGCTGGGACATGTTGGCAAAATTTAACTGCAACTGACTCCCTATTTTCCATATTCATATATTGTGAACGTAACCACAGGATAGTGCGTTTTATCTCAAAATTCTCCGAGAGTTGCTTCAAATCGCGTCTCTGTATATGGCATACATTTGACGTCTGCCATGTGGATCTGTGCGTTGGAAATCAGTCGTGGAACTGAATTGAATTACTGGATTTCAGTTGAAATGAACCCTTCCAAAAGACCCGAGTCTGTGCGGTTTGAGGCTTCACTCAGTAATACTTTTAATTAAAGCAAGAAAGGCAGTAAAGCAACAATAGCAATAACCCACCACGAGCCTCAAATTCCCCAAACACAGCCCCCGTCGGAGTTTCCAGCACTACTGCTGCATTTCTGGGTGGCGAGCCACTAGCACATGGTGTCTTTCCTGTCCAGAAGACATCCTCTCAAAAGAAATAATAAAAATTAGTCCGAAACCTGCCAGGAGACTGAAGTACTCACTTGGCGATGTGCAAAGTCACCCTACAGGCTTTAGGGAAAACACCCCAATCCTGCTGTGATCCTCTGCCACAGCTCTGAAGTTATTACAGAAAAATGGAGAGTGAAGAGAGGGAGAACATGAAATGGCCTACTTACAGGCGTGCTTCGCTTCCATTTAACATTCTGATCTGGGTCCAAAAACTCTAAGAATCGTTTAACCTGTGCCCGCACTCAAAATCGCTTGTGAAGTAGGCTCCTCGATGTTCTAGTACTTCATGGAATCAAATTATATCACATTAAAATGTTATTAGTTTAAAGCATATTAAATAAATGCAAGTCCGGGTTGGCGTATGAATATTTAAAGCTCACATTACATTACACGGAGAAATAGCAGAAGAACAAGGGGATGGGTAAAGCTAACAGTTCATCCTATAAATACTGGTAGAAGTAATGTAGCCTGCATATAAATTTTCTTTGACGAAGTATGATTTTAGTACTTACGCATCATGGTATTGTTAATTTTAAAAGGATATGTAAGAAGAAGAAATAAACTGATTTACACTGTTTTCAATGTTAAATAATCATAGTGCCAGTAAATCTTTTCAACGCTCTGTTTTGGATTCTTAGGCAACACAAGTGGGTTGCTGGGACATGTTGGCAAAATTTAACTGCAACTGACTCCCTATTTTCCATATTCATATATTGTGAACGTAACCACAGGATAGTGCGTTTTATCTCAAAATTCTCCGAGAGTTGCTTCAAATCGCGTCTCTGTATATGGCATACATTTGACGTCTGCCATGTGGATCTGTGCGTTGGAAATCAGTCGTGGAACTGAATTGAATTACTGGATTTCAGTTGAAATGAACCCTTCCAAAAGACCCGAGTCTGTGCGGTTTGAGGCTTCACTCAGTAATACTTTTAATTAAAGCAAGAAAGGCAGTAAAGCAACAATAGCAATAACCCACCACGAGCCTCAAATTCCCCAAACACAGCCCCCGTCGGAGTTTCCAGCACTACTGCTGCATTTCTGGGTGGCGAGCCACTAGCACATGGTGTCCCAGCGAGCCAGCAGCTATAGCTCGAAGCCTTTTCCGTGCAGAGGACCCCAATGCCAGCAGAAATGGCGCTTCGACCCAAACTATTCCTCCGCCCCTTTGCACCGCGGGCACCGCTTAAAAACCTGCGTCAGCAGCTGGCTGTGTTGCGCGTTTTTTGCGCTCTGAGGCCGGGGAGTTGCCAGTGGAGAAGCGCCCCCATTCATCCGGGCGCTGCCCTTAGGCAAGCCCCTAGCTTAGGCCGTGAGGAACCTACTCGTCGGGGCTCAGCGTCCACCCTCAGTCCTGACACCATCCAGATTCTGCAAACGCAGCAGGGCGGGGCTGGGCATTGGCGGCGCCTCCTGCAGAAGGTGCGGTGCCACGTGCGCGCTGCGCGGACCTGGAATCCTTTCGAGTTCAGCAGCGGCCTCAGCTGCTCCCAGAACTGGGCCCCCAGCTTCAGGGCGGGGCCTCTTTCTAGCTTCTCGCCTGGACGTCCGTTCCCACCCGCCCTCAGCGCAGGCTCCATCCCAGAGCCACAGGGCCCGGGTCTTTCCCCGCAACTTCTCCCACGGCTCGCTCACAGAGAGGCCCAGCGGCGGACCGCCGTGGTCCAACCTTCGCTGGATTCCGGGCTGCGCGTCTCGGAATAACACTGGGCCGAAATCGAGCTTCAGTCTCGGTTCCACAAACCCTGGAGTCTTCGGGTGTTTTCTGGCCGACGATTAGAGCCCGATCTAGGCTCCTCGCCTCCCCATATCGGCCTCCTCCTCCCTTGCTGCAGGGTCTTATTAGCTGGAGGGAAGCTCGCCGCGTGCCTAGGCCAACCTCTTCTGCGACTCATTTCTTTTCCTGCCACTCTCTGTTCTCGGTTTCTGCTTTCTCCCTCTCCGCATAACGCCAGTGCGCGCGGGGCCTTGGCTGGCTGTCCGCACCAGCCACTTTCCTGGGTCTCCAATCTGTCTTTCCGCAGTTTCGTCTCTCCCTCTCCGTATTTCTTTCTCTATAGATTCTCCCCGCACCTCCTCGCCGGTTTAGCCTGTAGATCTCTCTGCCTCTCTAAACTGGCCTCTCGTTTTCTTGCCGGTATAGCGTTACACAAATCCAGGTGTATCGAGGTGGAAGAAGTTCCGGCAACGTGCTCAGGGAAAAAAAAAGAAAGCCTTACTCTGTCCTTGGGACATTTCCGGTCACTACACTTTGGCTTCCCCTTGAGGTGGTGCCCGCGCTGATTCAGCCAGGCAGGCCGCTGCTACCGAGGCGCGGGCTCGCTCGCTCTCTAGCTGAGTCTGCGTATGTTCGAGTGCAGATTTGTGTGTCGATGGCTGCAAACTGGGGCAAGCTCTCCAAACCGAAAGCTGAGCGGAGTTGGGTGTCTACGATTCTAGGGCTGCGGGTACGTGAGATCAGGGATTTTTCAGGGGCCTCAATGCCGATCTGCGCCTAGACTGAGCATCTGTAGCCCCTTGTCCGGTATCTCTGGATCGCAGCGTCAATTCCGGGTCCCCCGAAGAGATTTGCCACCTCCTCCGCGGCAGGGAGCGGCCCTTCGGTCCAACGCCGCTAGAGTCCGGGAGTCTGAAGCAGGCTGGCCAGGCACTAGGGGAGGTCGACTCACAACGGACAGGGTGGGCAAGGGAATGGAAATTGGGCCTGGGCACCCCGTGGAGGGGGTGCTTGTGAATTCTGGTCATGGGCGCCACACACAACCGGCAGGGTTTTGAATAAGGGCGGGCGCCCCCTCGGGAACGCGTATTTGTTTCGCATTTGGTCTGGAGCGTGCCGAGTACAACGCGGCGGCGCCAGGGTCAGGTATTTCCGAGCACCGCGAATCCAAGGCTCTGGGTGCTTGGCCTAATCCTCTGCCCATCCTGAGCAAGGACTGGAATCAAGTAGTGGCCACTGTCCCCTCCCTAATCCAAAAATCACCTCACAAAGCCTGACACACGCAAAACTCACCAAACCATCCCACAAACACAAAAACTGAAGCCAACACACGAAAACGTAAGCCAAAACCCTCATCAAACGCACTGCTCATAAAAACAAAATCAAAATCGAACAAAACGAAACACATACAAACAGGAAATTTACCTAACGCAAAGCACACAAACGACACCCTCTAGTACAAAATCAAAGCACAGTAAAACACCGCGCAGAAAGAACAGCCTTCCAAACGACAGAGAAAATGACAGGCTACAAGGACACGCACACAAAATCCAAACGCAAGCCAGAAAACCAAACCCACCCCAAAGACCAAGACTCCCAGAGCAAAACCCGCTAAAATGAAATCCACAAAAAACTAACACGCGAAACACCCGAAACAAAAGGCTCTCACATAGATAATGAAAAGAAAACAACAAAACCAAAACAAACCCTCTAAATAGAAAAACAACAACCACCTAAACAATTCCCGTCCCCAACCCGGGGTGAAATGTCAGTTCCGGGAAGGCTTTTGATCTCGAGGTGCGGACAGGCCGCTCCTCCCCGGCGCAGTCTCCCGGCGCGGGGTAGGCGGGAGGGCGGGAAGCAGGGACTGGACTGAGCTGCAGACGGAGAGTTGAGCGCTCGGAGGTGGCCAAAAATCTAGTCTCTGGGGCAGAGACCCGGACCCGTAGGCTGCAGGAAGAGGCGGCGCAGGGGGACTGCGCAGACTACTTGGGGTGGGGTGGGGTGGGGGAGGGGGCCGCCGGGGAATCCACAGCCACGTTTCCGATTGTGGCAAAATCGGCTCAGTGGATAAGTGATGTCCGGTTCCCGCACCTCCCGCCCCCTTTTCTCAAGCTATGGGTTCGTCCCCCTAGGTTGCGGCCCGTCCTCGTAACCACCCCCTCCAAAAAACAAACAACACTCTCGCTGAGGACGATTCACTTTTGGAAACTGCCATTGTCCGGCGGGCCAAGAGTCCTCGGGCAGATCTCTCCCCCCCGCCCCAGAGAACATTGCCCCTGCGACCACCCCGCAGCGGGGCCCCACGGGCTACCAGTGGCCAAACCAAGCGGCTGGACTCGGGACTTGGGAGGAGAAAGGGGGGAAAGTCTTGAGCCCGGGAGGAGGAGAGCGGGCTGAACATGCCAAACCTCTGCCCAGTCTCTCTCGGACTGATTTCCCCTCTGAAATCAAGTCTTGGGGCTGCGGGGTACCGCAGCGTCTTGGAACTGGAGGGCAAAGGGATTCCACTTATGGGTCGGGTAAGCTTTCCAGGACTCCCGACAACCTCCAGAACCTCCTGAGACGGTTCTGCTCAGCTTGGCTGCTCCAAAGAGGAGGCCCGGATTTTATCGCCAACATTTCACAGTTTAGCTTCTGTGCTCCGGTCCAGGATGGGACGGGGCGTGTGGATGGGCTCCGGGACCAGAAATGGTACTGGGGCGTTCGGAGGTTCTGACACCGCCCTAAACTCGAGGACACAGCTGTCGCTTTAGAGCTACCCATTGGGTGGAGTTGGAGTGGCTGAGAACTTTGGGGGGCGGGCGCCGCCCTAGGGGTGACTCCGAGGAAACTGGAACGCCCCCTCTAAGCCTGGCAGCACTGCTAGCCTCTAAACAATCCCCTTACAAATGCACCTGCTTGGGAGAGTGGTTAATTTCTTTAAAAAACAAAAACGCGGCCTGCACCCTCTTACGTGGCGGGGTTTGCACCTAAAGGGGTCACGGGCCTCGCGCACCGAGCCGAGGGCCACGACACCCAGACGCAGAGGTTTGTCGAAGTTGCCGCCGCGAGGCCGAGACTCCTGGCTCGCCTACGGTCGGCTCCTTGCCGTTAGAGTGCAGGCTAGCTCCCAGCTCGGTCTGAAGCCTTCCTTCCCTCCCCCACTAACACCCTATAAAAGTCCAGGGCGGCGCGGCGACAGCACTGCGGCTCTCCGGTCTCGCGCACGGCTCCGGCCCGGCCC